>OV050030.1:69663610-70067399 GCA_920105625.2 Clusia tigrina
TTGTTTTTAGATATTCAGGCGTTGGTGATCAAACAAGGACATCTGGATGGTTCAATATGGTGCATCATGAACCTGGAAGAGACTTCCTGCAGAGTCGAAGACTGAGTAAGGTGTTAACCAACATCCAGGAGACCGGCAGATGAAATGCACAGCAGCGGACAAAATCAGACCAAATTTTAAAAAGGGAAATATAAAAAAAATGATAGATAAAAATAAGAAAAAACAAGAACAAAGAAAAAAAAAACTACTAAAGAAAATAAAAGCTAGAAAAAAAAATAATATGGAAAAGAATAAAAACCGTGATAGAACCCAGAAAAGGCGATTTAAAAAAAAAAATAAATAAAAACAAATTATATGTATGTAATATAGTGTTAAATCGATGCACATAATTGTTTGCAGTGCAAGAAAAATATTGTAGAGATTTAATGAAAGTTAGTTGCACTAACTTCTTTTAGAAAGAGGGGAGGGATGTTGTGAATTAGAATCAAACTACCTACGCGTAGTTGACTCACAGCACCGGCTCATATTAAATTCATTAAGAACGCACATATTTTTAGGGTGCAAATATTGTAAATGAATAGTATTTATGCATTAATTATGATGTAAACTTTTAGGGTGTCTCAGTTTCGCAGTCAAGCGGACGAAGGGCATTTAGAATGCACCGACGACACTTTTACTTTCTGTAGGTCAGTTGGCTTGACCAACTGACACCAAATAACAATTGCGTAACTGGAACACCAGAAAAGTCAAGACGTAGACTGTAATGTTTATTTGTAAATAGTATATAAGAACTAGTATTTTAAGAATAAAGCTTTTTTACAACCAAAACTAGTGCATATCATTTATTGTGTGGAAAAGTGCTAGGTTTTAAGTACACGCGCGCTCAGGAGAGGCAGCGACAAGGACGTCCCGACAACAAGCAGATAAGGACCCCAACACAATTCAGAGATTTAAATTTTAGTTTCATTTGAATTCTTTTTGCTTCCTCCAAATTAATCTACGGTCAAGATGGATTCCTAAATACTTCACTTCTGTTGCTTGCGGTATTTGTATGTCATTTAGTGACATAGTTGGACAGGTGCTGGTTCTGAGGGAGAACGTTATGTGTGTACATTTCGCTTCGTTAACTTTAATACTCCAGTTTCCCAGCCAAATTTCTACATCTTTAAATTGTTCGTTTAGGTCACGGGAGGCGCTATGCGGATTTTGATGGGTACTTAAAATAGCTGTGTCATCAGCAAATGTGGAAATAACTAGGCTGTTATTTATTGGTATATTTGACGTATATATTAGGTAGAGAATAGGACAAAGCACACTCCCTTGTGGTACTCCAGCAAATATTTGAAATTCGGGGGTCACAAATTGCTTGTATTTCACTTTGTACTTCCAATACGCTAAGTAAGATTCCAGCACTCGGTGTGTGTTGTATGGCAGAAACTTTTAATCTTGTTCACTAGCCTTTCATGCCAGACTTTATCGAAGGCTTGGGCAATGTCTAGAAATATTGCTGAACAGTATTTCTTCTGTTCGAAAGCTCTTCTAATTTCGCTAGTTATACGGTGCACCTGCTCTATTGTACCGTGCTCTTTTCTAAATCCGAATTGATGAGTAGGAATGTTGCCATTTTGATTTAGATAGGGCATAATTTTCCCAAGTAGCAATTTTTCAAATATTTTTGAGAGGGTGGGTAGAAGGCTTATGGGCCGATATGAGGACACCTGCTTTGGATCTTTTCCTCGCTTAGGAATCATAGTAATTTGCGATATCTTCCATATATGCGGGAAATGACCAAAGAGAAGGATAGCATTGAACAATTTCGTTAGGTGTATTAACGCTATGTGTGGTAATTCCGTGACCATTTTATTTGTGATAAGGTTATATCCAGGGGACTTTTTTGCATTAATGCCTGTTTTAATGAAACACTCTAAGTATTTGATTTTTAGTTGAAGCGGCTGAGACACTTTGGTTCTAGGTAAAGTAGGGACCTTGAAGTTATTCCACGGAGCATTGGGCAAAAAACTGTTTGTAGATATGCAGCAAACGCTGCTCCTTTTTCTTCGTCGCTTTTGGCCCAACTTCCATTTCCAAGTTTTACTGGTGGCTCACTTTCCTTTGGGCTTTTTGCAACCTTTGTAGCTCTCCAAAGTGAGTAATTGGTGCATTTAAGCGGGCCAAGATCTTTAATATAGGTGTCAATACTTGCTTCAGCTTCCTTTTGAAGTACATCTCTAAGGTGATTTTGTGACAATTTTAATTTCTTCTTTAGGGCAGGTGACCTATAATTCTGCCATTCTCGTCTTAGGCGTCTTTTCTCCTTAAAGAGGCACTGCACATGGGCTGAAGTTATATAACGGGTAGCAACCTGCATCGTTTTTTCTGCTGGTGTTGCGCACGCAGCCGCTGATGCTAACAAGGAATTAAACTCGTGGAGCGCTCTCTCTAAGTCATCTTTGTTTTTAGGAAGAGATTCCAGGCAAATATGTGTACTCACGTATTTCTTACATTTGAGCCAGTACGTTTTGTTGGTGGTCAATTTGGGCGATTTATGTACAAGTTCAGGAGTTTCGTTAAAGTATATGATGACAGGTGAGTGATCGGAGGATAAGTTGAAAATTGCTTCAGAGGAAAACAGTGCCCTATTTATATTTTTGATCACAGCGAAATCAATAAGATCAGGGATTTTACGCTGGTCCGCTGGCCAGTAAGTGGGTTGGCCACTTGAGACAAAATCTAGATGATTTCGATGATCAATTAACACATCGTACAACTGTTTGCATTTAGGGTTTACCAGACGAGAGCCCCAGTAGGTATGCTTAGAATTATAGTCTCCAGCTGCTATAAATTTTCTTCCGAGTGTTTGAAAATACTGCAGGAATTTTTCTGACGTTACTTGGAATCAAGGTGGACAGGATACTGCAGAAATTGTTATACCTTCGCCCCAGCACTGAAGGGAGATTGAAGTGGCTTGGATGTGTCTTTCGGCATATTTCTCACATACGAAATGTTGTATATTGGCATTAATGAGAATTCCTGCCTCTCCGTGCGCTTTACCGTCCCGATGATTCGTTTTGTAGAATTTGAAACTGACAATACTGAAGTTGTACTTATCTGTTAAATGGGTTTCTGAGATAAGCATTATGTCAATTTCGCTGCACCGACGAGTCACGAGAGTCTATACTGTTTACATATTTCTGAAATATTATTTTGTTGTATTAAGATTATCAATTAAATCAAAATAATCTCGAGAAATTTATAACAGCTCATTTAATAATTTAAATACATACTCGTATATGAAATATAATTCAAAAAGTAAACACTAAAAATATAAACATAAACATATACACAAAGCTATCAGTGTCGCGCACTCTCCTCATAGAGAGCGCCGGCACTCAGTGCATATACCCGTTGAACCAAACAATAACACTACCACAAAACAATACGGCATATTATCGGCAACAACATTTCCACTAGCAGAGTCATCTGTGTCAGTAGCAGCGTCGGCAACAGCAGTGACCTCAACAGAAAAGTCGATCCCAGTAACTGTCGCTACAGGAAAGAGCGCGATGACTTTCGTTGAAATAACAACGAAGGCAAGGCAGCCCAGCATAGCGCCGTCACCAAACTCAGCAGCAGTAAGGAGTCCAGCAACAAGGCCTCTGCAGGCGGTAATAAACATTGAGGTAGAGAAAATAAAAAAAGTGGCGGTAGTGCAGACTGTTATTGATCCCTACATTAACATAAATATTAAAAGAAAAATAAGTCCACAAAAGGTCATGGGCGTCGCCAAAAGAGCAAACACAACAAACTCAGGTGCTCCTCTGGAGAATAATAGATTTGCACTTCTTAGTGTAGAGAATTCTACTAATAAATCGAAAGGTGCGCGAGCGTAGTTCCAATCAATTAGTATTGAACATTGCAAATATTATAGGCACAAATAATTTTCACATTGTGCCTCTTAGAAAAGGTAGTATTGAGGAGACAAAGATACAGGCATATAGTGAAAAGCACTATCGTGATATTATAAATTTTTTAACGGGGAACAAGAAAAATTATTATTCCTATCAGCTAAAGAGCTCAAAAGGCCTTGTTATTGTTTTAAAAGGAAGCGAAGCCATAGTAGATTCTGGTGATTTTAAAGAGGCCCTTGAAGAGCAAGTGTTCCCCGTAAAGGTTGTGATAAATATTGTGAATAGAAATAAGGTACCACAAACTATATTTAAAGTTGAACTGCTCCCCAACTCTACCCTACACTCTACCCAATTCTACAAGTATATACTTGCACCTTAGCTACAGCTACAGAAATGTAGTAACTGTGGTGGTAGCCACACGGCAAATTACAGAGGTTGCCCTGTATATAAATATTTAAAATCAAAACTGTCGCAGAGTATACAATTAAAACGTAACTTATCCCCAAATCCTATTTATATCCAGCCTGCCACCACAAACCTCTGATAGGTGACCCTTTTATGCAAAAACCTAATTCTGGTCAAGCAACCTATATAAGTGTTCTGCAGGGTAACGTGCAGCAAGTTAACAATAACAATGCATCTAATAGTGGAGTAGAAGCCATGATCCTAAATCTTACTCAGTGTATGACTCAATTCATGTCTACAGTGCCAAATATGCTACAAGATTTGATTAAAGCTCAAAATCAGATGATCCAGACTCTTGTAAGTAAAAAATGAGTTTGTTAAAAATATGTTTATGGAACGCAAACGGTGTTAACCAGCATAAACTAGCCCTTAATAAGTTTCTATATGATAACGAAATTGATGTTATGCTCTTGTCTGAAACACATCTCACAAACAAATACAAATTTGATCTCCCAGGCTTCAAATCTTATAACATAAATCATCCTGATGGTAAGGCACATGGCGGTACGGCTATACTAATCAGAAATCGGCTATACTAATCAGAAATCGGCTTAAGCATCATCTTATGCAATCCCATTCGATGCAATGGATGCAGGCTACATCAGTATCTATTAAAAATCGTGGCAAAGACTTGACGCTTTCAGCTATATACTGCCCAACCCGTTTTACTGTAACAGAATCTCAATTTAAAGAAGTTTTTGATTCCCTTGGTGATAGATTTCTAGCTGGCGGTGATTATAATGCGAAACATAAACACTGGGACTCTCGCCTAATTTATCCAAAAGGCCAACAATTGTACAATGCAATAACTAACAGATATAGTAAATTTTTTTTGTCTCACCAGGACCCACTTATTGGCCAACAGACCCAAAGAGAATTCCTGATCTTACAGATTTTGCTATTTCTAAAAATATAGATAGGTCTTTAGTATCAGCGGAAACCTGTGTCGATCTATCCTCTGAGCACTCGCCTGTAAAAATCAACCTTTATGAACAACCAGAATATAAATATACAAGCCCACAGTTTCGCCTAGGGACCAACCAAACCGATTGGTTAAAATACAAAAAGTATATTAGTAGTCATATCTCTACAAGAGTTGAGGTAAAATATGCAGATGATATAGATAATAATATTGATATTTTCAACTGCTTGCTAGCGACTGTAGCCGTAGTGGCAACGCCAAGAAATACGTCTAGAAAGTGCAAGTATGCCTGTACAAATAGCCAAATTGAAAAACTTGTAGCACAGAAATGACGGCTGCGCCGAGAATGGCAGACCCATCGCTCACCCATCTCTAAATACAATCTTAAAGCAGCCAAAAGGGCGCTTAAAGATACTCTTACAAAGGAGGAGGATAAAAACCTAAAAGAGTACCTGAAGAAGGTAACCCCAAATTCTACCGAAAGGTATTCCCTTTGGAAGGCATCGAAAAACTGTAAGCCTCCTATGGAAGGTGTAAAACCTCTAAGAAACCCGTACGGTGCGTGGGCTTAAAGCGATAAAGAAAAATCACTCTGCTTTGCACAACATCTATGCAACGTGTTCCAGCCTAATATGGCTACAAACTCCTTTGCATTGCCTGCTTTACCTTGCAGTACTGAGATTGCTCAGCCTATTAAAATTTCCCTTCCTGAAATAGCCAAACATATTAAACAACTGAATCCACAAAAATCACCTGGATTCGATAATATTACCCCGAAAATGCTAAAACAGTTACCAAATTCTGCATCAGTATTTTTAACGCAATTTTGGGCATCGGTTACTATCCGAATGCATGGAAGAAGTCTCAGATATGTATGATAGCTAAACCTGGAAAAGACGCAACGCTACCGTCATCATATAGACCTATCAGCCTGTTGCCTTGCCTTTCCAAATTGTTTGAGAAACTACTATTAAATAAACTATCTGCTTTTCTTCATGAACATAGCGTAATTCCGCAACACCAATTCGGCTTTAGCGAAAAGCACAGCACTATTGAGCAAGTGAATCGAATTTCAAATGAAATAAGAAAAGCATTTGAAATCGGAGAGTTTTGCTCTGCAATATTCCGTGACGTGGCTCCAGCATTTGAGAAGGTATGGCATCAAGGACTGATGTTCAAAATCAAAAAGTTTCTCCCAAAAAGCTATCATAAAATTCCTGAGTCTTACTTATCCAATAGACGTTTCAGGGTAAAAGTAAACGAATTCATTCCAATTTTAGCCGGTGTGCCCCAAGGTAGCGTTCCAGGCCCTACATTATATGTAATATTCACACTACTCCTATAAGTGAAAGCATGCTAATTTCAACATTTACGGATGATACCGCCATACTCAGTTGCAATAAATGTTCGATAAAGGCGTCGAGAGCACTACAAGAGCACTTATTTAGGGTAGAAGAATGGCTAGGAATGTAAAGGTCAATGAGCAAAAAAGCAAGCACGTAACATTCTCTTTGAGGCCTGGTACGTGTCCAGCCATTCGGCTCAATAATATAGAGATTCCACAAGCTAATGAAGTCACCTATCTCGGCATTCATTTAGACAGGCGCTTAACTTGGCGTACGTACATTTCAGCAAAAATTTTAAATATGAAGTTGAAGGTCGCCAAGCTGCATTGGCTAATAAACCACAAATCTACCTTAAGTCTAGAATACAAAATCCTCCTATACAATGCAGTTATTAAGCCGATATGGTTGTACGGGATTCAACTGTGGGGTAATGCATCCGCTTCTAACATTGCCATAATTCAAAGGTTTCAGTCGAAGATACTTAGGTTAATAACAGGTGCTCCATGGTACATGCGTAACGATGATATGCGCAAAGACCTGAAAATACCAACAGTTATCACAGAAATAAATGCTAGAAAGCAGATATACATAGCAAAACTGGAAAATCACCCGAATCCACTAGCTGAATCCCTCGCAAAACCGATAAGCCGATCCCGCCTGCAGAGAAAAGATTTTTCCGGCCTTTTGAAGAGCGATGCAGAACCGAAATTTTTATGGCCAAATACAATTTGGGTCAAAATTATTTTTCAGTGTCTAGTTTTAAGATTTTATATACTTATTGTTAGGCTTAATTTAAGCAGATTCAATAAATAATAAATTCTTATAATAAAAAAAAAATAAAAAATTTCGCTGTTGAACAAAAAATTCTTGATTTCTTTTTTGTGTTGGGTAATCCGTTGGCATTCCAGTAGCATAACTTGAATTGATTCATTTATTTTTGAGAGAGCAGTGTTTTCATCAGTAGACTCTGATTTTGTATGAGTTCATGAATCATTGTTTGCATGGTTGACATAAATTGGGTCATAAGCAATGTGTTAGGTTACAAATCATTGCTTCTAAATTTTGAACGGGTGGAGAACTAGCTAGACTTTCAGTCCTTTTTTCAATACGTTTGCGTTCATCATTGAGGAGAACGAGGGCGCAACATTGGCTGGATTTATGCTAGGATAGTTAGGTGCAATATTGCTACGTTCACAGCGAACTCGCCTTTGTGTTGTACGCGCCTTCTTCTTCAGGTCTGTGTAAACTGGACACCCTCTATAGTTAGCCGTGTTTTTATCAAATTTGTCAAATTTCCATTCAACTGAGGGGTGAATATCGCCGCAAGCGACACATATTGTGCGTAGAGTGCAGTAGGATTTCGTGTGCCCATATTCCTGGCAATTAGAGGGTTTAATTTTTTCAGTTTCTCGTCTCTGGAACGAGCTCTACCTTAAATAATGGTTGAGGTATTTTATCCCTGTTTTTTATGTTAAATATTGTTTTTGCATTGAATCCGGCGTCTCCCAGCGCTTCCATTATTCCATCTGGTTCAACTTCTGGTTCTATTCCTTTTATTACAAAAGTTAGGCTTTTGCTACTTTTCAATTGGTACGTGTAATAGTGTTTTTTGTTATCGTCGCGGTAATTAGCAATAGAGCGATAATTTTTTTCGTTATATATTTTGATTTTAGTCTCTTGTATGTCACCTTTTTTGAGTGAGATTATATGAAAATTATTCTTGCCTCTTACGCGAGCAATATTTTCAACCAGAACGTGTGAACTTTTTTCACGAAAGTAGATTGGCGGCGGTTTAATGATTTTTTCAAATGAATTTATTTTAGTTGAAAATATTTCATTTTTTTTGGTTGGCTCATCATTAAGTGCGGCAAACCTGTTGTGGTACATTAAGTTAGTAGGTTGATCAATTTCATTTCTTTTATATATTTTTGCTAATTTAGTATTTTTTGGGGGGCTTAGTTTCCGTTTAGTTTCAATATACCGATCCATGCCTCTTTGTATAGTTGCAGACTGAGAGGAAATTGTTGTATTTGTTATATTTGTTGTTTTTGAATGTTTATCAGACGATATTGAGCTTAGCAAGCGTGTGTTAGCTGTATTTGCATTTGTGTGTTTGGGTAGGTGCGAGAGTGGCTGCTTTTTTTAGCTTCTTGCGCGGAATTCCCATTGAGAGTTTTGTTCACTTACCGTCTGATTTGACATAGGTGTCGTTTGCTCTAGTTGAGCAGTGGTTTGTTGTTCCGTGTTTTCTGCAGGGGCGCCTGCTGCTAACGTTTGCTGAATTGGTATGCTTAAATGCGCATGCGCTGTTAACTCATGAGAGGAGAACTCCGTTGGCTTTAGTGAAGATTTTGGAATACTGCTTATTGGTGTTACAGAAGGACGCGCGGGGGTGAGACATCCATCTCTAGCTAGAGGTGGAGAGCGCAAAATGCTCATCTATAACTTGTTTTTGTTTTTTGTTTTGTTATTACCACTATTTTGACTTTTGCCTATTATTAATTTTGATTTTTGGTTTACACATTAATTTAAACAAAGGTGCAATCTCAAACCAGTGGTAGAGTCACTATCTCAGCGATTTGTGTGATCACTTTAGGTGTTTATAATTTGTATCATTTTTATTTTTATATTTCCCTTTTTTGATGAAACTTTGTGGAACGTTTTAAAAACACATCCGCACAGTATGAAATTACAAATATAAAGTATAGAGGACTACATAAAGTGTTTGCTATCAAGAAAAATCTATTATGGTGATATATACGAGGTGTGATCAAAAGATAACCGTTATTTTCATCTTTTCGTGAGTTACGTATGTTCGATGTTCGCATTTTTTTTATGTTGGTACACTTGTCTGTTATATATGTTGGCAATACCAACCATTTTGGCTTGTCAGTTTGTTTTTGACAGATAAAAAGGTTAGTCGTGTTTTGGTGTGCTCTTCGATTTTGTACTATTCGAAAAACTGGATCAAAGAAACTGTATTCAGTTTTGTGTAAACAATGAAATAAAATGCGCAAGGACATTTGAAATGTTGACTGTGGCCTTTGGCGAGTCTACTATGAGCAGAACACAAGTTCAATTGTGGTATAACCAGTTTAAGGAAGGCCGAGAAGATGTCAATGACGATGCTCGTCCTGGTCGCCCGAGCACGTCAACAACCGATGAAAACATTGACGCAGTGAAAAAAATGATTTTGGAGAATCGTCGAATCACTATCAGAGAGGTTGCTGATGATGTTGGCATATCGTTCGGCTCATGCCAAGCAATTTTTACGGATGTTTTAGGCATGAAACGTGCGGCAAGGAAGATTGTTCCAAAATTGCTAAATTTTGAGCAAAAACAACGTCGCATGGACATCGCTCAGGAGCTGTTTTTGGCCAAAAACAAAACCGTTATCATGCCTCAACCACCGTATTCACCGGACTTGGCCCCCGCTGACTTTTCCTCTTAACAAAACTGAAGACACCGATGAAAGGAAAGCGTTTTGCTACGATTGAGGAGATAAAAGAAAAATCGAAACAGGAGCTGTTGGCGATACGAGGATTGGAAAAAACGCTGGCATAAGTGTTATTTTATATCTGAGGGGAATTACTTTGAAGGGGACAAGATAGTTGTTGATGAATAAATAAATACTTTATTTTTTGATCACACAATAACGGTTCTTTTTTGATCACACCTCGTTATGTATTTATACGAGTATATAGTCATCAAATACACATACGTGGTGTGATCAAAAAATAACCGTTATTGTGTGATCAAAATAACGGTTATTTTTTACAATGCATAACAATTATTTTAAGTCCTTATGATGATAAGTGGTTATAAAACCCGATGATATGAACATTTATGCTTGGAGTCATAACAAAATTAATGATGATGTTAATGATATATCAATGTAAAAATTAATAAATGAAGAATTAGTAAATGAAACACATTAGTTTTATTTTAGATATAAAAAATATTTCATTTTATTTTCAATAACCACAAAAGCTTCTATGCTCGTTGTTTACTATTGTTATAAAATACAAATTGGAAACTATGTAGATATTAATGATTAGTTGAAAACAAAAGTAGAAGAACTAAAGTAGTCATGAAACTAACGAATGAAATATAGCAGTTTTCGAAGGCCTTTGACTTTATGCTATTTGATGAATATCGAGAATTATGCTATTTGATGAATATCGAGAATTTAAGAACAATAGAACTAATTTATGGAGTGAAAATGATAAATGGTCATTCTCGTAAATGCGTTTGGAGCAATAAAAACTGTAAAGAAGGACCAGACAGCTGTATATGTATAACATATGATGGAAAATGTAAAAGAGCTAAAAAAATTAAGGAACAATATTAACATATACGAGGACGGATTGATATTGAAGCTACCTAAGTAGGAAAATAACATTTTTTTTTTTCAAAAACCATTTATTTCTCAATATAGTCTCCTTTTACTTCGACACAGTTAGTAAGACGATATTCCAACTTTTTTATACCATCTGAATAATACGATTTCGGGAACCGCTCAAAATACGCGTTAGTTTCGGTAATCACTTCTTCGTTTGAGATGAATCTTTTTCCTGCGAGCCATTTTTTCAAGTTTGGAAACAGGAAAAAGTCACTAGGAGCTAAATCTGGACTATAAGTAGGATGATTAACCAACTCGAAGTGTATTTCACGTGATTTTAGCATCGTATCTAATGCTGTGTGAACCGGTGCGTTGTTTTGAAGAAAGAGCATTTTTTTTCTCCGTTAAATGTGGTCGTTTTTCCTTGATTGCATCAATCAATTGATCCAATAATGCACGATAATACTTTACCGTGATTGTGGATCCTTTTTCAAAATAATCGATGAGCAATATTCCATGTGCATCCCAAAATACAGTGGCCATAACCTTGCCAGCCGATTTCACTGCCTTCGCCTTCTTCGGAGCACTTCCACCAGCTTCCACCCATTGTTTCGATTGATTTTTGGTTTCAGGTGTGTAGTGGTGGACCCACGTTTCATCAATAGTTATTAATCGATGCCAAAAATCAACAGGATTATGCTTTATCATGTCCAAACACCGCTGTGTAATGGTCTGTCGAACTCGTTTTTGTTCGACACTGAGCAAACGCGGCACCCATCTTGCCGATAGCTTTTTCATATGCAAATGTTCATGCAAAATGATATGTTCATATGATATGTTTACCATTTCAACAATCTCACGCAACTTGACTCGGCGATCATTCATAACGATATCGAGGATTTTCTTGATATTTTCTTCAGTAACCACCTCTTTTGGCCTTCCTGTTGATGGTATTGTTGCAGTGCTTGTTCGGCCGCGTTTAAATTCAGCAATCCAATATTTGACCATGTAATCTGACGGAGCAGACTCACCGTAATGTTTATCGAGCTTTTCTTTTGTCTCTTTCGCAGTTTTCCCTTTCAAAAAATAGTGTTTAATCACTGCACGAAATTCGCTTTTTTCCCATTTTCAAGAAACACAATAGTTGCTTACAACAAATAAACTAATCGATGAATTTGGGTGAAATTTTAACAGCTGACGTTTGACAGATCGCAATTTCTAAAGAAAAAAAGTTTTTGTGTTTGTGCTGCCATCTAGCGCTAGGTAGCTTCAATATCAATCCGCCCTCGTAATGGAAAATGCTGAAAAAAATATATTATTTGAAAAACATAACATAAAAATGGAAAAGAAATGTTAAAAACTCATTTGAAATTTTTTTTTTTTTTTTTTTTTAATTCAACATGGATTTATTTATTGCATCTTTTCAATCGAAACCAACAATAATTTTACAAAGCTTACAACTAATAAATAAATTGATGCTCCGCGCCAGTGCTTACAGCAATTTTAGTTCAAGTACATATTATATAAATTATGTTATGTAGAAAAAAAAAATAAATATAAAAATATTAATATATAGAAACTCTATTTTTTTAAAAAAGTGGCCTTTTAAGTCGAGATGTATTCATCCTATGAAGCAGATTCCTTGCTAGTTCCTTAGGATGACACTGAAGTTTGAATTGGTATTTTGTTTTTAAAACTGCTAGTTCTTCTTCAACGGGTGCTAATTAAGGTCGCGGTGAATATTTTCGTTTCTGACGAACCATGGAGCGCCGCTGATCGTTCTCAGAATTTTCGATTGAGCCCTTTGAATTATTTGCAAGTTTGATGCACTAGTAGTGCCCCATATCTGAATACCATAATTCCAAATCGGTTTAATTACAGCCTTGTAGATAAGTACTTTATACTCTAAACGCAGTTTTGATTTTCGGTTGGTAAGTTGGGATTACAATGCCATTTAAGGATACTGCCGGACAAGAACTGGGCTTAAGAGTAAATGTCACATGTACACTTTTTTGCTCATTTACTTTGATGCGCCAATCTGCTAGCCAACTTTCTATTGTTTTAAGGTGTTCCTAAAATCCGGGAGGCTATCTGTGGATTTAGGTGAGAGCTCAGGATAGCTGTGTCGTCAGCGAAAGTCGAGGTAACGAGGTTTTTATCCGTTGGCAGATCGGAAGTGTACAGAGTGTAAAGCATAGGTCCAAGCACGCTACCTTGTGGTACTCCAGCCATAATTTCAAAGTCTGGCGTTACAAATTCTTTATATTTAACCCTAAATTTGCGATTTGTTAAATATGGCTCCAGAATCTTATGCGAACTATTTGGCAGAAGTTTTTTAATTTTATATATGAGTCCTTCGTGCCAGACTTTGTCAAAGGCTTGTGCAACGTCTAGGAATATTCCGGAGCAGTACATCCTCTGTTCAAATGCTCGCCTTATTTCAGAGGCAATACGGTGCACCTGCTCAAAAGTTCCATGATGTTTGCGGAAACCAAATTGGTGGTGAGGAATGATTAAATCGAGCTTTGGTGCTAATTTTTCCAGCAATAAGCGTTCGAGCATTGTAGAGACCGTTGGCAGGAGACTTATGGGCCGATAAGAAGATACCTGAGTAGGGTCTTTTCCGGGCTTTGGAATCATTATTATTTCCGATGTTTTCCATGTTGTAGGGAAGTAGCCCAGACGGAGTATAGCGTTAAATATGTGTGTGAGATGTATCAGAGCTATTTGCGGCAATTCACTTACCATTTTATTGGTAATTAAGTCACAACCAGGAGAACTTTTTTGGGCTTAGACTCGTTGTACATAGGCGTATAACTTCCTTTGGTTTGAAATGAATTGGTACTGCTGACTTCGTAATTGAAAAGTTCTGTATGCTAGTGTTGTTGCAGGTCGGCGGATTAGGTTGAAATACTGACCTCAGATGTGCTGCAAAGAAGTTGCCTTTTTCTTCTTCTGCTTTTGCACAAGTTCCATCGCTTTGTCTTAGAGGCGATTCACTATCCTTTGGTGTTTTAACCATTCTTGTAGCTCTCCAGAGTGAGTAATTGGTGACTTTGAGAGGAGCCAAATCTTCAAGGTACTTATTAAGGTTTTCTTCCTTTTCCTCCCGTAGAGTGTTTTTCAGCTGATTTTGTAATGACTTTAATTTTACTCTTAGTGCTGGAGATCTTGTTTTTTGCCATTCACGCCTTAATCTCCTCTTTTCTCTAACGAGGTATTCCACATAGAGTGAAGTAGTGTGCCTCGCGTTAGTTTTAGTTGAGTTTTGTGCGGGCGTGGCACTAATAGCAGCTGCTTTTTTTTTGGACCAAGAGCCTGCGTCGCTGATTCAATGTCCTCTCCACTCTTAAGTTTTGTTTTAACGCACACGTGGGTACTAATATATTTGCGATATTTGAGCCAGTTTGTGTTCTTGGAGGTCAGTTTTATTGTTTTTTCAATGAACTCTGGTCTTTTTTTTAAATATATTATCACCGGTGAGTGATCGGATGATAAGTCGAAACAGGGCTCGGTTTCCAAGAAACACCTTTCAATATTTTTAGTTATGCCAAAGTCAATAAGATCGGGAATTTTTCTTTGATCAGTTGGCCAGTATGTAGGTATTCCAGATGATACAAAGTCTAGACCATTCCGAGAGTCTATCAGTTCATTAAACAATTGCTTCCCTTTAGGGTTGATTAACCGTGAGCCCCAGTAGGTATGTTTAGAATTGAAGTCTCCGGCAGAGAGAAATTTGTTTCCGAGCGATTTAAAGAAAGAAACAAAATCGGTTGTGGAAATAGGAAGCCTAGGAGGACAATAGACTGATGAAATTACTATTGGCTCACCCCAACACTGTAAAGAGATGGAAGTAGAATGGATGTTTTTTTTTGCATAGGATTCCAGAAAGTAATGCTTTAATCGAGACTTAATTAGAATTCCCGTACCACCATAACCTTTTCCTTGTGGGTGGTTTGTTGAGTAAAAATTATAGCCTGCTAGTTTAAAGTTATATTTTACAGTTAAATGTGTTTCTGAGATAAGCATGATGTCTATGCTGTTACTGTCTACAAAATTTTTTAATTCAATTTTGTGTTGGTTAATACCGTTAGCATTCCAGTGACATATTTTTAGAACATTCATTTTTGTGAAAATAGAGTTTTCAGAAGTAAGTTTTGGTTATGTACAAGCTCTTGAATCATAGATTGCATCGAGGACATGAAGTTAGTAATACACTGATACAAGTTAAATATTAACGTTTCTAAATTTTGTGGTTGCATAGGGTGACTCGGTTTATCAGAAACGCCAGTTTTCAGTACATTCGCATAGCTAGTGGATGAAGAGATGTTTTCGGTGGTGCTTCCAATATGGTTTGTGTTGGTAGGTATAGCACTATATTTTTGGGTTCGAACTGTCTTGGCAGTTTGGTTCATACTGATTTTTAGTTGTGTATATATCGGGCAGCCTCTGTAGTTAGCAGTATGATTCCCCCCACAATTGCTGCATTTTTTTGTATCCTTCTCACTTGTGTTCAGCTTGCATTCCTTTGATGGATGGAAGTCGCCACACGCAACGCATACAGTACGTAAGGTGCAGTACGATTTCGAATGCCCATACTCTTGGCAGTTTGTGCATTGTATTGGGCCTTTTCGTTTGTGAGGCTCCTCGACTGTTATTCTACGATGCATTAAATATTTTAAGTTGTAAATGGGGTGGGTTTCGTTTTGTTTTAATTTAATATTCCTTGGTTCTAGTTCTATTCTAAAGAGTGGTTGCGGAATTTTTCCCCTAATCCTTATATTAAACACAGATTTTGCTGTGAATCCAGACTCTTAGAGTGCATATTTTAGTTCTATAGGGTCTACTTCAGGTTCTATACCTTTAATAACAACATTTGAAATAAAGAGAATAGATAGTATGCTTTTGTATGATTTTTTAAATTTTATATTTTATTCAAATTGTTGTTCATAAAAAAATGGTAAAGACTGATTTCCATCTTCATCACTTAAATCTGTTCGTACTTCCAACTTGTAATCGTCCTGATTTTTTGTGTAGGTAATAGCTCCCATTAGAAAATTCTTCTATAGTTTCATCGGTAATGCTATTATAGCGTTCCGGTAAAAACAGTATGGAGATTAACCATAATTTTCATTCCGAACTTGGAGAGCTTACTTTCCATCTTGATTGATGGGATACGACATGTTATTGTACATGTCTTTAACGGATAAAATGAGTTTAAGATTTTTATTATTAAGGTCGTTCAGGGCTTTTGAGCAGTATTCACTGTTTGATTTGATCTTTTTTTTTGGTTGTTGTTTAATAACTGAAATTTTTGAAAAGTCAACTTTAACTGAATAATATTCGTTTGAGAGACAGCAATTTTATACCTCTTCGGAATTTAAAAAGTATATGAACTATTTCTTATTCTATATATTTTTAGTTAATCACGTTGCATTTTGTTTTGCAGTTTTCTCACAGAATATATTGTTTCTACAAATAAACATGAGAAAAAATTTTGTTAAAATTTATGAAATATCCATTTCAAGTCCATGCTTATAATCGGAAATATTAAAAAGCTCAACGTTCGAATTAGTGTTTGTATCCTACAGTCGAACTAATTCTATTTCACCATTACTTAGAATCCGTTCGGCTTCATATTCGCGATACTCATAACAACTTATATTGACTGTCCGTTTTGAACAGTTGCTGCCGTACGTACAAAGTATCTTTAGTATCGTCTGGTTATTGTATTGTGCAAGTACCTATAAAACGGATTACTCTCAATTAATCCAGATATATCTTTTTCTTTTTTAATTAAATTTTGCCTAAATGGTTCTATAGCTTCAGCTATAGTAAAGTATTGTGGTGCTGACGGAGGTGTTTTTGATACTGTTGTTGCTATTTCTGGTGTTATAGGTTGATCTAATGGTGTGCTCCCTTAAATGTTTACTAAACTTTAGTAATTGAAATGATATATCAATTAAAATAGTATCATTAGGCGCATTCGATTCGTAACTTGTATCGAGTTGTGGGAATATACATCAAACGTATAAGTTGTATACTTGGCAGCACTGTTTCAACTGTTTTTTTCAACATTTCCTTTTTTATATTTATTATACAAACTCATCATTTGAATTAAATTTAAATCAACACAATAATAATATTAAAAATCAAAAAATTAAGTCCAAAGATTAATTTTTGTTTTCTTTAAATTTAATCAGCTAAAATAAAAAATCCCACAGGAATTTCCATGGGAAACTTTTAATCTCGCTGGTTTCAAGCAATTTTCAATTTTGAAGCCCTTTCTATCGGGGATAGAAAAATTCGCTCGTTCCATCCGAGTATAATTTACTGGATAGCTATTTCCAAACAAAAGTTTGTCCTATCCTCGATAGAGTGGCGAATCGAATGCGCCTATTATTAGGTAGCGCAAGTGAGAATTCTAAGTTTCCTTTGTTTTCACCCAAAGCAGCTAAATTAACAGGTATTGGTGTATCATCGACAAATATGTGAGTCATAAATACTAACAACAATCCAAGTTTCATATATTTCATTTTTTTGACTTTGTTATATTTTTCCCCTATAACTATTCAGTTTAAGAGCTTAATGTAAACTAAATAAATACCATACGAGTATATATATTATTTATTTATATTCTTATTCAATCTTTATTCTCAATAGTTGTGAAATTCGTTTCATCTATAGAATTCACAACATGCTCATCAGTTACACTATTAGAATTGACTTCTATGACATAACTGGTTGTGAAATTGTCTTATGCAATTACAGTACCATTAATCATTTTCTCTACAGCTTCTGACAGCGTGTCTATATCGCGAAATATACATGATGGTAGATATTCGTTCAAGTGTACTGAACGTTTAGCAGCTTCACAAACTGTTCTTATCAATGAAACTGTACCGCCTAAGACTTCAATTTTAACATGTTGATTAGAATTAAATTCCAATATTGGTAGATTTGAAGATAATTGTTGACCACGATTAATACTAAAAATGATTGTCCTCCATCCACCTTCAGCTGTTACATTTATTTCTAAAAGAAGAAAACATTTTTATTTTTTCAAATAAACATATACGAGGTGTGATCAAAAAATAACCGTTATTGTGTGATCAAAAAATAAAGTATTTATTTATTCATCAACGACTATCTTGTCCCCTTCAAAGTAATTCCCCTCAGATATAAAACACTTATGCCAGCGTTTTTTCCAATCCTCGAAACACTTCTGAAACACTTTTTTTGGTATCGCCTACAGCTCCTGTTTCGATTTTTCTTTTATCTCCTCAATCGTAGCAAAACGCTTTCCTTTCATCGGTGTCTTCAGTTTTGTTAAGAGGAAAAGTCAGCGGGGGCCAAGTCCGGTGAATACGGTGGTTGAGGCATGATAACGGTTTTGTTTTTGGCCAAAAACAGCTCCTGAGCGATGTCCATGCGACGTTGTTTTTGCTCAAAATTTAGCAATTTTGGAACAATCTTCGTTTCATGCCTAAAACATCCGTAAAAATTGCTTGGCATGAGCCGAACGATATGCCAACATCATCAGCAACCTCTCTGATAGTGATTCGACGATTATCCAAAATCATTTTCTTCACTGCGTCAATGTTTTCATCGGTTGTTGACGTGCTCGGGCGACCAGGACGAGCATCGTCATTGACATCTTCTCGGCCTTCCTTAAACCGGTTATACCACAATTGAGCTTGTGTTCTGCTCATAGTAGACTCGCCAAAGGCCACAGTCAACATTTCAAATGTCCTTGCGCATTTAATTTCATTTTTTACACAAAACTGAATACAGTTTCTTTGATCCATTTTTTCGAATAGTACAAAATCGAGGAGCACACAAAAACACGATTAACCTTTTTTTCTGTCAAAAACAAACTGACAATCCAAAATGGTTGGTATTGCCAACATATATAACAGACATGTGCACCAACATAAAAAAAAAATGCGAACATCGAACATACGTAACTCACGAAAAGATGAAAATAACGGTTATCTTTTGATCACACCTCGTACACTCTTTTTATTGTTTTCTTATAGGAATTTCAAACAGAATTGCCCGCATATAAATGTGTTAAATTTTTTGTGGCTCTTGTAATTGTATTTAATATTTTTCACGCCCAAATACTTAATTATTTCCAAAGGTGGTTGTAAATTTCCAGAACTATCCAAGTATTCGGTTAGGTTTCCTTTCTTATACTATGCTACCCAGTGAGTACCGTCACCTGACGAATTATCCAAGTTAACAATACCACATTCATTTCTCCATCATTTCGGAGGACGATCATCTCTCAAGTGTTGGGCATAATTTAAAATTTCGTTGCTGTTGAGAGCTCTTTTATGTATAATTTTTAAGAGTTTTTTATCTGTGTTTTCAAATACAAACCGCGGCCTTTTTTGTACGGTTTCATGAATAAATCTTTACCCAGAGCTATTCTTTCCTTCTGTTTATTAATTCGACAAATTATATATTTGCATTTTTCGTGGCATTAACTGCTTTAGTCATACCTGCTGCTTCACCAACTAATCCGCCTAATGCACCAAGCGCTGAAAACAATGGGATTAATGGAAGAAATACTCCAATTTTCGGAAACGGTATAGCTTGCGGTATTTCAACATTTTTTCTTGATGTTTTAATAAGCCACGTCTTGCCTTCTGCTAAATTTTTATAGATCCTTAACATCAGTTGGCTTCAGCTTTTTAGTAGATTTGTTAGCATTTTGTATTGCTTTTTTAAATAATTTGCTATTTTCTTTAGGGTTTTCGCACTTGCTGGAAACATTACCCATTCCAAATCTTGTTTTTGTCTTCATAGAGTTTGTTACGGACCACGCATTTGTGCGTTCACCAATACTAGACTTTAATTTCTTTAGACTTTACTCTTTTCCACGCCTTTTCCGCTAATATCTGATCAGCAATATATCTCTTGTTTAACTCTTTATTTTGAGAGTAGGATATATCGTGTTCTCTACAGACATTGTCTAATGCATTAATAACAATGAGTCCTCTAGCAAGTCTTTTCTTCAATTTTGTACAAGGTCCCAAAAATAACCAGGTAAATGAAATTCAATGGGAACATTATTTATTAAGTTATTTAGTAGTCCTTTTCCAACGTTTTGTTTGCGACTAATTGATTTATTATAAATATGTTTCATTTGAAAGTAAAAATGCGGTGGTTGTTATGATAAATGAAAATACATAAAAGATATATTAATTTATAGATCTTCATCCGTTCTAAAAATGCGTTTAAATTAACAACATACGAATATTATTGTAAGAAATGAAGATATTTTCTGTAAACCTTCATCTAAAAGAATACATAGCATTTTACTACCCAACTCAATTGTCGGTCCAGCAAACTGCGGTAAAACAAATGTTATGATTAGTCTACTGAAGAGTCCGAATGCTTTGAAATTTAGTAATATTTATTTGTATTCAAAGTCTTCATATCAACCAAAATATGATAATTTGAATAAGTTAATGACCAGCAAAAAAGGAATGGGCTACTATGAGTTTTTTATACCTTTGTGCTTTTGAGAGGGGTTGCAATTTCGAGAAGGAGGCATAGTAGGTATGGACATATATATACAGATATGATGAAAATCATTTTCTAAGCAATTTTTATTTTGTCCGTCCGTCTGTCCGTCTGTCCATCTGTGGCCACTTTTTTCTACACCGTTAGAGCTATCTTAATGAAATTTTTCAAAAGAATAGTCTGGACAAAGATACAGAACCAGATTGCTATATGGGCCGATTTGGACAGAGACCACGCCTACCTCCCATATAAGGAACTTTTTTTACCTTTTTTAAAATGACTATAGTTTCGGTCCAATTCACGGAATCGTGACGTTATTTGGCAGTTATGGAGATATGGGTTCCCTCAAACACTGTGCAAAAAGTGGGCGGTATATATTAACTGCCACGCCCACTATTAATAACTTAAGATCTGGCAGAGATTTACGGACGAAATTTTACGGGAAAGAACATGTGGACATTATAAAGCTATCTGCAACAAATGGGGCTGACCACAGAAAAGACACGCCCACTTTTGATATAGGGAACTTTCGGGTCTAAAATTAAAATTAGCCTACCTATGCTCGTATTGATGCCAGCGGAATAAAAATTTGCAGAGATAAACATGGGGACCATAATAGTGTGTGTGCAGAATATGGAGATCATAATAGAACTGCCACGCCCACAATTAGCCAAAAATCATTACTGTGTTCCTATTAAAGATTTATCAACGAAATTTCACAGGATGGTTGCAGGTACTAACATTAAACACCACACAAAAAATGGGCGTGCTATTTATACAGCCACGCCCACTATTCATATATATATATATATATATATATATTTTCTTTTTATATTTCATATATTTATTTATTGTACCTTCTAAGCTTAGACTAACAATAAGTAAGCATATCTTACAAACTAAATAATTAATATTAATACACCTTGCCAATGCTTAGTGCTTTTTAGTAATCACAATGTTATATGTTAGTTACTGTAATAAATGTTATATTAATGTTTGTACATGATTAAGGTGTGGATGTTAGTTGTGCTGGTGATTTCGTACGTTTTAGGCGACTTGGAACCCTATTACATGCTAGTATTCTAGCTAGATGATTTGGGTGCTCTTTGATTTTTTGCGCATATTTTAAGCTGGCGTCAAAGATTTCCTTTTTTACGAGCGGAATGTTCAGATCTTTGTGAATGTTTGTATTCTTTATAAACCAAGGAGCCCCAGTAATGGTTCTTACAATTTTGGACTGCGCTCTTTGAAGCAGTTCTATATTAGAGTTGCTTGCGCCGCCCCACAACTGGCTACCGTAAGTCCAAATTGGTTTTATGATGGCTTTGTACAGCAGTTTTATATTCTAGGCTCAACCTGGAATTTTTGTGCATGAGCCAGTGTAGGCTATTTGCTTTCAAAGCCATTTGTTTTTTTTTTGCTTCGATGTGGCACTTCCATGTCAAACGTGAGTCAAGATGAATTCCTAGCTGCTTCACCTCCTTTGCTTGAAGAATAGGAACATTGTTGAGTTTTATCGCTGGACATGTTCCTTTTTTATAGTAAAGGTAATATGCGTAGTTTTCGATTCATTAACGTTTATTCGCCAGTCAGCCAACCAATTTGTTACTAGGACCAGATGATCTTCTAAGTCACGGGATGCGATTTAGGAGTTCGGATGAATGCTAAGGATAGCTGTATCGTCTACGAAAGTTGCTGTTGTTAAGTATTTATTGGTAGGCAGATTTGAGGTATATAGTAGATACAACACCGGACCTAGCACGCTTCCTTGTGGTACGGTAGCTTTGATGTCAAAGCATTTAGAGTAAGCATTATTGTACCTTACCTTGAACTTTCTGCCCCTCAGATACGATTCCAATATGTCGTGTACTTTTGTGGGCAACAGCTTTTATATTTTGTAAATAAGCCCCTCGTGCCAAACCTTGTCAAATGTTTGCGCCACATCTAAAAAGATGGCTGAACAATATTGCTTTTTGTCGAATGCGTTTTTTATCTCGTTCACTATTCGATGAACCTGCTCTATTGTACTATGGTGTTCGCGGAAGCCAAATTGGTGAGTGGGAATAGTGCGTTTTTCGTTTATATGCGGCATTAGTTTTGCAAGAAAAAGCATTTCTAGGAGTTTTGATAAGATAGGCAGGAGGCTAATCGGTCTATATGATGACGATTGGGAGGGGTCTTTTCCTGGTTTCGGGATCATTGTGATTACTAAACCTTTCCAGGCATTAGAAAAGCATCCTAAGCGCAACAAGCCATTAAATAGTGAAGTAAGTAAGATGATGGCTATTTGGGGCAACTCCTTGATCATTTTTCCAGTAATGAGGTCGTGTCCTGGAGCTTTGTTAAGAGCAAGGTTACTAATCGCATTGCTTACTTCTTTTGTTTTTAATTTAATAGGCGAGTATGTTGTATCTGGCGTGGGGGTTAATATTAGGTTATTGGTATTGCGAGGTGGGTTGGGGGTAAAAACATCTCTTAAGTGTTCGGTGAAAACAGCAGACTATTCATCATCGCTTCTTGCCCAGTTTCCGTTTTTTTACGAATCGGTGGAATTCCGCGTGTAGGTGCTTTCATTTTTCTGACAGCTTTCCACAGAGAGTCATTGGTGACGTCAGTCGGAGAAAGGTTTTGGATATATTGGTCCAGGCAACTATCTGATTCTAGACGTAAGGCTTTTTTCCAGCTTTCACTGGCAATAGATAACTTCCGTTTTAGGAAAGGGGACCTGGATTTTTGCCATTCAAGACGCGTCCTCCTTTTTTCAGTAAGAAGAAAATCGATTTGGGTTGAGGTTTGTGGGCGCCGGATGCTGTTGCAGTTGTTGTCACGCTTGTCCGCAGAGTGGCGCACAGCTAATCTTAGGGTCGATGTAAATTGTTTCAGAAATATTTCAATGTCCTCATTAGTTTTGAGACGTGGGTTTAGGCTGAACTGACTACTGATGTATTTTCTGTATTTCAGCCAGTTAGTTTTAGTGGGTGTGAATTCATAGGTAGGGCGTAACTTTTTGTTCAGATGTATTATAATAAGAGAGCGATCCGAAGAGAGGTCGTGAAGGTGTTCTACTTTGAGTTGCTCTCGTTTTAGGTTTCTAGCAACTCCAAAATCAATAAGGTCAGGTATCTTACGTGCGTCTGTCGGCTAGTACGATGGTTGTCCTGAAGAGATAATAACCATCTTGATGTCAGAAAGCATGAAGTTATATAATTGTTTTCCTTTTGGTGTTATTAGCCGAGAGCCCCAGTAGAAAACTTGTTCCAAGTGTGGAGAAAAAATCTGAGAACTTTTTACTGGTTATTTTAAATCTATATGGGCAGTATACAGCGGATATTGTTAAGTTATCCTCCCATCCGTCCAGACAAATTGATGTTGCTTGCAGGTACTCCTTGTTGTATTCTTCCATAACGAAGTGTTTTATTCTTTGTTTGATTAGGATTCCAGTGCCGTCATGGGCTTTGCCAGCGAGATGCTTTGTATCATAGAATTTATATCCCGGTATGTAAAAATTATGTTTTTCGGTTAGATGGATTTCGGATAGTAGAAATATGTCGATTTCATTAGAGAGTAAAAATTTGTTGATTTCTAACTTGTGCTGGCTTACACCGTTTGCATTCCATTGACAGATCTTAAGTACGTTCATTTCGGAGATAGCAGAAGCTGCATGAGCTGGTTTTGGTTTCTCATCATTTCTTGACTCATCGTTTGTATGGAGGTCATGAACTGCGTCATACATTGTGTGAGCGTTGCTATCATTCCTTCAAAATTATGCAGATTTGAACCAGTCCCGGACTGCTGATCCTTCCCTAATTTAAGTACCCCTGCATACGTCGTCCCTGTATCGGGGTATGGAATTGACTTCTGTGGTTGTGCAATGGGCGGTATATTTGGACTAGGTTGAGTGCGCTTATTCTTTAACTGAGGGTCATTGTTATTGATTTCCTGGTATACAGGGCAACCTCTGTAGTTGGTAGTATGGTTACCACCACAATTACTGCACTTTCTAGCAACTCTATCAGTTTTAGTCTTCGTACATTCTAATGTGGGGTGTAAATCACCACAGGCAACACATATACTACGAAGAGTGCAGTAGGACTTTGTGTGCCCAAATTCTTGGCAATTTGAACATTGAACTGGGCCGTTTCGTTTGAGGGGCTCCTCCACAGTAATTCTGCGATGCATAAGATAGCGGAGGTTATAAATACCATGCACTTCTCCTTTTTTAAGCTTTTGGGTTTCAGGCTCCAATTCTACGCGAAATTATGGCTGAGGGATTCTGTTGCGATTTATTATTTTTATAATAGAGCGGGCAGCGAACCCTGCTTCATGTAGTGCTTCTTTGACTTCAGCAGGGGGAATATATGATTCAAGTCCCTTTATGACAATGGTAAGGCCTTTGCTACTTTTAAGCTTTTTTTCTCAGTGTCAAAGTTTTTTATAACCACTCTGTAATTGTTCTCACTATGTATTTGGATTTTTGTTTCCTGGATATTTCCTTTAACAAGAGGGGTGACATGGAAATCTTTAGGACCAATGTGCTCGGTAAGCTTTGCAACTATTTTACTGGAGTTACGTTCTCGTAGGTAAATGGGAGGTGGTTTGAATATAATATTAGGTTTGGGTGAGTCTGCCTCCTCAGCATCCATATATTATTATAATTTACGACCTATATAATATATTTGGACGAAATTATAGTAGTACGTATATGGCCCCTACAAAGCCATATACAAGAATTGGGGTTGATCAGATAAAGGATACGCCTCCCTCCCATATAATGAACTTTGGAGACCCCACTTACCGACAGTTATCCTATCTATGCTTCTAGTGATGATATATGAAAACAAATTGGTAGATGTATACAATGGGTCTGTACTAACATACATTCCAAATATGGGCAGATTATTACTACTGCCACGCCCACAATTAACCAAAAATCGTTACTAGGTTCCTATTAAAGACTTATCAACGAAATTTCACAGGAATGTTGCTTGTACTAAAATGGGCGTGTTATTTATACAGCCACGCCCACTATTGACATATTATTATAACTTACGACCTATACAATATTTTTGGACGAAATTTTATGTTAGTACGTATATGGACCCTACAAAGCCATACACAAGAAATGGGGTCGCTATAATCAATTCAAGGTACCGTACCGCAATTTAACGGAGATATGCTCCTAATGATGATTTATGAAGAAAACATCCCAATTGTTGAACTCGCACTCACAAGAAAAGGTAAAGGGTATTTCGTTGTCGGTCTAACCCGACTTCAGACTTCTTTACTCGTTTTAAATGATGATGTTATTCCAACAGATGAAGCCAAATCATATTCTATATTCATATTCGATGATATAGCTTACGGAAAGCAAAACAAAATGAAGAAAGTAAGCCACCTCCATGAAATGAAGCAACACGAATCTGGGAAGAAATTGACATGCTTAAATTGCAAATCAAGAATAGAAGAAATAAATAAAATCAAATGCATGGAAATAACCTGGCGGATGATTGGAGAAACTGGCACACCAACCATACAAGACAACGAAAATAAATATACCATTGAAGATGAAACGTTACGCATGATAGAAGTTCTACAACACGGGGAAAAAGCCAGAGCAACCAACTATATAGTAACTTTTTTAGTAATAATTTTATTAACAATAGCTTATAAGTTAGACAAGTATTTTAAGAATTATGTCCACAAACACAAAAAATTGGCAATGCCATAACTGAAGTGTAAAAACAAAAACAAAAAAATTTTAAAAGTCAATTTTAAAATAAATAAATATATATAAATGGATGAAATATCAAAAAAAAAAATCAGAAATTCTTGCAATGATTAGAAAAAATACACTAACAAAACCATACAAATCAAGCTAGAACGGATAGATACACTAACAGACCCTTATCAAAATATAGTACATACAGAAAAAGAAACAAAACAGCTCATTGGTGCAAAAAACTATTTCACCAATACGTACTCAGAGCTTTTAATATAAATGCTAGAAATAAACTTCGAAACAGAAAACGAAACAGAAGACATAGCTGTGGGGACATTTAGTTTAGAAACAGCCTCCAAATCTCTTCTGATTTTCACAGGCAACTATAGAAATACAATTTCACTGTAAGCGCTGAGCTGATAAACAAATCACTCAACGAATCAGCCAAAAATGAATTGCTACAATACATATACCATGCAAACTAACTGCAAATGTAAGGAGCTACACAAAAAACCAGAAAACGTACATACCCTCATTACACTCTTACAACAAAGATACCAAGACGCGACATGTCTTCAGTGAAGCGGTATATACCAAAACTTAAAGCATCGTTCAAATATTGCTAACAGCAAGCCTTTCAAGTATCCAGCAGTGTAATTCCACTGGATAAATACCATTAGGACCAGGGGACTTAAAAGGATTAAAGCTTTCAATAGCTCATACGGGTCGATCCTCAGATAAAGCGTCTATCCAAACTTCCCGACTATTGGACGTATCTTCCCTCTCGTGCCCAGTAATAACTGAGCAGCCTGGGAAATGCGTGCTGAGTAGAAGCTCTAGAGACTCCTTACTAGTTGTAGCACTTCTGAGAACTTCCCGCCAATATTTTCCGAAGTCTAGAAGCCTCAGTCGCTCTCTCTACTTCTTCACAAAAGGATTTTCATGTTTGCCTTTGAGCAGTTCTAACATTCTTCTTAAATACCTTAAGAGCCTCTCTGTATCCAGTCATTTCCAAGACGTGTATACTTCGCCTCATTAAAAGCTGTCCTAGTATCTCCCCTTAGCTTGCTTAGCTCTTCCGTTCACCACCGTGGTTTGGGCTTTCCCCTCAACTTCATTAGTGGACATGCTTTTGCCAAGGCCGCGTTCAGGCTGCCGGTAACAGAGCCAACCATTTCCTCTATCCCTTCTATGCTTCTTCGTTCGCTAAATGGACAGACATTTAAGGTATTCCACACTAGATTTACATATTTATCCCAGGCTGTTTTCATGATATTTTTACAAGGCTTAGGTTTAGGTAGAGTTTTCTTAATCTTAAACGAGATGTATCTATGGACAGAGAAGGAGTGTTCTTCTAACACCACCCACTCCCTAATTCTTCCAACAACAGAGTCAGAGGTAAAGGTGGCGTCAATTACCTCCTGCATATTGCTTATGACAAAAGTAGGTTTAAGACCCCTATTACAGATTTGCAGGTTAGTAATAAGCAAATAATCAAAGAGGCACTGACCCCTCATATTAGTGGTCGTGCTACCCCACACGATGTGATGAGCATTTATTTCTGCACTTATCAGATTATCGCCTGCATTTGCGAGTGCGTCACCAAATCCTTAAAAATTGATCTTGGTAGCTTGGTCATGGGCCATGTAGCATGACGATAGCCATATCCGCTCGTCACCCGACCCCAAGGTGATAGTCGTTTGGTCGGCATCGCTATAATTAGAGAGCATAAAAGCATTTATCCCTCTACTTATTAGTACACACGCTCTAGGTTCACCTGTATTACGTGTATGCATCTGTTTGTATTTTTGAGTCCCTAGTCCGCACACAAGAACATGTACAACCCATGGTTCTTGAATCAGGACAATATGGTATCTGTCCTTTGACAAATGTAGTATTGGCGGACCCAACTTTTGAGTATGTAGATTTATTTGAAGTATACGTAACATCATGGTTACTGGTCTCCACCTACACCATCGTCTTATCAGCATCTTGTTCGTCCGATGCCAGTAAGTCCTCCTTGTCAGTCAATGTGGCTTGCGCCACCCTATCCAATAAGGAACAGCTAAGGGCAACCACTTTGCCAGAACCAAAGCCAGGTTCCACCACTGACGTTCCAACTCCGCCAGCAGAAGTTGTGTTGGCCTCTTCTTCCAGCTGAGATGAGGCGTCAGGGTCTACCAGAACTCCAACATGGTCCATTTTATTGGAGACGTTCACATCGTTTTTGTAGACCCTCAGTGTAATAAACGAGAATCCATAGCTCACGGCACCATCGGATCACGAAAGAGATTCCACCGAGTGCATGCTCACCACAAAGGTAGCACTACGGTACTCGCCTTTTGGCTCCTCCAATTTCGTGACCTTCCATGATGATGTCGGGAGTTCCGGATTACATACCCCTAACATCTCCAGAACCATTTTAGGGTCACATGGATCAGCTGGTATCCAGTCTCCCGCTCTGGGCATGTTCGGGATATCCTCCCTCGAGATTACCTCGAGCTTAGACCCAGGCCAAACTTCACCGATTCTGGAGCTGGCTATTTGGTACAGATCAGTTGATCTCTGATCGGCCCATGCGATTAGCTTCACGTGGTTCTGATGATATCCACTATCGCGACAAAAAGGAGCTGGGCCAGGATTTTCCTTCAAAATCTGCAAGAAAGTGCTCGAGAGTCTGGCATCTATTTTCTTCCAGTTCTCAACAGAAATGGTCCCGTCAATGTTGCTTTTGTCCACAGCAGCCCATAGTTTCTGACCCCGCACAGCTTCGCTGAAGGTCTTTGGTGCGGGAATACTCTCATGACGTCTTGGCCTCTTGATACTTCTGGGGTTTCTGGGCGGGTCGTCCAACAGCTGACGTTTAGGCGGCGGTTTTGGTTTCAGAAACTCTGATAGTCCCTCCGTAACCCTTTTTGCTCAGCTAATGGAGGACTTTTGTTTCTCTGACCTCTCGCCCTCCGGGACACTTCTGACACGTTCCATCAACTTCAAGGCAGCGCGTCTCTCCTTGTAGTATGACATGTGGGCGTTACCACCGAGGAGAACTTAGTCAATTTAGACATGGATATACCGTTACGTCTACTAGGGCCAATCCCGGTATCCGCCGTATGAACTGTATACTCTTCCTCAAGACTTCTTTTTGTACTGCCACTGGAACCAGGTTTGTCCCCGGTGTCAGCTTCCGCAGTACGAGATGGGCCAGCCATACTTGGCTTATTAGTACCGTCACTTCCACTAGGTATTCTAGCCCCAGCTTCCGCCGTACGAATTTTTTCCTGACCTGAGCCAGATTCAGAAATGGAGGCAATAGCCCTTGTTGCATTTAGGGACTGCTTGTCCAAAGAAATTTTATTTGTTTGTTTGTTATTGTATTCCAGGAAACAGGAAACCCAATACAGAGGGCAGATGCAGCTGCAACATCAGCATACAGAGGTGCTGGCTTAGACAAGCTGCCCCTATGCTTACGGCGTGGAAGGGGACACCATTAGTTGCATGCTCGGGAGATGAGGTACCCATAGCATATGTAGTAGCAATTTTCCTCCCTAGAAGTTCCGGTCAAACGATCGAGCAGATCATGGCCTTGATTAGTGCTCAAAATGAGGGGATAAACACACCTTTCTAGAGAGTGCTCAAATTCAAGTAAGAGGGCAAGGACAACTGATTACATTTGGCATCGATGAGCAATCGCTTGAAGCCATCAAGAAATCAGGTAACACCATCAATTACAAGTTCGGCGAGGTTATAGTCCATGGCATTGCCAAGGATAAACAACAAGAGAGCAGCAAAGCTCCCGCCGAACCCGTTCCAGAAACATACGAGGCGATGGAGACGGAGTGTATACTACCGGAAGTCAGCGACACGGAGGGCATCAGCCAAGACCTCCCTAGCACAGCAGATTCTATCGAGGATAAAGATAATTTGCTGCGAAGTGGCAGCAGTTTTGGCAGCGGCGAATAACTTCTCCTTAGATGAGTGACGGATCATGTATCAAATGCGCCCAGGTTAATGTCCATCACACAAAAGCTGCTTCGGCAGCAATTTCAAGGACATTTACCAAATTTAACCTGGGCATGGTATTGATCGAAGAACCCTGGCACTATAAAGGTGCAATCAGAGGGCTAAGGTGCGACAGCGGAAAGGTAATTTGGGATAATAGGCACAGTGCACCCGGAGCCTGCATCTTGCTTAGTAAAAATATTAATTATATTTGTCTTACAGAATCTATGACGAAGGACTTAGTTCCAATCCAGGCTCTCATTAATATCGAGGGCAGTAAACGAGCCATTGTAGTGGCACCAGCATATTTTCCGGGCGAAGAAATCTCACCGCCGTCCGCAGATGTCCGGCAATTGGTGGATTTTTGTCATAGAAACAATCTGCCACTTTTACTAGGATGCGATGACAATGCACACAACACGATATGGGGCAGCACTGACGTCAACAGTAGCATCTAACCTAGAAAAGTTAAATGAGGGTAACAAACCTATATTTGTAACCAGGGTTAGATACGAGGACTTAGAACTAACTTTGGCTAGTCCGAGCATCGCTAGGATTATAAGAAAATGGAGGGTTTCCAACGAGGAATCATTATCTGATCACAAGATAATTGAATTCCCTTTAGGAGGCCTAGACATTCAAGTACCATCCTATAGAAATCCGAAGAAAACTGACTGGGAGAAATATAAAGAAATACTTAATTGTAATTTGCAAGGCATTGCATCGAGCAAACTCATAAGTAATAACTATGAGGGCGAAGACAGTGTGACTCAACTGAATGGGGCGATATTGGATGCATTCCATAGCAGCTGTCCCAAAAAACCTAAGGGCAATGAAAAAGACGCAGTTTGGGGGAATAGCAATCTTTCTGCACTTAGAACTGAAGCACGCTACATAAGTAATAGGGCAAAGCGGAACGGGCAATGGCAGGAATATAGGGCTAAACTGACAGAATATAATAAATAAATAAGAAAAGTTAAACCCACCAGCTTTAGAAGTTTCTGCGAAAACATCTCTTCTTTACCAGCAGCAGCGATGTAAGCTTTGGCAAAGGCTGGATCGGATATAACAATATCCCTAAAGAAGGAAGATGGTAGCTAAACCACGAACGACCGTGAAAGGGCAGAGCTACTACCAAAGACACACTTCCCAGAATGTATGGAAGTAGTGAGAAATGGATCGAGGTATAGGCCAAGCAATCCCAACCCCCAAGAGTTTCGGCAGATATTGTATCTGCGGCAAGAGTAGAATGGGCCTTAAGTACCTTTCAACCGTTGAAGTCTCCAGGTACGGATGGTATTTTCCCGGCTCTTTTACAAAAGGACATAAAGGAATTACTACCGTTTTTGATAAATATCTACCGAATTAGTCTAGCTCTTGGGTACATACCGACAGCTTGGAGAAGGGCAAAGGTGGTGTTCATACCCAAAGTGGGGAAAAAAGACACCGCCCACCCTAAGTCCTTCAGACCGATAAGCCTGACATCTTTTATGTTAAAAACACTTGAAAAAGTTGTTGATAACTATATAAGATGCGGAGTCTTAGAGCAGGTGCCATTGCACCCCAATCAGCATGCTTGCAGAGCGGGCAGATCGGCAGAGACCGCTCTTAAAAGTCTAGTAGATCTAATTCCAAAAACACTTGAGGACAGGGAAATAGCTATTTGCGCATTCCTTAACATAGAAGGAGCCTATAGGAGATAATACGTCACATGATGAAGTAAAAATGGCATTAAATAGAAGAGGAGTGGACTCAATGACAGCAAACTGGTTGGCAGAAATTCTTCGTACCAGAACGGCAGAGACATCTGCTGGAGGCGAAACAATAACTATCACCACAACCAGAGGCTGCCCAAAAGGAGGGGTTCACGCGCCTCTTATGTGGAGCTTGGTTGCTGACGAACTATTAACGAAATTATCCTAGGCGGGCATTGACTGCCAGGGCTATGCTGACAACATCGTCTTAATAGCTAGCGGCAAATTTGAAGAAACCCTCTACGATATTATTCAAAGAGGTTTAAGTATTGTTGGACAATGGTGTAGGTCCCATTTACCAGGAAAAGAAAGCTTCCGAGATGGAAAGACATCCAACTGCTGGGTGAAACCATTAAACCCAAAGCAGAAACTAACTATCTAGGGGTAACTCTAGACAGCAAATTGGCATGGAAAGCTCATGTTGAAATGATTTCGAAAAAGGCCAAGCGTGCTCTAATGATGTGCAGAAGACTGGCAGGCTAAACATGGGACTGCAAACCCAGTATCTTATACTGGATGTACAGCATGATGGTTCGTCCAATAGTGACATACGGAGCAATCGCATGGCATAATAGAACTGAACTTCAGTCAACGCAAATGGAGTTGACAAAAATATAGACAGAAATATAGAAATATAGAACTTCCAGGTATACGACCCTGGAAGTATACTTTCCTGGAAGTATACTTCTATAGAAACTAATTGAAATCAATTGTATTCCATACTTATCTTGTTTATTACATTATTTATATCAATAAATAAAGAGATATTTAGAAAATTGTGTTTTTCCAATTTCCTTGATTTTCTTTTTTTCCTATTATCATTACTAATACTATCACGACTATTAAAGTCACTTTCCGCACGAACTGAATTTTGGGGTAGGTCAAGCAAAGAAAGCCTCCGCTTCAATTCACTCATCATTGCAAACAGTTTCACACTAAAACTCTTAATTCCATCTGTGGGGCTTCAACAGATTGTTATGGAAAAATCTCAATTTGTTTCCTATCCTAACTTCTGTCGTTACTGGCTCCAAAATTTTCTCTACTTTATATGGCCCAAGCCAAATATGAGAAAATTTGTTCTTCTTGTTACTGTTACGCAGTAAAACATTGTCCCCAGCAACGAACTGCACGGGATTAGCGGAAGCATCATATTGCTTCGTGGATACCTCTTTTGCCCTTTCCTGCGCGTTCCTATCCAACTCGTGGCCTTTCTGCACTTGATAACGTAACAGATGTGGGTAGTCTGTATTATATAAAGGCGCTGACTTTCGTTTCAAATTTGATGGCATTTGAGGTTGGAAACCATACAACGTGAAAAATGGCGTCTGGTTAGAGGATGCGTGTATGGTGTTGTTGTGCACATGCATTGCTGACGCCAACCACTGGTCCCAGTTCGATCCATCCTCCTTCAGAAAGTGCCGCAAGTATTCAGCTAGCGGTCGGTGGCTACATTCTAAGGAACCGTTTGCCTGAGGGTGATACGGGGTGATGTGAAGTTTCTTCAGTTTTAGCAGTTTACACGCTTCAGAAAAAATTCTCGAAATGAAATTAGTGCCGTTATCTGTTACCAGTATCTTTGGGACCCCTAATTTTGCTACAACTTCCCCAAAGAAAATCCAGCTACCGCGGCATGGCAACCGCTATAAAGTACTTAGATAGGTCCTCCTGGAATTTTAGGATGTATTTATTTCCAGACGAGCTCTCGGGCAATGGTCCCACCATATCCATGAATACCTCTTCGAACGGTCCGTTGGCAGTATCAGTTAGCTGCATAGGCATCCTTGTTAGTCTTGATACCTTATTCTTTTGACAGATTTCACACCCAGCGATGACTTTCCGTATATCCAACATCATTTTGGGCCACCTATAGTTCTTGCGTATACGCCTATACGTCTTCATGAAATCCTGGTGACCCCCTAAAGGAGAATTATGGTAATCTTTTAACACCGTTTCAATCTCCTTCTGGCCCGTCAGTTCAATTACAGCGTCCGCAACAAAAGGTAATTCTGGAGTCGTACCGTCACCCATGGCGTTCCCCTGCTTCGCGGAGTCATCCACAGTACTCTTTCGCTCCCTTACTTGCGCTTCTGTTTGGACAGCTGCTATCCGCGGGTCTGTGTCACACCTCTCGGCTGGTGAAAATTGCGCTTTCTCCTTTAACCGAGCTATTATCTGTTGGACTCTCGCTGCTGTATCCTCAAGCGTTTTCCTCACATTTTCCTGTTCTTTATATCATCCAGTCTAGCGAGATACCGTCTTAACCCCTCACTGATGAACATGTATGCTAACCAGTATTTGGTGGTGTCAAAAGAAACTGTCCTCGCTTTCAAAAACCCCAGTTCCAATTCACCCTGTCTAACTCAATCCAAGACATCACTATCACTCTTTCCCATTTTGACCTTTCCGTTTGCCCATCACTGATCGCATTTCGTTGTCCATATCCCGCGATATTCTCAGTGATTCTCAGAACATTCGTATTTTGCGGCGCCCTACTCAGCGCATCCGCATTCAAATTCGTTTTCCCTGGCTTGTACATAACGTAAAATGTATACTTGGACAGCTTCAGCTGATCCTTCAAATGTACGATTCCCCTTAGCGGTTGGTGGTCGGTGTAAACCGTGAACTTCCTTCTCAAAAGGTATGATCTGAAGTTACGAGTGGCCCAAACTATAGCGAGCATCTCCCTCTCTATCGTAGAGTATTGATTCTCGGTCTCGCTCAGCGCTCTACTCGCGAAAGCTATGGGATGATCGCGACCCTCATGTTCCTGCAAAAGAACCGCTCCCAGAGCTTCACTCCTGGCATCTGTTGTTAAAATGAAATGCTTAGTAAAGTTCGGGTAAATCAGGATGGGCGGTATCGTAATAGCCAATTTCAAACCTTCGAAATTCTGTTGGAATGACTCCGTCCATTCGAAATTTTTGTCTTTATGTAGTAATTTCGTTATTGGCAGCGATAACTGTACCATATTATTCACGAATTTCCTATAATAATTTGCTAAACCAAGAAAAGCTTGTATGTCCTTCCTGTTTCTTGGCTGAACAATATTCTTGACGCACTCTATCTTCGCAGCGTCAGGAAGCGCACCTTTCTCATTTCACTTGTGTCCCAGATAGACCACCTCGCGTCGCAGGAAGTTAGTTACATTCTTCGTGTTGAGGTTGAGACCATGCTCCCTCAGTCGATCCAGAATTTTACTCAACTTGCTACTGTGGTCTGACAGATTCCTTCCATATACCACTATCTCATCTAGGTACACAAAACAGTCAAGACCTTGCAGACCAGTTAGAATGCTATTCATGAGCCTCTGAAAAGTTGCTGGAGCACCAGTAAATCCGAATGACACTCTTTGACAGGTACCCTTACCTTCTTTACAATTATTGCCCTAGCCTTCGCTATGCCTTCTGATTGACTTTCCTGCTCCATGCTTAAACTGTCCCTCCGGGTTCTACTCTGGTTCCTTCCTATATTGTCCCTTGCACAAAGTCTAAAATTTTTCACAGTTTTCCCGTTCCCATTGCATACTGATAAGCGTTTACGTACTGTATCTATTATAGAGCAATTCCACAAATTATCTCTTCCCAGTATTCCATCTGCCGGGATATCGCCTTGGGGCCGGATAATATGGAAGTCCCATTACAAATTCTCAGTACGGTAAATATCGAGTTTCACTAGGCACAGGGTTTTAACACTTCCCCCAAATGCCCCGCTTAAACTGCTTATTCTGCACGTTTGTACATTGGGAAATGACCTCATGGATTCAGCCTTTATTAGACTGGTGTCCGCACCCGTGCCCAGCAATAATACCAGATGACCTGCTTTTGCTTCCTTGCACGGAATGCCCACATAAGAATCATCCGTTGAAATTGTTGTCCAAAAAATTTTTTTATCGCGGAGGATCTCTACACATATCTCTCAGAAATCTAGCAGTGGTACCATTTCGTTGATAAATCTTTAATATGAACAGAGTAATAATTTTTGGCTAATTGTGGGCGTGGCAGTAATAATAATCTGCCCATATTTGGAATGCATGCTAGTACAGACCCTGTGTATACATCTACCAATTTGTTTTCATATATCATCACTAGAACCATAAATAGGGTAACTGTCTGTAAGTGGGGTCCCCAAAGTTCATTATATGGGAGGGAGGCGTATCCTTTATCTGATCGACCCCAATTCTTGTATATTGCTTTGTAGAGGCCATATACGTACTACTATAAAATTTCGTCCAAAAATATTATATAGGTCATAAGTTATAATAATATGTTAATAGTAGGCGTGGCTGTAGAAATAGCACGCCCATTTTTTTTGTGGTGTTTAATGTTAGTACCTGCAACCTTCCTGTGAAATTTCGTTGATAAATCTTTAATAGGAACACAGTAATGGTTTTTGTCTAATTGTGGGCGTGGCAGTAATATTATGATCTCCATATTCTGCACACACACTATTATGGACCCCATGTTTATCTCTGCAAATTTTTATTCCGCTGGCATCAATACGACCATAGGTAGGCTAATTTTAATTTTAGACCCGAAAGCTCCCTATATCAAAAGTGGACGTGTCTTTTCTCTGATCAGCACCATTTGTTGCAGATAGCTTTGTAATGTCCATATGTTCCTTCCCGTAAAATTTCGTCCGTAAATCTCTACCAGATCTTAAGTTGTTAATATTTGTTAATAGTGGGCGTGGTAGTCAAAATATACCGCCCACTTTTTGCACAGTGTTTAGTGGGACCCCTATCTCCATAACTGCCTTATAACATCAAGATTCCGTCAATTGGACCGACGTTATAGTCATTTTAAAAAAGGTGAAAAAAGTTCCTTATATGGAAGGCAGGCGTGGTCTTTGTCCAAATCGGCCCATACAGCAATTTGGTTCTGTATCTTTGTCCAGACTATACTTATGCAAAATTTCATTAAGATAGCACTAACCGGGTAGAAAAAAAGTGGCCACAGACGGACAGATGGACAGAAGGCCAGACGGACAGACGGACGGACAAAATAAATATTGCTTAGAAAGTGATTCTGATCATATCTGTATATATATATGTCCATAGCTACCACGCCTCCTTCTTTAACTTGCAACCCCTCTCAAAAGCACAAAGTTAGTATTTACCTTTTTTAAAGGTAAAGGGTATAAAGACATCGAACACAGCAGGATTAAGAGAAAAGATTTACTTTTTAACGAAATAAAGACAATAGAGGCAAAAATAAAGACAATTTGTTGAAAAATATAATAGGAACAAAAGAGGGCTAATGAACATAATAGGCACAACACATAAATGGTTATTCGGAGTAATGGATGACGACGATAGGCCGGAAATATTGGGCTATTTAGATATCCAGCAAAAAAATTACCATAACAAAATACAGGGAATAAATCAGCAGATTTCAATAAATAATTTTTTCAATGATACAATTCATTTAATTAAAAGCAAAATTGAGGAAGATAGAGAAACGATAAATACTTTTATGCTACTGGCTAACAAACAAAACGAAGAAATTATTGGCCATCTACTATTTAACGATTTAATGAATAAAATTAGACATCTAGAAAAAAAATTTACGAAATTTAAACAAATAGGAGTGCTATCATACAAAAATCAGTCTATTGTAATTGCTATTAGAATTCCAAAAGATTAGTAGTAGTTAAAGAGTATCAGATTTAAAACCACTGCCAAACGCTAAAAAATAGCCAGAATTGTATTTTTAAAAATGAATGCACTTTTAAATTTAACAATAAAACTAAATTAGAGATTATAGAAGATGATACATTGTTAATTACGAATGCATATAATGAAAAACTTCCGCAAAATTGCGACAATAGAGAACTTGTACTAAATAAAAACTATCTAATTAGCTATGTGAATTGTAAAACACAACTAAACAATAAAACTTTTGAAAATACAAAAATGGAATTTACCGAAAAGTTTCATTACCCAGTTCAAGTGCTTAATCAAAACTACACCCATGAACTACACTTTAACGAAATAGACATTAAGGATTTCAAAAATATCAAAAAAAATTGAGGAACTTATATACCTTAAACATGTTTCATATGGTCTAAATGTAATAATGATACTGACAATGCTAGTAATTGTAATATTAACACAAGTTTACAAAATAAAATTTTTTCATGTACATTTTCATCTGCTGAATTCGAAAATCAAGGTTAAATTTTTTTTCATGGAATAATTTTTGAGATATTGTAATTTTTGTATTTTTTTTCACGTGACAAATCATATCTCGAGCCAGAAATGTCCGATTGGGTCGTTATTCGTACCCAATGCAAGGTATTGAGATGACGAAGAAACATGTATAATCGGATCTTTGATTGGTAAAGCGGTTCATATATCGATGCAAATAGGGCACATTTTCAAATAAATAATATTTTACAGTGACCCTGTGCCGGCGGAAAAGTACAAATCGTGGAAAAAAACGTCTGGTTTCTCTTCATGTACGTAAAGATGATACTTATCCGTAAGAACTAAGACCAACTAGAAGAAAATCGACCTAAAAATGACAAAGTTATAAGCAATTGAGTGAATAAATCCAAATCCCATATTTTCCGAATATTTTATTTTTTTCGACAATTTATTGGGTTTAAACGCATGCAATACATTCTTGACATTTTTGTGTGTTAGAGATATGTAGTTGTGTCTCTTGCTTTGTCTCTGGTTGCTTTTGGGATCCGTGTCTCTAGTGAGAAACCATACATAGTCTCCCAATATTGCTTCATCCCAAAATCCTTGATAGCGCCGCTCAATGGTCTTAATTTGTTGGTGAAATCTCTCGCCGTGTTCGTCACTTACGTCACCAAGATTGTCCGGAAAGAATTTCAAATGCGAATCCAAGAAATGGATTTTTAGAGACATATTTACACCTGTAAGAAATAAATAAAATGGTAAAAACAATACAAACATTTCTAGCTCGAGATATGATTTGTCACGTGAAAAAAGGTCGAAAAAAAATACAAAAATTACAATATCTCAAAAACTATTCCATGAAAAAAAATTTAACCTTGATTTTCGAATTCAGCAGATGAAAATACATAAGAAAAGTCACCTCTCATCAAATGTACATTTTCGGTGTAAACTAGTGTAATCTATTTGAAAAAGAACAATATTAATGTAAAAATAATAAATAAAATAACTCAGGAGAGTTATGAGAGTAACCGTAGGGGAGTTATGGTAGAAGATACTCCAAATTTAAAAATAAGAAAAACAGACAAACCCAGCATATTCTGAGAATGCAAACAGAATATTCTGGTGAACAATGTATGGCAGGTACACACCAAAGCGGCTCAAGCTGCATAGCAAAGAACGCTAAGCTCGCATATTAAAGTTAGATAAGAAAAGGCATGCAAAGCTGAGTAAGCTGATTCAGCTTTGCCTAAGAAATATAGCATAAGAAATATAGCATAAGACATTTGAAAGAGCCAGTGGTGTCTGAGCAGCAGAATAATAAAGACGTCTGTATTTTTAAATCCGTTACAATATACGGAGAATAGAAAAAACCTATTGTTTCTTTTTGATTCATACCCATACCCAGTAGTTACTCCTCGGTTTAAATAGTAGCCAGAGGATTAAGGTGCCGGACCACTCACCATAACTATATCTCGATTTTAAGGTCTGGTTTCTCTTCATGTACGTAAAGATGATACTTTAACGTAAGAACTAAGACCAACTAGAAGAAAATCGACCGAAAATGACAAAGTTATAAGCAATTGAGTGAATAAATCCAAATCCCATATTTTCCGAATATTTTATTTTTTTCGACAATTTATTGGGTTTAAACGCATGCAATACATTTTTGACATTTTTGTGTGTTAGAGATAGTTGTGGCTCTTGCTTTGTCTCTGGTTGCTTTTGGGATCCGTGTCTCTAGTGAGAAACCATACATAGTCTCCCAATATTGCTTCATCCCAAAATCCTTGATAGCGCCGCTCAATGGTCTTAATTTGTTGGTGAAATCTCTCGCCGTGTTCGTCACTTACGTCACCAAGATTCTCCGGAAAGAATTTCAAATGCGAATCCAAGAAATGGATTTTTAGAGACATATTTACACCTGTAAGAAATAAATAAAATGGTAAAAACAATACAAACATTTCTAGCTCGAGATATGATATGTCACGTGAAAAAAGGTCGAAAAAAAATACAAAAATTACAATATCTCAAAAACTATTCCATGAAAAATTTAACCTTGATTTTCGAATTCAGCAGATGAAAATACATAAGAAAAGTCACCTCTCATCAAATGTACATTTTCGGTGTAAACTAGTGTAATCTATTTGAAAAAGAACAATATTAATGTAAAAATAATAAATAAAATAACTCAGGAGAGTTATGAGAGTAACCGTAGGGGAGTTATGGTAGAAGATACTCCAAATTTAAAAATAAGAAAAACAGACAAACCCAGCATATTCTGAGAATGCAAACAGAATATTCTGGTGAACAATGTATGGCAGGTACACACCAAAGCGGCTCAAGCTGCATAGCAAAGAACGCTAAGCTCGCATATTAAAGTTAGATAAGAAAAGGCATGCAAAGCTGAGTAAGCTGATTCAGCTTTGCCTAAGAAATATAGCATAAGAAATATAGCATAAGACATTTGAAAGAGCCAGTGGTGTCTGAGCAGCAGAATAATAAAGACGTCTGTATTTTTAAATCCGTTACAATATACGGAGAATAGAAAAAACCTATTGTTTCTTTTTGATTCATACCCATACCCAGTAGTTACTCCTCGGTTTAAATAGTAGCCAGAGGATTAAGGTGCCGGACCACTCACCATAACTATATCTCGATTTTAAGGTCTGGTTTCTCTTCATGTACGTAAAGATGATACTTTAACGTAAGAACTAAGACCAACTAGAAGAAAATCGACCGAAAATGACAAAGTTATAAGCAATTGAGTGAATAAATCCAAATCCCATATTTTCCGAATATTTTATTTTTTTCGACAATTTATTGGGTTTAAACGCATGCAATACATTTTTGACATTTTTGTGTGTTAGAGATAGTTGTGGCTCTTGCTTTGTCTCTGGTTGCTTTTGGGATCCGTGTCTCTAGTGAGAAACCATACATAGTCTCCCAATATTGCTTCATCCCAAAATCCTTGATAGCGCCGCTCAATGGTCTTAATTTGTTGGTGAAATCTCTCGCCGTGTTCGTCACTTACGTCACCAAGATTGTCCGGAAAGAATTTCAAATGCGAATCCAAGAAATGGATTTTTAGAGACATATTTACACCTGTAAGAAATAAATAAAATGGTAAAAACAATACAAACATTTCTAGCTCGAGATATGATTTGTCACGTGAAAAAAGGTCGAAAAAAAATACAAAAATTACAATATCTCAAAAACTATTCCATGAAAAATTTAACCTTGATTTTCGAATTCAGCAGATGAAAATACATAAGAAAAGTCACCTCTCATCAAATGTACATTTTCGGTGTAAACTAGTGTAATCTATTTGAAAAAGAACAATATTAATGTAAAAATAATAAATAAAATAACTCAGGAGAGTTATGAGAGTAACCGTAGGGGAGTTATGGTAGAAGATACTCCAAATTTAAAAATAAGAAAAACAGACAAACCCAGCATATTCTGAGAATGCAAACAGAATATTCTGGTGAACAATGTATGGCAGGTACACACCAAAGCGGCTCAAGCTGCATAGCAAAGAACGCTAAGCTCGCATATTAAAGTTAGATAAGAAAAGGCATGCAAAGCTGAGTAAGCTGATTCAGCTTTGCCTAAGAAATATAGCATAAGAAATATAGCATAAGACATTTGAAAGAGCCAGTGGTGTCTGAGCAGCAGAATAATAAAGACGTCTGTATTTTTAAATCCGTTACAATATACGGAGAATAGAAAAAACCTATTGTTTCTTTTTGATTCATACCCATACCCAGTAGTTACTCCTCGGTTTAAATAGTAGCCAGAGGATTAAGGTGCCGGACCACTCACCATAACTATATCTCGATTTTAAGGTCTGGTTTCTCTTCATGTACGTAAAGATGATACTTTAACGTAAGAACTAAGACCAACTAGAAGAAAATCGACCGAAAATGACAAAGTTATAAGCAATTGAGTGAATAAATCCAAATCCCATATTTTCCGAATATTTTATTTTTTTCGACAATTTATTGGGTTTAAACGCATGCAATACATTTTTGACATTTTTGTGTGTTAGAGATAGTTGTGGCTCTTGCTTTGTCTCTGGTTGCTTTTGGGATCCGTGTCTCTAGTGAGAAACCATACATAGTCTCCCAATATTGCTTCATCCCAAAATCCTTGATAGCGCCGCTCAATGGTCTTAATTTGTTGGTGAAATCTCTCGCCGTGTTCGTCACTTACGTCACCAAGATTGTCCGGAAAGAATTTCAAATGCGAATCCAAGAAATGGATTTTTAGAGACATATTTACACCTGTAAGAAATAAATAAAATGGTAAAAACAATACAAACATTTCTAGCTCGAGATATGATTTGTCACGTGAAAAAAGGTCGAAAAAAAATACAAAAATTACAATATCTCAAAAACTATTCCATGAAAAATTTAACCTTGATTTTCGAATTCAGCAGATGAAAATACATAAGAAAAGTCACCTCTCATCAAATGTACATTTTCGGTGTAAACTAGTGTAATCTATTTGAAAAAGAACAATATTAATGTAAAAATAATAAATAAAATAACTCAGGAGAGTTATGAGAGTAACCGTAGGGGAGTTATGGTAGAAGATACTCCAAATTTAAAAATAAGAAAAACAGACAAACCCAGCATATTCTGAGAATGCAAACAGAATATTCTGGTGAACAATGTATGGCAGGTACACACCAAAGCGGCTCAAGCTGCATAGCAAAGAACGCTGAGCTCGCATATTAAAGTTAGATAAGAAAAGGCATGCAAAGCTGAGTAAGCTGATTCAGCTTTGCCTAAGAAATATAGCATAAGAAATATAGCATAAGATATTTGAAAGAGCCAGTGGTGTCTGAGCAGCAGAATAATAAAGACGTCTGTATTTTTAAATCCGTTACAATATACGGAGAATAGAAAAAACCTTTTGTTTCTTTTTGATTCATACCCATACCCAGTAGTAACTCCTCGGTTTAAATAGTAGCCAGAGGATTAAGGTGCCGGACCACTCACCATAACTATATCTCGATTTTGGCAGCCTTAGCTGCACTTATAAAAACTGCTTTGGCTTTTTTATATGCAATTAAATTAGGTATGTTACCCGTTTTGATGTAAATACCTAAACAAGTTTGTTTATCCTGCCGTAATTTATTTAATTATGGATTTCACCAATGCACTGTGCGTATCTGGTGGCAACAGTTTGTTTGCATAATTGATATGTTTGCAACAGCTTTTATATCTTTGGTAATTCTTGCCGCAAATAAGTTCACATCCGAAGTAGTTTCGAAATTGAAATGGTTGATGCAATTAGCGCTAGATTTGTCCCAGTTAGCTTGATCCGTTTTGAATTTAACCGCTACTGTCTGTCTGTTAGTTAGTCTGAAGAACTGTGATAATCGGGTAGTGATCGCTACCATGAAGGTCATATGAGATTCTCCATTCACAATTTGGAAGAAGAATGGGTGAAACTAAAGTCAAATCAATGTGAGTGAACAAGTTATGAGTAGATAAATGTGTGGGTGAACCATTATTTAGTACAGCTAGGTCGGCTGTTAAGATGACGTCTTCTATTAATTTGCCCCTTGAGTTAGCATCGTGCGAGACCCAGAGCGGGCTCCAGGAGTTAAAATCGCCAGTCAATATCATTGAGGTATTTATTGGTGTCAAAAAATTAAGCATTTCTTTGGATGAGAAATATTGGTTGGGTGGTATGTAACTATTGAGTATAGTTACTTTAGGGGTAAGAAGTATCTCAATACCAAGTATGCATATAGAAGAGTTAATATTTAATACTTGATGGGGGATGTTTTTTTTAATTAGGATATCCAATGCCTTAGATTCGTGTCAAGATTACAAAAATACCCAGTGTTGTTTTTTTTTTTTGGGAAACACGAAAAATTTTTTACTTTCTTTTCACAATTTTTTGATCCCACTACTTAGGTGTAGTAGTTGTTGGAACGGGTAGATCCGGGAAAGACAACCCCAGTTTTTGCGGTTTTTCTGGTTTTTTGCTTGGGGACATTCGGCAAGCAACGCGAACCGAGTATCACCAAAAACTTGTACTTTTGCCTCTGATTAATATTGTAGGTAATTAAAAAAAATAGACGCAGAAAAATTATAAAAATGCACTAAGCTTAACGACTTATACGTGTGTTGCGTAGGAATTGTACCTTGAACTGACACTTTCAGTGAGGTTAGCGTTGCGATCAAAGCCGAGGGAGAAAACTACCGACTTCACCTCACGGTGAGTGTTAGTCGACGACTGTTATTGCAAAATAGTGCTCTATTTTATTTTTTTATTTTCTATTTTTTAGAAACAATGTCATTTTTGAACAGTTTCTATTATATATTGATAATGTTGATTATAGTTTTCCTGCTGTTGTGGCTTATTTTTGTCTATTGTTTAGCGCTTCTAAAATTAGCTTTATCTTCGATTCTATTGTGTTCGTGACATCGTAATCATCCACGGTGGGTGTGCCTCTTTTGTTGATGAATCGCCACGTTATCTCCATGCAACGGATTTTAGCTTAATCGCTGATTGGATTGCTGCTGCTCACGTACTCTTCTGGGTAGTCAGGCAGAGGGTTTTTGGAATGCATTTGTCTGTGATGCCTTTCTACTTGCCATTTGCGAAAATATTTCGACCCACCAATTAAGCAGAGAAAACCTCCCATTTAATATATATATATATATATATATATATATATATATATATATATATATATATATATATATATATATATATATATTATTTTTTAAACTTTGTATAAAGAAACTTGTTGAGTTAAAACGTATATTCAAAGCAAACAGCGAATCTTAAATACAATTTCAAACATAGCTTATCTGGCAGCAGTTCTGCGGAACTCTGGAGTCGGTAAATGAGGCATCGCGACTCAGGAAAATACTGTCCAGAACCACGACGGTTCTCGGCAGTGTGAAGAAACTGCATGGCTCATGGACTGGCTCGTGTCAGGAGTCCCTGGAAGTTTTGATGGAAACACACTTTCCAGGTTGCACGGACTCGCATACCGTCCATAGGATCGACGTGTTGGATATCGTGAGGGAGGAGAAGATTGCGTGGGAGATAGGCTCCTTCGACCCGTACAAATCAGCGGGTCCTGATAGGGTTATACTGGCTATGCTGCAACATTCGTTTCAGAGCGTGATTCCCCATCTACTTTACATCTTCACAAGGTGTCTCGAGGATGTGTATTTGCCAAAAAGTTGGAGAGAAGTCAGGGTGGTTTTCATTCCAATAGCGGGAAAAATAAGTTACTCTACTGACAGGGATTACAGACCAATAAGTCATTCATGCCTTATTCTTAAAACACTTGAGAGACTCATTGATCTGTATATTAGAAGGGTTACCAATATTCGCACAATGGATACTGCGCAACACGCATACCGTAAGGGTAGATCAGTGGATAGCGGACTTCATGAAGTGGTTGGTATCATTGAGAGGGCAATGAACTCGCATACCGTCCATAGGTTAAAATATATATATATATATATATATATATATATATATATATATATATATATATATATATATATATATATATTATTTTTTAAACTTTGTATAAAGAAACTTGTTGTGTTAAAACGTATATTCAACGCAAACAGCGAATCTTAAATACAATTTCAAACATGGCTTACAGGGAATAAATATATATATATATATATATATATATATATATATATAACTATACATATATATATATATATATATATATATATATATATATATATATATATATATATATATATATATATATATGTATACATAATAATAATAAATAAATAAATAATAAACAAAAGCATATATGAAAAGAGCTTAACCAAAATACTACATTTTGGTCACAAAACAATTAAAGCTAGATATCTGTTTATACAAGCAGTCCCAGTATCAGTAACAGCAGTAGGACCACCCCAACCCCAGACCCAGCCTAACCCCCGAGGCTGTATCTAAATCGAACCGCTATTAAGCTTTTATATCAGGGTCAGTTCAACTCAACTCAAAACATTTTCCGTGAAAAAACCGCATAACAAAAATACAACATTCTATTCCCAACTGAAAACCATAAAATTTGTGATAAGTGTGCGACTAAAACTATGACTTATCAACATGCGTCCGCGTTTGACATAAAACTAGCGATTTGTTATCTGCGGTTTTGTAGTTTGCGGTTTTGAGCTTGCGGTTTTGCGGTTTGCGGTCCGCGGTTTGCTCTTTTGCGGTTTTCTCTTACTCATATGTCCCAGAACAACATTATTCATACTACTGAGGTGCTTAGCTAATAAGTGGATTCTAACAACTTGCATTAAATAAGCGGTTGTTTGCATGCTTAAGCGGGTGTTTTTTCAGACTCGCTTAGAAAAAGACACAGCTAATATTTATTTGAGGTATTTTCACTACTGTACCACGGATTAGTAGTATTAGTAGTAGTAGTGGTAGTAGTAATAAATATTTATAAATTTACAAAGAAATTTTCACAAAATTAATTTATTATAGTGAGCCGGAGATCAACATGGCGTCAAGCCAAGTGCCATAGATCAGTTTATGTATCATAATATTTCTTTGTGTTAAATAGTAAGAGTTCTATAATCGAAATCTGCAAGAATATCTTTTCGATATTATAATGAACTTAATATATAGTTTGTCACACTCTTCCAGCTTATAGGGCTATCTCCTTTCCAAATATCAATAATTTCTTCTGCATTAAACGATTTATTTCTTAAATATACTCCTCTTAATTCTTTTAGTATTGGGCATCTTCCCATAAAATTAAGCATGTTTCGAACTTCTCCCATATTGCACATAATGTAAGTTGAGGTACTATTGGTTCCCAGGTTGCTAGAGTTTAACGGTAGCACATCACAGCGAGCTTTGAATATTGTTGTTGTATAGTGTAGTGGCAGATTATGCGAAAAATACAAATTCCCTCCAGAGGGTCTCAGGAATTTGTAAAATGTAGAGAACTTGCACCAGCTTTCCGGTGTACTTCTTCAATAAACTGTGTTTTCAGACTATGATGTAATAGCATTGCTTGACCATGCCATTCTTCTTCTCTCATATTGTACTCAAATCGTAAATTGAATTCAGAGCCTAGTTTATTTACGTCTCTTGCCCACATCAGATTTTTTATTAGTAGTGTTTCGGACAGCCTTTGTGGAACTCTCCTCCTGATATAAGTAAAACATTTTGTACATAAATTGCAAGCGTATATCAAGGGTGTACAGGGTGCATTCTTCCGCACCAGTTTCCAGTGTTAGGGCATAATTTGGTGTACAGTCTGAGAATTTAAGCACTCTCTTTAAAAAATATCTTTGCAATTTGTTGACTTCCTCATGTAATGTATAACTCCAAACCAGCGCTGCGTATGCTTGTGTAGATCGACATACTGCTTGAAATATTTTCCATTTACCTGTTAGCGATATTTTATTTTTACTTAATAGATTCTCACACGCTGCATTTATGCTACTTTTTTTGCTGACGTATTTCATGCATTGATGTGTTTCCCAAATGTCATTCTGGGTGTTAGCATTGCGTCTATATAGCAGTATTATTGAGTAATTCTTACTCTCTATTCAAAGTCCAGCTTTCATTGGTCGATAGCCTGCCACCATTGCGGAACACCATAATTTCAAATTTGCTGAAATGAACCTCCTTATTCCATTTTCGACAGTAGATTTCTAGCTGGTATATCATATGCTTAAAAGTTTCTGGCTTATCCGCTAACAACACTATATCATCTGTATACATCATTTGCTTAAATTTGTATTGCAAACGTGGACACCCCCTCCAACATAATCATGCAAATCGTTTAGATATAATATAAATAGCAGTAGGCATCGTAGGCAACCCTGCTTTGCACCTGTATAGGTTTCAAAATACTCTGATAATTCCTGACCAGTCTATACTGCGGATTTTGTTGTTTGGAATATACTCGCAATCAAGTTCACAATCTTTGTTGATAGACCCATTGTGTGTAGTTTATAAATTAGTTGACTTCTTGGTACTTTATCAAATGACACACTGAAGTCTACGAAAAATGCATAAACTTACCTCTTCTCCTCAATTTTAAGCTGCACTATGCTCGTAAGGTTGTATAAGTTATCGCTCGTTGATTACTGCAGTCTAAGGTCTGCTTGAAATTCAGTTCAGTGTTTTGAAGTCTTCTGCCCATTTTGATATTCTATCATTTAATACACCATTTTTGCTCAGCAGTTCATGAAATCGACTTCTCTATAATTATTTGTCATGTTGAGATCCCATTTTTTGAAGATTGGAAATATGATACTTTCTTCGAATGTCTGATCTACTTTGACAGTTTTCAGTATAATATTATTTGAGGTGGATTTAGTAGGTTTTCAAAGTAGTTTTTAAATTCCCGTACGCTAATCTCAGATCCCATCTGTAGATTTTCCCCACATTTCTCCTGTGCAACGTTCCACCACTCCTTAGCATTGTTTACTGCGCTTATTTTCTGCATCAGCGATTTTTCATACTGCTCTTTAGCTTGTCCGCACCATACACTGCTTTTTACCTTAAACTTCCGGACAGATTTCAATCAGCTTTGGTACAATACACAAACATCGTTAACAGAGCTTCCCTGTTTATTTAGAAATGTATATTTTCCATACTGGTATCCGACTGTTCCGCCATTAGGAATGCATAGTCCACATTACAAAACTCAATAAATTCTTTACCGTAAAGATTTACTATTGAGTCCTTGAGGTTCCGCGTATCTAGCTCAGCTGCGAATAAGTCAATGTTAAAGTCATCTATTGGATTTTGTAGCGGTCCTATTCGTACATTCAGATATCCCATAATTACTGAGTTTATGAGTGCATTTTGTTTAAAATTTTCTTTTACGTTTTTATCTGGCCTAAAAGAATCATTAAGCTATGCCACCAGACACCTGCTGTGAGTTAGAATCAAGCTACCTACGAGTAGTTGACTCACAGCACCGACCCCTAACAGTTGCCACACATTCTGTGGGATTGTGCTAAACTTATTTAAGAGTAACACATACTTTTAGGGTCTAAGTATTTTAAATTAATATTATCTGTGTAATATTTATTATGTAAACTTTTAGCGTGTTACAGTTCCGCAGTCGAGTCGACAAAGGGCATTGTAATTTAAAATGCACTGTCGATACTTTTACAGTAGGTCAGTTGGCTTGACTAACTGACACCAATTAGCAGGTGCGGAACTGGAACACCAGAAAGGTCAGTTCACAGACTGAGATTACTGTTTTAAAATAGTATATAAGAATTAGTATTTTAAGAATAAATCTGCTTGTTATTTTGAATCTGAAAGTGATATAGTGTTTCATTTCAAAGAGTGATTTCAGTTTTCCGCCAAGTGCCCAGCGAACTAAGAGAGAACCTCTCCCGAGGACAACAAATACGGCTCCCAACATTTTGGCGCAGCCGGTCTAAAGGACCTACTGGAGGAATCCCAGGCCAAGGGACCCTGTAGCAGGAAAGCATCCTACAACACACTAGAAATATTAGCCAGGGCGAAGATGTCATCAGACAATATAATGGTGAGTAGAGTGTATAGTAGCGTAATTTGAGTAGATACTTCTGCGACCCTGAAGGCGCCGTGCCGCTGGTCAAAGAAGTCGCAACATTAAGCGCGTTTGCGCTGTTGCACGCAGCTTTGTATGGGCAACCATAAACCGTCAGTATGATCGGACGGTCTATGTATGTCGTCTTAGCTGTGAGAATTTTTTTTGTAGGGGTTTGTGTTTGGTTGTCGATAGAGACATTTATATTGTTTATTAAATGGTTTTAATTGTTTTCAAATTGATCTAAATATTTGGAATTATAAGCTTACGGTATGAGGCAAAAATACTTCAAAAAGTTCTTACAGCACGTGTTGTTGCATCAAAGTTTTTGTATTTCGGAAACTACGATTTGCGTAGCAATGTTGAAGAAAACATTTAAATGCAATTATTACGTGGCGTATACGTTACGGGTTTATTTTTAAATATGGATTAAAAATTCCGGGAATGAATCAAGACACTTTTGCCTGTAAATCAAATTTCGGTTTTTACAAGCCTTTTCTATGGATGTTTGGGAGTATTAAAAATGGTGAGATGAAATCAAGGAGTATCTGTGAGGAAGTCAAGGACCAATTTGCACTGATTAATGGACGCCGGTAGACAGCGGATATGGAACTTATGATGGAAGTTAAAAGAATATTAAGATAGAATTTACGGTGGAATGTTTTTTAATAAATTTGTATTTATCATTAAGTAAGATGAAATAAAAAATAATTGGGATGAGTTAATAACAAGTTTTAACAATTATTGGGTTTTATTTGTAAATTGTTTGGGTAATGGGGATACGCCAGCTGTTCTGGCATTTGGGATATGACGAAAGAAACGCAAGGATTACTGCTGATGTAGGAGCAAATTGGAGAAGCGATTGAAAAATTGGTCCGTAATTTTAAGAAAGACGGCAGGTTACGTAAAGACAACGTGTATTACCGCAAGCGAATAACACAGTTGCAAAATCTGGGGAGAGAGTTCAACAATAATCACGGGCTGTTGTTGCCTCACGCAGTTGAAAACGGCAAAGGAAAATATTTTGCGGAAAATTATGCAGACTACATAATTTGTCTGATCAATGAATGGGCAGATACATTTAGTTCTGAATTAGAGGGACTAGGACAACAGATTGTGAGTTTGGTTTCGCAAGACGAGGAAATAAGGAACAGATTGAAATCAATACAGTCAGAGGTGAAACTGTTTACTGGGAAAATAGTTGACCAGTTCGAAGCGAGTACGAGAAGGGAAGAAGCTCAGGAATTGTGGAAGCAGGCGAACGCCGGAGGAGCTGTGTCAACATTAGAAGTAGCGGATCAAGCCCTGACGGCAATCCAAAAACGAACAGAAGAAAAGTTGTTCAAATTTCACGAGAAAACAGAAGATTTGAGAGCACAAAAGTAGTATCTTGAGAATAAGGTAAAGGAACTTTCTAAGAGATTGACGAAAACTGAGGAAGCAGCATCGCTGTTGGAAAAGGAGTGTGCGGAACTAAAAAGAGGATGGGCGACCAATATGGCCTCACTGAATTGGGAGAGATCAAAATCAGCATCGGCTGGCTTTACACAGACGGTATTGACATTGCCACCGGAAGTGCGCTGGCCGGAGTGTCTAACACCAGAAGGGATAAACCGCATGGTAAAGCCCAGATTAGTATTGAGTGAAGAGAGGGAAGCGGGATTTTTGTTTGGTGCATCTGAAATCTCTTTCGAGCCTTTTTCTCCAGGAAGTCCGATAAATAATAAAAATAAGGGATATCCGCCAAAAGAGCCAGAAGCAGTAGCGGTACAGGAAAGTCCCAATACTGTGGACAGTATTTCGCCTGTACGAACAAACGATCGAAAACTAATTAGTTTGAGTCCGTCATTGGTCAATTACCTCTCAGATTCGGGAGAAGTGAATCTAGGAACCACCCATAAAGATAGCGCTCAAGTTTTACCGGTCATAAGTAAAACAAAAATACGCAAAATGGGTGTAGGGGAGATTTAAAAGACAGTGGCCAGGCTAGTACCTGTGTTTACTGGTGCAGCTTCAGAAGATTTACGGTCAGAAGTTAACAGATTCATTCAAGGTTGCGAGCTTGCAAAGCGAAGCATAAGCCCTAATGAGTTGCAGGACTTCTTCGACTGTGTTAAGCAAAGGTTATTTGGAGACGCGTACAACCTTGTGTTGCCAAAGCAATTCGCCAGTGTGGACGAGCTTTACGGTATTATAAGGAGAAATTATTTGAAGGAGAGAACTTTGGAGGACATAACCCAAGAAATAAGAATCGGGAAGCAACTGGCAGGGGAAGACATACGTGCCTTTGCCAGGCGTTTAGAGTCATTTCAGATGATGGCCCAGGAAATAATAAAAAAAAGTACAATGGCGTTGGAGATACAGCGTTATTACACGAAGATGACGAGTCGGTGTTGACAACTTTCGTAGTGGGCCTCCGCAACTCCGTTCTAAAGATTCATATGCTGAATAGCAGAACAGGATCTCTGGAGGAATTAGTAGCAGAAGCGATTAGAGTACAAGCTCTCGTGGAATGGAGTACGGCTGGGTTAGGCGAGGTACACATGTTGGAAAATAGACAGGACATGTTCACCGCCGCTGTCGTGAACAGAGATGGAAGTAATTACGTCCCAAACATATATAGAGGAGCATATAATCCCGGTGTCTCCGACAACAGAGCCACGAATCCGAGAAATCCGTACAGGGGGTTTGTACAGAGGGCACCCACATGTTCGTTCTGCCGTAAGCAAGGTCATACAAGGGATGAGTGCATTACACGCAAAAATACACCCTATTGTATGGAGTGCCAAACATATGGTCATGAGACAAGTAGACAGTGCCAAGGAGACACAGAATGGAATCAGAGTAGATGGCAGCCAGCTACGAGGGTCCCGGATCCACCCTTGAGGGACAGCAGGGGTAATTTTGGTAGTCCCCGAGTTAATTCAAGGGAGGGAATTAACCAAGGAAGAAATCCTTTCAAAACTGGGAGTGGTCAGCAGCTACCAAATTGGAATTCCAGAAGTGAAGCAAGGATAAGCAACACCAAACAGGGGTTAAGATGCTTCTCATGTGGACGAATGGGACATCGAGCAGCGGAATACAGGGATAGACAACCCCAATAAAGGAACCAGGGAAACTTCCAGCGGCCCAGTCGAGGCCAGTAGACTGGAAAGCCAAAAGAAATAAAGTAATAATTAGGCCAGAAGTACATGTGAGTAGTAATGTAGAAACTACAGTCCAGGAGAAGGAGGAGCAAGAGGCTCTCCAATATCACGAAAAGTTAGGAAGTGGATACGCTTCCATGTTGGGAACAAAAGGACATTGCTTCGTTATGAGAAAGATAGGTGATGCCTTCATCGAGATACCCTGCAAGGAAGTAGCTAGTGGAAAGCTAGTGCTTTTGGTAGATTCAGGAGCAGACACAAGCCTTGTAAAATCTAGTGTTTTACGGAAAGGGCTAGATATTAATAAAATGGACGTAAGAATGCTTAACGGAGCGTTCAGAGGGTGCATCAGGACATTGGGGTCGCTTAGAATTGAACGACGTCACTATCAAGCAGGTGTTCCGAATACCAAGGATAGAAGAAATCCTGGTCCAATTAGGACACAGTAGATATTTTTCTTCACTTGATTTAGCAAGTGGCTACCACCAAGTTCTGGTGGATACTCAAGATAAGCAAAAAGACCGCGTTCAGCACCGGTTTGTGTCATTATAAGTTTAATAGAATGCCGTTTGGATTAACAGGAGCACCGGCTACCTTCCAACGGCTAATGAACCATGTGCCAATAGGCTTGCAAGGGTTAGATTGTTCTGTGTATCTGGATGATATTGAAATTTATGGGAAGAACTGGCAGCAGCATTCGCCACGCTTGTGCAAGGTGCTCCAGAAATTACGAGAACACAATTTGAAATTGAACACGGTTTATTTAGGCCATCGTTGCTCAGAGGCAGGAGCACTGCCTGACCCTTAGAAGGTGGAATGCGTTAAAAATTTAGCGATTCCGAGAAATAGAAAGGAAGTGCAAGCATTCCTAGGACTAAGTAAACTATTATAGAAAGTTCGTGGAAGGACTAGCCGGAATTGCGTTGCCAGTGAATAAGTTGCTACGAAAAGAAGCAAAGTTCGAATGGACAGAGAGCTGTCAGCAAGCATTCGAGAGGCTAAAAGTAATAATTAGCTCGCTACTGATTTTGGCGTACTCCGACTTTAAGCAAAATATTTTGTTGACCACTGATGCTAGCAATGAAGCATTAGGGGCAGAATTGTCACAAGGGGAAGTCGGTAATGACCGACCAATTGCATTCGCAAGCAGAGCGCTTACCGATACGGAGTAAAGATACTCCACAATAGAGAAGGAATTCCTAGCCATTGTGTGGGCTACGAAGAATTTTAGAGCATATCTGCTAGGACGCCCCTTTAAGATATATACTGATCACCAGTCGTTGAGAGGCATAGCCAATTTTAAAGACCAAATGTCTAGGCTAGCCAGGTTCAGACACAAATTGTCTGAGTATGATTTTGAAATCATATACAAACCTGGGAAAAAGAATCTGAATGCGGTCGCACTTAGCAGAGTACCGCAGGCACAGAAGGTATCAGTAGTGCAAACGAGGGCCACAGCACGGTCAGATAAGGAGAAGGCCGAGAGAATACAAGAAAATAAAATTGATGCGACAAGAGATGTTAGCAATGCTGGTTTCGACAAACAGCCAGTAATGTGGAATGGCTGGAGGATAAAAAGGATATCCAGGCTGTGTTAAAAGGCTTCCATGATTCACCTCTAGGTGGACATCAGGGATTCTGGAAAACCCATGACAGAATTAAGCGAGTATACGGATGGAAAGGTATGCTCAAGGACATTAAAAAATATATAAAGAGTTGTCCAAAATGTCAGGCCAACAAGAGTTCAAAGCTAACAAAGATGCCAATGGTGTTAACTGGCACACCAAAACAGCTATTTGATAAAGTTCATATGGATATAGTAGGTATTTTAACTGAGACAGTTTCGGGAAATAAATACATCTTGACGTTCCAGGACGATTTCTTAAATTATATGGCGTGCGTGTGTATACCCGATGCTGAAGCAATTAAGGTGGCCAAGGCATTCTTTGATGAAATTATAGCACGGTACAACATACCTAAGGTTTTGATAACCGACAATGGTTCAAATTTTGTATCGAAACTACAGAACAGAAACGTGTAAAATGCTGGGAATCAAGAAATTGCATATAACACCATATCATCCCCAGGCGAATGGCTCATTGGAGCGTAGTCATCGACCTCTGGCCGAGTACTTGCACAGTTTTGCCAAGGAAGACGGCTCGAATTGGGATCAATGGTTGACCACTGCAATACATGTACACAATAATACTGTGCATGTATTGTAACGACTCAAATTTATAGCTGGGGTAAAACTCAGCGGCTCCAGGGGTCGTTACAGGAAATTACTAGGGCGTTGTATTGTTTCAGTTTTTTTTATTCAATCTTTATTCTTATGACTAGGCTTACACGTTATTACAAAAAGTGATGGGGTTTATGAAGGCCGCTCCTGAACTTGGTGCTGTGCCGTCCTGTCTCCAGTCCCAACGGTGGTGGATTGAAAAACTACTTCCACCGGTCTGACTCTGAGAAGCAAGTCCTGGTTTTCTATGAAGGCGGATTGAAAAACCCAGCGTTCGTAGCAAACTCAGTTCTTCTTAATGTCTCGGTCTGTGCCTTGAGTCTTTCGTTTCAACGGTGGTGGATTGACAAACCACTTCCACCGTTTCTAACGCTGACGAACAAACTCTGGTTTATTATGAGAGTGGATTAAAGTCCAGCACTCGTAGTAAATGCAGCGCTTGTGTGTGTGTGTGTCCGTTGGTAATGTTTTCTAGTCTCATGGCATTTGTGCGGCAACATTCCTAAGGTACTTACTTGCGCGATGTGTTAGCAGGAAAAGAGAGCGTATGTCCGGTTGCAGGCGCTTTTATAGCCACCTGTTGAACTTCTAGTTGTTGTTCCAGGCCCGCTGGCCGTTGCTCCGACTACCCCTTCCTGTTGCTAAGGCCAAGGCATTGTTGGTGTTTTCCTCTTGACCTTAGGCGACCCTCAGCGTTTTCCTGGAAAAGTCCGGCAGTTGTCAAGCGCGTAGTAGTTGCAGCGGCACGTTGTTGCTGTTGCACGCCCTGTTATTGTTGTTGCACGCCCTGTTGTTATTGTTGCACGCATAATTTCTTTCTGCAGGTGGTTAATATTATTTAAATTATCCACCAGCGTTTGAACACTATTTGTGTATTTCTCCTTTGTGTGATGTCCCCGCAACTTGTCTGCACAGCGATTGTTATGCCCTTCTCTCTTTTCGTTTCATTCGTTCCTCGTGCTGTTGTTCTTCTATTTCCCGAGCTAGCGCACTCGGTAACTTCTGCCGAGTCTTGTTGTTGTAATTAACGCACGATCAATTGTAGTTTGCCTGTAGTATTGTTGTTGTTGTCGATCAGTGCAAACGGCTGGCTTGAGTTCGCCAAGTCTGTCGGCACATTCGTGTTGGTATAATTCACATGCAATTCCTTTTCCTTGTCTGACGTAAGCGGCTAGCTTGGCTTTGCCAATGCTGCTGTTGACATTCCGCTTGCGTAGTTGTTGGTACAATTTGCATATGAGTTATTTACCAATGTTTATTATTTTGTGCATTTCATGCGCTCCCGCTTTCGCAGTGGTTTCTATTGGTGCGAAGGTATTCTAAGAAATAATATTAAGTGTTGATGCGGCCGCACAAGCTGATTGGTTACGGCACTCAAACTTCTTCGCACGCGAGTGATGCTGGCGGTCCATTTTCGCAGTGACTATTGTTTTGGGGAACATTTATTGTGCGAGCAAAATTACTCAATAATTTTGCTCGTCACAGTATCAACGAAGCAAACTACGTTTAGAACACTTTACGGGTTTGATTTCAACATGCCAGCAAACATGAAAAGCAAATATGCGCCACTTGACCCGAATAAAGTGCAAAAGTATCAGCTACAGCGAGCGCACGAATAGGTTAGAGAAAACTAGGAATGTGCTAAACAAGTAGCCAGGGAAGCCTATAACAACGTACTAAACCCAGTAATCTTTCATGTGGGTGACCAGGACTAATGAAGAATCAGGCTAAAAGAAACAAATTCTCACCTGTTTGGATAGGCCCGTATGTAGTAGCAGAGATCCGAAGCCCAGTTACGACAGTGGTAACAATTAATGGCAAGAATAAAAAGCTACATAATAATTTTTTGAAATTGTTCCACATTAGACCACACAACTAAAGACATGTGTTAACAGTGTTTTACAAGTGTGAACACAGGAATAACAACGTAAACATGTTCGTGTGTATATCAAATAGCACAGCTCCGATTTTCAAAGTCAATGCCAGCAGAAGTGTGCCGCTTAAACTCGGGCAAGTAGAATTGACGTTATAAAAATATGCTTATTAGGCACTATTGCCGAATGTAGCACAGTAGCGAAAATTATTTTTTAAATATTAAATAATAAGAATGCATTGGACACAATTTAAAAATCAAAATTATAAGACAGTCGTGGGTAAGTAATTTAAACTAAACCTAGAATATACTCGTATACACACATACATACGACAGTTGATGAAATGAAAAACGATGCGTAAGCCGTAGCGCCGGCACCATTGGTGAAGTTAATATACTCGTATATATTTATATATGTGTTATATATACTGAATGAATGTACGAACGTATATTTAAAGAAGTAAGTATTCTAGTTAAGAGGAATGGGTATGTACGTATGTATATTTTTGCAAATATTTACATACTGTAGCAGGCTACACATTTTTTTGGTAGATTCAGGAGCAGACACAAGCCTTGTAAAATCTAGTGTTTTACGGAAAGGGCTAGATATTAATAAAATGGACGTAAGAATGCTTAACGGAGCGTTCAGAGGGTGCATCAGGACATTGGGGTCGCTTAGAATTGAACGACGTCACTATCAAGCAGGTGTTCCGAATACCAAGGATAGAAGAAATCCTGGTCCAATTAGGACACAGTAGATATTTTTCTTCACTTGATTTAGCAAGTGGCTACCACCAAGTTCTGGTGGATACTCAAGATAAGCAAAAAGACCGCGTTCAGCACCGGTTTGTGTCATTATAAGTTTAATAGAATGCCGTTTGGATTAACAGGAGCACCGGCTACCTTCCAACGGCTAATGAACCATGTGCCAATAGGCTTGCAAGGGTTAGATTGTTCTGTGTATCTGGATGATATTGAAATTTATGGGAAGAACTGGCAGCAGCATTCGCCACGCTTGTGAAAGGTGCTCCAGAAATTACGAGAACACAATTTGAAATTGAACACGGTTTATTTAGGCCATCGTTGCTCAGAGGCAGGAGCACTGCCTGACCCTTAGAAGGTGGAATGCGTTAAAAATTTAGCGATTCCGAGAAATAGAAAGGAAGTGCAAGCATTCCTAGGACTAAGTAAACTATTATAGAAAGTTCGTGGAAGGACTAGCCGGAATTGCGTTGCCAGTGAATAAGTTGCTACGAAAAGAAGCAAAGTTCGAATGGACAGAGAGCTGTCAGCAAGCATTCGAGAGGCTAAAAGTAATAATTAGCTCGCTACTGATTTTGGCGTACTCCGACTTTAAGCAAAATATTTTGTTGACCACTGATGCTAGCAATGAAGCATTAGGGGCAGAATTGTCACAAGGGGAAGTCGGTAATGACCGACCAATTGCATTCGCAAGCAGAGCGCTTACCGATACGGAGTAAAGATACTCCACAATAGAGAAGGAATTCCTAGCCATTGTGTGGGCTACGAAGAATTTTAGAGCATATCTGCTAGGACGCCCCTTTAAGATATATACTGATCACCAGTCGTTGAGAGGCATAGCCAATTTTAAAGACCAAATGTCTAGGCTAGCCAGGTTCAGACACAAATTGTCTGAGTATGATTTTGAAATCATATACAAACCTGGGAAAAAGAATCTGAATGCGGTCGCACTTAGCAGAGTACCGCAGGCACAGAAGGTATCAGTAGTGCAAACGAGGGCCACAGCACGGTCAGATAAGGAGAAGGCCGAGAGAATACAAGAAAATAAAATTGATGCGACAAGAGATGTTAGCAATGCTGGTTTCGACAAACAGCCAGTAATGTGGAATGGCTGGAGGATAAAAAGGATATCCAGGCTGTGTTAAAAGGCTTCCATGATTCACCTCTAGGTGGACATCAGGGATTCTGGAAAACCCATGACAGAATTAAGCGAGTATACGGATGGAAAGGTATGCTCAAGGACATTAAAAAATATATAAAGAGTTGTCCAAAATGTCAGGCCAACAAGAGTTCAAAGCTAACAAAGATGCCAATGGTGTTAACTGGCACACCAAAACAGCTATTTGATAAAGTTCATATGGATATAGTAGGTATTTTAACTGAGACAGTTTCGGGAAATAAATACATCTTGACGTTCCAGGACGATTTCTTAAAGTATATGGCGTGCGTGTGTATACCCGATGCTGAAGCAATTAAGGTGGCCAAGGCATTCTTTGATGAAATTATAGCACGGTACAACATACAACATATTCTTCGCACGCGAGTGATGCTGGCGGTCCATTTTCGCAGTGACTATTGTTTTGGGGAACATTTATTGTGCGAGCAAAATTACTCAATAATTTTGCTCGTCACAGTATCAACGAAGCAAACTACGTTTAGAACACTTTACGGGTTTGATTTCAACATGCCAGCAAACATGAAAAGCAAATATGCGCCACTTGACCCGAATAAAGTGCAAAAGTATCAGCTACAGCGAGCGCACGAATAGGTTAGAGAAAACTAGGAATGTGCTAAACAAGTAGCCAGGGAAGCCTATAACAACGTACTAAACCCAGTAATCTTTCATGTGGGTGACCAGGACTAATGAAGAATCAGGCTAAAAGAAACAAATTCTCACCTGTTTGGATAGGCCCGTATGTAGTAGCAGAGATCCGAAGCCCAGTTACGACAGTGGTAACAATTAATGGCAAGAATAAAAAGCTACATAATAATTTTTTGAAATTGTTCCACATTAGACCACACAACTAAAGACATGTGTTAACAGTGTTTTACAAGTGTGAATACAGGAATAACAACGTAAACATGTTCGTGTGTATATCAAATAGCACAGCTCCGATTTTCAAAGTCAATGCCAGCAGAAGTGTGCCGCTTAAACTCGGGCAAGTAGAATTGACGTTATAAAAATATGCTTATTAGGCACTATTGCCGAATGTAGCACAGTAGCGAAAATTATTTTTTAAATATTAAATAATAAGAATGCATTGGACACAATTTAAAAATCAAAATTATAAGACAGTCGTGGGTAAGTAATTTAAACTAAACCTAGAATATACTCGTATACACACATACATACGACAGTTGATGAAATGAAAAACGATGCGTAAGCCGTAGCGCCGGCACCATTGGTGAAGTTAATATACTCGTATATATTTATATATGTGTTATATATACTGAATGAATGTACGAACGTATATTTAAAGAAGTAAGTATTCTAGTTAAGAGGAATGGGTATGTACGTATGTATATTTTTGCAAATATTTACATACTGTAGCAGGCTACACATTAATATACATAGATTTTTTCGGGTTATCGCTTAGAATATTAGCGTGTGGGGAATTGAAATGTATAAATATATTGGATTTGAACAATATATTTAGCTTACCATAACAAATTATGTAATAACGGTAGGATTGACAGCGCGGATGCCAACATTTTAGCTGTGGCAATTAATTATAAAATGCCTTGAATGTATGTATGTTTTCATATATGAGTAGGTTACATGATGTAGGGGAATACACTTATTAATGGATATATACATACCCAGCTAGTAGTAAAATTGGGATATATAGAGTAGTATCAGTATTTCACATTAGCTGGTTCATCTTTTATATACTCGCTTATGTAAGATGGGCAACTAGTTTTGTCAAGAATTGATATAAAAAAAAATTTTTTTTTTTTGGCGGCATATAATTTAATATAGAAAATAATTGTTATGTATGAAGCAAATTGTTGTAAAATGTATATATTTGAGGAGGATTTAAAGTTTTAAAGCCGCTAACAATTTTAAAAAAATGTATCATATTAGAGTATTTGTAAAGGAAATAGTTTTTGTTACTTATTTATAGTTTGTTTGTTAAGACGTAGTAGATATGAGATATATAGATTTAAATACAATTTACTGTTTACGTTAGGAAAAATATTAAAAATTGAATGAATGTAATACTCGTAGCTAGTTAGAATAATTAAAACTCGGCAAGTCCGATACATGTATAAGCGTATTGTTTTAAGATATTCAGACTTTGGTGAGCAAACAAGAATATCTGGATGATTCAATATGGTGCAGCATGAACCTGGAAGGGACTTCCTGCAGCGTCGAAGACAGAGTAAGATGTTAACCAACATCCAGGAGACCGGCAGATGAAATGCAAGAGCAGCGAACAAAAATCTGACTGAATAAGAAGAAGTGAGAGGACATGGAAGAAGGGTTATCAGTAAGCCACAAAGGAATAAAGACGAGATTGGCAACGATGATGTCCAGAGATAATTTTTGGTTGGAAGAAAATGAAAACGAAATCAGTGAGAATTCATTTTTATATGAAAGAGTGGAAGAGCTTCCCACTTCCCATGTGCGAGATGACTACGATTTAAGCTTATAAAAAAATGGAGATGGTATCGGCCGAATAGAAGAGTGTCTATCTGACTAGTAAAAGTCTAATAATACTTGAGTTTTATTGCATAACTGGCGAAATGGCATGAAAAACACTAACATGTACGTTGTCCGTATAAAAAATCCAACGTGTCTGCCATTATTGTATAATGGTCTGGAAAGAGGAAGAGATAATTTTAGCCACAGCCGGAGGTTACTCCGTAATTTTAGGGAGAAACGTCTATAATAACAATGACAGCCACAACTACCATCGTTCAATTAGCTTCGCAGAATAATCTCCTGGCGCGGATAATCGTTTTAACCACGAAAAGGTCGAGCATAACATAGCCAAGCTTTGTCGGCTAAGTTTATAAACGATTTCCCCAACTAAGTAAATATACACTACACCGTCACTGACTAAGCGAATATTTATTTTGACTTCGTCAGAAGCGCATCTAGTCGCACAAGCTTGCATCAGCTCTTTACGTAACGGTCCAGAAAGAAGGAAGGGGTATGCGGAGTTCACTCTGTCAACGACAGCCGTCAACCGGATCAGTGGGTAGCAGAGGTCGCAGTATAATATAAGATTTTAGGTATAAAATATCGAAGTATAATATAGGATATTAAGTATAGAGTTACATTGTATTATCACTAGTTGTTTGAAATTGTTTATACGCCAGTGAGAAAAGAGTCAATAAAAGACCAAATATCAAAAAGGGGAATATAAAAAAAAAGAGGAAGTTAGAACTAAAAGAACAAAACAAAAAAGAAACTATAAAAAAAGAAAAGGAAAAAAAAATTGTAAAAGAAGAAAATAAAAAAAAATAAAAGAACACAAAAGAAAAAAAGAAAAAGAATACAATAACAGAACCCAAGTAAGGCGATTTCTTAAAACAAACAAGAGAAAAAAAACTAAAGGGTTTTTCAAAAGAAACGCTACAAATGTAAATCGATAGTGACAGCAAACGACGCCATATTTTTTCCCGCTCTTTTGACATTTCTCTTCAGTAAGGTTTGCCATTTCATCGTACAAAGATATACGAGCCAACACCGAGTCGAAATTATTAAAATTTACTACCGAAATTCTGAGTCAGTCGCCTCAACTTTAAGAGCGCTACGTCCGATTTATGATGAGGCTCATTTCTGCCTGAATGGCTTCGTCAATAAGCAAAATATGCGTTATTGGTTAGACAGCAATCCACACGTACTCCATGAGTCATCATTGCATCCCGAAAAATTACGGTTTGGTGCGGTTTATGGGCCGGCGGCGTTATTGAGCCGTACTTCTTCCGTGATGATCAAGACCGGCACATTACTGTGAATGCGAATCGCTACCGTTCAATGATAACCGAATATTTTTGGCCCCAATTGGATAATATGGACTTGGAGGACATGTGGTTCCAACAGGACGGCGCCACAAGCCACACAGCGAATGCCACAATCACTTTACTGCAAACCAAGTTTGGTGAACGTGTTATCTCACGAAATGGCCCAGTCGATTGGACGCCTCGGTCGTGCGATTTGACGCCGTTAGATTATTTCCTGTGGGGCTACGTCAAGTCTATGGTCTATGCCAACAAGCCAGCGACGATTGATGAACTTCGTACGAATATCGAACGTGAAATTGCAGCAGTATCGGCCGATTTATGCTTGAAAATCGTTGAAAATTGGGTTCAGCATCTGGACTTCTGCAAGCGTGCCCGTGGTGGCCATGCAAAAGAAATCGAGTTCCATACATAATGGCATCGAACGTACTTTCACAGGAATAAATAATTTCATTGATATCTAAAACCGGTTTTGTTTTATTTAAAAAAACTTTTGTAGCGCTCTTATTGAAAATCCCGATATATACATTTATTATAGGTTTATGAACTACTGACTGTGGGTTGGGGGTTAATCCGACCAAGACTAAGCTGGTACTCTTCACTAGGAAGTATAAAATTCCTCAATTTATTGCTCCAAAACTAATGGTTGTAGATATTGACCTTGTCGAGGAGGCTAAATATCTGGGCGTGATCCTAGATAGGAAGCGGAATTGGAAGGCTAATATAAGCGAGCGCATTAGGAAGGCTCAGGTAGATCTGTACTCTTGCAAAAGAGTTATAGGCAAAAAATGGGGATTACAGCCTAAGGTAGCGTATTGGATATATACGAGTACAGCTGTGGTACGACCAGTCCTTTTCTATGGGGTGCTTGCTTGGTGGACAACAAGTAAGTAAGTCCACAGACAATAGGCTGATAACAAAGGTACAAAGAACGGCAGAGGTATTCATAGGTAGTGCCATTAGAACGACTCCAACGGCAGCATTGGATATTATGCTCAATCTGCTGCCTGTTAGGCTTTTTGGCGAAAAAATGGCTGCAAACTCAGCTATCAGACTAAAAGCTACGCATCAATGGGATGCCAGGAATATAGGTCATGCGTCCATTTTAAGACATTATTAAGGGAATTCCTGACTCTTTCGACTACATACACCATTTAACGCCTTCAATGGTATGTGCAAGATCTCCATTCCCTCCAGGGACGAATGGAAGGATGGCATCCCCCCTCATGTAGAAGGGGTTCACATCTACACAGATGGATCCAAACTACAGAGTAGGGTGGGAGGTGGTGTATTCTCAGAAGATTTGGATATTAACATGTCCCTTAGGATGCCCGACCACTGCAGTGTTTTTCAGGCAGAGGTCGCGGCTATATAGGCAGCTCTGTCTTGGATAAGGAAGAAGAAGATATCTGGACTTGATATTTGCATTCTGTCCGACAACCAAGCTGCTTTGCGCTCCCTGGATTCGGTTATTATCACCTCAAAAGCCTTCAAGAGCTGCCGCAAATCTTTAGACGAGATAGCTAAGCAGACCCGTCTGCATCTGTGCTGGGTTCCCGGTCACAGAGATATTCCAGGGAACTGCAAGGCGGATAAACCTGCCCGTGAGGGTACTACCATACCGATGGAACCAGATAGGTCGCAATTCGGTGTTCCTATTGCGACATGTAAGCTCTTAGTAAATACAATATCCTTAGGAACAGCGGGCAGGCGCTGGTCTGAACATTCAGGATGTAAAATAGCTAGACAAACCTGGCCAGAGATAAATGTCAAGCGCTCTAAGGACCTACTGGCTCTAAATAGATAAAGCATAGGTCCCGTGATTACCGTCTTAACGGGACACTGGACACTAGGCACACACGGGTGTAGGCTGGGGATCGCCTTTTATGGCTTCTGCAGGAGTTGCATGGACGAGGAGGAGGAAGAGTCTACTGCTCACCTGTTGTGAACGTGTCCCGCTTTGTCCAGAAAGTGGCGCACTTTCCTAGGCGACTACTTTTTACTTCTAACTTCTTCTAGAAAGAGGGGAGGGATGTTGTGAGTTAGAATCAAGCTACCTACGAGTAGTTGACTCACAGCACCGACTCCTAACAGATGCCACACATTCTGTGGGATTAGCATGTGCTAAAGTTATTTAAGAGTAACACATACTTTTAGGGTCTAAGTATTTTAAATTAATATTATCTGTGTAATATTTATTATCTATTATTAGAGTGTTACAGTTCTACAGTCGAGTCGACGAAGGGCATTGTAATTTAGATACTTTTACAGTAGGTTGGCTTGACCAACTGACACCAATTAGCAGGTGCGGAACTGGAACACCAGAAAGGTCAGTTCACAGACTGAGATTACTGTGGGGAAATAGTATATAAGAATTAGTATTTTAAGAATAAATCTGCTTGTTATTTTGAATCTTAAAGTGATATAATGTTTCATTTCAAAGAGTGATTTCAATTTTCAGCCACGCGCCGAGCGAACCGAGAAAGGACGTCACCCGAGGACAACAATAACGGTCCCCAACACAGCTTTGGCGGTCTGCATTAAAGAACTAAATATTTTTTACATGAGATCAGAGAAACCAAATAATTATAGAAAACAGTATACGCCTTATAATGCGCAACTACCACAAAACTACCGAAATAGTAAGGAAGAGTTTACAGTGCAGGGGGTCGGATCGACAGTACCGGCGGTAGGTGGTTAGCGAGGAGGCTAGGGGCATGTGAGGTGGAGGCTGAGGAGGATCGCATAGGATCTCGGCTGCTGAGCTTGCGCATAGACCACGCAACCCATGACGACTTGAGATGCCATTGCTCAGTCCTTCTCAGCCCTCCGCTCCACATGCTCCTGCGCTGGGTAAGGAGACGATGAAGGTGGTAAACCTAACAAAATAGAAAAAGGACAGGAATGGGTACAACCGCTCGGCTTACTACCTTCGGAAAATGAATGTGAAAGATCCTTCTTCGTTTACAAAAAGTGAGAAGGATCTCATTAAAAAGCATGAAAAGGTTTGAGAAAAATAACGCTGCGGCCAGCTCATGCAATAAAATGGAGCAAGGAATTGTTGGCGCAAAGCCCGATAAGGACAACGCTTCGACCTCCAGTTAAAGGGGTAAGCCGGACAAGGCCACAGGTGACCGCGTCAAGATTCCGCCAAAGCCAAAGCCGAGTTCTTTGAAGGAGCCACATAGCTTGGCACCATCAAAACTAAACAAAAGAGTTTGGTCTGATGAGCAGGCTCAGAGGGCTTCAAAAAGCCGAAGCCATCGACCTCCTTCGAATCACCTATGGAGCTACAGGTAGCTATCATCGACAGAGTCGACCCTGATGGGAAGATAACGCCGAAGAATTGGTTGCTAGTAGAGGAGCGCCTGATAGCGGAGATGGTCGGATCTGACGGCGGGGAGCAGCAGTTTGACGGGGCCGGCTGGCAGAGGGGTGTTAAGGTCGTTGGTTGCAACAACAAGTAGTATCTGAACTTCTTAACGCGCGCAATTAGCGGGCTTAACTCACTTTGGCGGGGCGCTCGGTTCGCGGTGGTGCATCGTTCTCTGCTTCCGATCCGCCCGGTTGTTTCGGTGTGGATTCCATTTCCGGTTCCGGACCAGGAATACATACTCAAGCTGATCGGATGGCAAAACCAGTCTCTAAAGTCGGGAGAGTGGCGGGTGATCTCCGTGACCCCCTGCAAAAATGGAGTCGGAAGTGAAGCGGTGCTCGCAGTGGACTCCGCGTCGCTATCCAAATTAAGGAGCGACAACTGCATTAGATTCGGGTTCGGCTCTCTATTGGCTTTTGACCGGTCACCGCGTGCCGGGTGACCGGTCAAAAGCCAATGGAGAGGAAACTGGAGGTGGTGCAAATTAATTTGCATCACTCCATCTCAGCCTCGCTCGATTTAATTAAGTCATCGCAAAGGACGATGTGGACGTAACCCTTATTCAAGAGCCTTGGCTCGTCAGAGGTAAGGTAAGCGGACTCGGGATGGATGGTTATCGTCTATACATTCCACAAACACAAGGTAAGATCAGAACGTGTATAGTGGCCAAGAAGGATATTAATATTTTTCTTCTTACTCCCTACAGCACTGGAGACCTTACAACGGGGGTATGCGAGCACAGGCACAAACATAGTTTGTTGCTAATGTCCGCATACTTTCCGTACAATGAGGAACGGCCGCCACCACGGATCTTCCAGCAACTTATCGCCTACGGTGAGTCACGCGGACTGGGCATAGTTGCCGGCTGTGACGCAAACGGGCACCATGAGCTCTGGGGCAGCACTGATACTAATGGTAGGGGTAAGTCCATTTTTGATTACATGCTCTCCACTAGCCTAACTTTATGTAACAAGGGAAATCAGCCAACGTTTCGTAACAGGGTTAGGGAGGAAGTGATTGACATCACTCTGGCCACTGGGTCTAATACCATAAGGGTCGACAACTGGAGAGTATCTGATGGCTGTTCCATTTCGGATCATAGTCGGATACGCTTCTCAGTCTACTCAGAGGTAGTGACCCCACGGCTTTTTAGGAACCCAAAAAAGACTGACTGGTACAAATTCTCAAAATTGGCTACCCAAAAACTTACTTTGATGAAAGTCAAGGTCGGCGAAGGGAATGCTAACATTGATAAGGCGGTAGATCGTCTTTCGGAGATATTGAAACAATCCTTTGACCTATCTTGTCCCTTGACTAGGCTGCGTGCTAAATCAAAACCGGTTTGGTGGAACGCTGAGCTAGGACTACTTAGGAAAGAGTCAAGAGGACTCTTCAACAAGGCCAAAAACAGTCGGCTGGAAGAGCATTGGGAAAATTATAGAGTCAGTTTTAATGAGTATAAAAGCAAAATTAGGGCTACAAAAAGGGAGTCCTGGCAACAGCTCTGCGGAACTCTGGAGTCGGTAAATGAGGCATCGAGACTCAGGAAAAATTCTGTCCAGAACCACGACGGTTCTCGGCAGTGTGAAGAGACGGGATGGCTCATGGACTGGCTCGTGTCAGGAGTCCTTGGAGGTTTTGATGGATACGCACTTTCCAGGTTGCACGGACTAGCAAATCGTCCATACGCAGTCGGTAAATCTTGCACGTGTTTCAGGGACCGACGTGTCGGATATCGTTAGGGGGGACAAGATTGCATGGGCGATAGGCTCCTTCGACCTGTACAAGTCAGTGGGTCCTGATGGGCTGAGGGCGTCATTCCCCATCTAGTTAACATCTTCACAAGGTGTCTCAAGGATGAGTCCGTGCCAAAAAGTTGGAGAGAAGTCAGGGTGGTTTTCATTCCAAAAGCGGGAAAAATAAATCACTACTGACAGGGATTACAGACCAATAAATCATTCATGCCTTATTCTTAAAACATTTGAGAGACTTATTGACCTGTATATTAGAAGGGTTACCAATATTCGCACAATGGATACTGCGCAGCACGCATACCGTAAGGGTAGATCAGTGGATAGCGCACTTCATGAAGTAGTTGGTATCATTGAGAGGTCAATGAATAAGGAATACACGTTGGTAGGTTTTCTGGACATTGAGAAGGCCTTCAACAATGTAAATACAGAGGCGATATGTAAGGCGCTGAGAGATCACGGAGTGAAGGAATTTATAGTGACATGGATTAACACAATGCCAGTAAGCAGGGTTATTAACGCCACTATGGGGGCGGCCTCGGTGAGTAGGAGGACTAAAAGGGGCACGCCGCAGGGGGAGTGCTATCACCTCTGCTATGGCATATATTAGTAAATGAGATCTTAGAAAGCTTCAAAGCAAAGAGAACAAAAATTGTAGCCTACGCTGATGACATTGCCATACTAATCCTGGGCAAGAATCAGCATTGGGCGAGATTTCCGGATGGGCTGAGCGCAGCGGCTTAGGAGTTAATCCTACTAAGACGAAGCTAGTTTTGTTCACCAGGAAAAAAAATCCCTGAGTTCTCTTTGCCAAAGTTAGGTAGAGTAACATTGAATCTCTCTTCAGAAGCAAGATACTTGGGTATCATTCTGGACTCCAAGTTAAATTGGAGAAGGAATATTGAGGAGAGAAGAAAGAAGGGTTTGGCTGCATACTCTACATGCAAAAGGATCTTTGGGAAAAAATGGGATCTGCCACCGTACATCGTGTATGGGATGTACACCAAAATCATAAGACCAATTTTAACCTACGGGTCCATCGTCTGGTGGAACGCGTTGGAAAGGAAATGTAATCAAAACCGTATTGAAAAAGTACAGACAGAGGCTGTAAGCAGCGCGCCAGGGTTGTGCCGCCAAGTGGGCTCTCAAACTGAGGGAGTGCAACAAGTGGAAATCTGCCAACTATGGACGCTGTACAATTTTGAGCGAAATAAGACGGAAGAGTCGAATGTTAGTTACGGCCGATTTAGAAACGGCTACAGATTACATGACTTCTACCATGGATTTTACAGCTAGAATTTCCACTCTCTATCCAACCAGGGAAGACTGGAAATCAGACTCTGTGACCCGTAATTCTGACATTACCGTCTACACTGACGGCTCAAAGATGGAGAGTGGAACGGAGGCAGGTGTCTTCTTGGAAGACTTGCAGGGAAGACAGACATATCGGCTGCCTGACACATGCAACGTCTTTCAGGCCGAAGTCTATGCCATTAAGAAAGCGGCCGGACTGATACAAAGTGCTACAATTCGACCTTCGAATATCACTATCTTTGTGGATAGTCAGGCGGCGCTTAAGGCAATAGAATCCAAGACAGTTAGTTCGAAACTGGTAATGAAATGTCGTACCTCCCTACTGAACATTGGACCCCATAAAGTTCTCACTTTGCTGGAGTTGCCATGATGAAGAAGAGATAGAGTCGATTCATGACTTTTTATGTCAATGTCCAAGAATACAGTTGAAACGACTTCAATGTTTGCGGTCGCGCTTCTTCACAAGTTTGACAGAGATAACGAAGGTGGATTTATCGGATCTTCTCACTTCAATCTGGAAAACCAAATGGTTTAATTGTGATGGAACTTCCAATGTATACGGAAATCGAGGGTAAGCATTCCCAACCTAACCTAACCTAACCTTCGCACGCAATTTAATTTAGAAGCTATTATTTTACGTATTCTGATTGTGTGTCTGAGAGACTGCAAAACTTGTATTTTTTGTAACTTTCCAAACTTCAAGGATTTTTATGTGACTTCTCGAGTGGTATTTTTAAATTTATAAATAACTTATTCTGAATTTGTATAAATTGTATAAAAAATTTAATATAGATTTCCAATACTCAATTATTTTATGAAATTTGTGAGTAACATACGTATGTATGCACTATATGTACGAGTATATGCTCATTTGAAGTGTATAGATTTCAAATATTATAAGTATAGATTTTCCAAATTCAAATATTATAAAGGGTGTTTTTTTTAGATGTGTGGTTTTCAATCTGGCAATACGTTTTTCGAAGTTGGTCTTTTTGACAGCCGTTACTTGATTTATGCTCAGCTTCGTTTGCCATTTCATAATGAATAGACTTACTCCTTAAAAACGTTTGCAAATTGTGCAAATTTATTATCAAAGTAATGGTTCGGTTCGCGCGACACTTCGCGAGCTGCGTCCAATATTCGACCGACATAATCGCCCAGCTGAGTCGGTAATTCGAGCAACCATGGATCGGTTTCGCACCACGTTTACTCTAGTGGATAATGCGCATCCTCAGAGATGCCATACAGGGCGCACCGAAAACGTTATTGTTGCTGTGGAGCAGAGTATCGAAGAAGACCCAAATGAGTCCATCCGCCATCGCACGCAATAATTGGAGTTTGCCTATCCACTTTATGGAAGATTTTCAGGAAGGATCTTGGTTTGCGGGCTTACAAAATCGAAATTGTGCAAGAATTGAAGCCGAATGACCATCAAGCTCGTCGAACGTTCGATGAATGGGCCCAAAAGGAGATGGCCACCGATCCTGATTTTCACAAGAAAATTTTGTTCAGCGATGAAGCTCACTTTTGGTTGAATGGGTACGTTAATAAGCAAAATTGTCGCATTTGGAGTCACGATAATCCAGAAGCCATTGTTGAGACTCCGTAACATCCTCAAAAATTCACAGTTTGGCGTGCTCTATGGGCAGGAGGAATCATTGGTCCATATTTCTTTAAAAATGAAGCAGGCCATTCTGTTACAGTCAATAGGAAACGTTATAGAGCCATGATTAATGACTTTTTCGTGCCTGAATTGGAGGATGTTGATGTGGACTACCTTAGGTTCCAACACGACGGCGCTACATGCCATACAGCCAACGAAACAATCAATTAATTGAAGGAAACTTTGGGTGAGCGCATTATCTCACGTCGTGGGCCTGTGGCGTGGCCTCCAAGATCGTGCGATTTTATACCGCTGGACTATTTATTGTGGGGTTATGTGAAGTCGCTTGTCTACGTAGATAAGCCCGAGACAATTGACGCCTTCGAAGAGAATATTCGACGCGTTATTACTGACATACGGCCCCAATTGCTGCAAAAAGTGGTCGAATATTGGGCCTCTCGGCTGGAATTTATTCGAGGCAGCCGCGGCGGCCACTTGCCCGAAATCATTTTTAAAATATAATAGCAAACCCTTATCTTTATAATAAAGCTAAATTCTTGCCCATAACATTAAATTATATCCATTTTATTTCTGCTTGAAAACCACACGTCTAAAAAAAAAACACCCTTTATGTACAGTTTGTCAAGAACGTGTTTTGACAAGGTAAAAAATTCATCAATTAGATTTTCTCCGTACATAATATAGTTCTTATTTACAGTTTTGATTAATTTTTTTAATTCATTTCATTTAATAAATGTATTTACTAATCATTCTTAACAACAAATAAACTTACTTTAAAATTAAGAAACAAAAAATATAACAAAAACAAAAAAAAATCAAAAAATTTGCTGTCAAGAAAGTAATTTTATAGGGTTTTTGAATAAGAGCGCTACAAAAGTTTTTTTAAATAAAACAAAACCGGTTTTAGATATCAATGAAATTATTTATTCCTGTGAAAGTACGTTCGATGCCATTATGTATGGAACTCGATTTCTTTTGCATAGCCACCACAGGCACGCTTGCAGAAGTCCACACGCTGAACCCAATTTTCAAGGGTTTTCAAACATAAATCGGCCGATACTGCTGCAATTTCACGTTCGATATTCGTACGAAGTTCATCAATCGTCGCTGGCTTGTTGGCATAGACCATAGACTTGACGTAGCCCCACAGGAAATAATCTAACGGCGTCAAATCGCACGACCGAGGCGGCCAATCGACTGGGCCATTTCGTGAGATAACACGTTCACCAAACTTGGTTTGCAGTAAAGTGATTGTGGCATTCGCTGTGTGGCTTGTGGCGCCGTCCTGTTGGAACCACATGTCCTGCAAGTCCATATTATCCAATTGGGGCCAAAAATATTGGGTTATCATTGAACGGTAGCGATTCGCATTCACAGTAATGTGCCGGTCTTGATCATCACGGAAGAAGTACGGCCCAATAACGCCGCCGGCCCATAAACCGCACCAAACCGTAATTTTTCGGGATGCAATGATGACTCATGGAGTACGTGTGGATTGCTGTCTAACCAATAACGCATATTTTGCTTATCATAAATTGGATTTGCCTCATCATAAATTGGACGTAGCGCTCTTAAAGTTGAGGCGACTGACTCCGAATTTCGGTAGTAAATTTTAATAATTTCGAATCGTTGTTGGCTCGTACATCTTTGCATGATGAAATGGTCTTACTGAAGAGAAATGTCAAAGTAGCGGGAAAAAATATGGCGTCGGTTGCTGTCACTATCGATTTACTTTTGTAGCGTTTCTTTTGAAAAACCCTTTACAAATCAGAACTTATTTATAATAATGAAAGAAAGAAAATAAAATTAGCACTATAAAAGGTTTTAATATTTTATATGGCCCCTTTTAGCATCTATAAAGACTTGTAGTATTCTCCTCATGGAATAAATCTACTTCTGCCCATCGTATTTGCTAGGTATTTTATTTAATTCCTCTACTATTGCAGTTTGGAGCTCTGCTTCACTTTTCGTTGCCTCTCGACCACCTTTTTTGTTAAAAGTTCCCGCAAAGTTTCAGTGGGGTTCAAGTGTGGACTCTTGGCTGCCGTATAAAACAATTTTTTGGAATTATAACGAACCCAAATTCTTACCATATGCGCCATATATTTTGGGTCATTATCATGGTAAAATTTTAATTGCGGATTGTTATCAATATTGGACCCACAATGATCTGTGCTGCTTACCAAATAACGTTTGAAAATATCCAAATATTGTTTTGTATCCTTTTTATTCTTTATGAAATACAGTTCTCCTACTCCTTTACTGGATATGCACCCCGATATGCATCCATTACAGAAAGTTTGCCGAATTACAATATTGGAATATAATATAATAATAATTCGATTTTCCAATAAGTTTAACGGCTTTCGCCACATTATATTAGGCCCACCATAATAGTAAAGCATAAATTTGGTCTCATCACAATATATTGCGTCATCCCAATAGTCATTCGGTTTGTTAAAGTACATCCTACTGAAAGCCAATCACTTCTCAATGTAGTGTTGAAAGCATTGTTTTTTTTTTCGAGGAACTCTGCACATATACTGGCAATTTATCAAAAGCTGCCTTACTGTTTCGTTGGTGACCGCAAGATCACATTCTTCTCTGAGTTGACTTGAAAGGGTTCTCGTAGAAATCTGCGAATTTTCGACTCCTTTCCTTACCAAAATGCGTTCTGTTCTATCTGATATTTTGTGCGCACGGAAGTGCGAAGGCTATTTTTAAGCGATTTAAAATATTATAAATAGCTGGTCAAAGGGAACATCTCGGACAAATCGTGGACACTTCTTCGCATGCGGTGGCTATAGCAAATCAACTGAGTCATATCAAATGAAGTAATTTTGCCAGACATCTTAATTTAACAATAATTTTGCTAAAAATGCTGCATTCGATAAGCAAAGAACAACTCTTTTTGATTAATTTGCGTCTAAAATGCGCACAAAGCATAGTGAAGCATCATTCTTATAACGGTAAAAGCATTACGCAACTAAACATGTTCCAAAGAGAATTGTAAAAAAACTTTCTTGACAGCAAATTTTTTAACTATTATTGTTTTTGTTATGATTTCTGTATCTTAAGTTAAATATTTATCTTTTTTTGTTACTGTTCATTAGTAAATATATTGGTTAAATGAAATGTATCAAAAAAATTAAACAAAACAATATAGAAGTACTAAATTATGTAGGGGAGAAATCAATTCAATTTTTTGTTTGCCTTGTCAAAACACTTTCTTGACAAACTGTATGTAATAAGAGTCTGAATATATTATTACGAAATTGCCCTCTTGACAATTTACTCTGTTACGAAATTGCCCTCTTGACAATTTACTCTAACTCTCCGTACTCGGATTCGTACCACTGGATCGTGTAGTAATCAAACAATCGCTGGTTAAATTAAAATAACTAACATTATTTAACTATTGCTATTTACACATTTAACATTAGGCTTAAAGTTTACTTCTTTACAATTTGTACTTTATTTCACAATGAATTTCATAACGTTGCACAATTACAAATACTGCTGCTTCGATTATAATGCCCGATGTACAAACTGTCACGATCTCTGTTCGAATGTCTTTTACTTTGCACAGTCTTGTGCTTTTATAGTTTCGAATGGTTGCGGTAGAAAATTCTACAATAGTGTAGAATTTTCTCGATGTTTGTAGAATTTTATACAGGAAGTTCTTACTTTCGAGATATTTCTTTACACCACAATCTCTACAACGAAAGAAGCTTTTATTCGAATAGATTGTGTCTTGACTAAATAACACACAGGGTGGTGCACTCATTCTCAAACTTCAGATGGGATCCTAAAAGTATGCAATCCCGTTTGACTGATATGCAATCACGTTTCAATATGTTACACTATTTTGTTTCTTCTAATGACTAACTTTATTCAGAAATATCGTAAACAATCTAAGCTTAATATAAGTAAGTAAGTAAATCAGGCTGTATGTATGTATAACAATTGTTTGTATTATATATACACTAGTTCGACAATTATGAGCGTCATACCAATGCTTACATTATTGTGTTTATACGAGGTTTGTTAAAAAAGTATCGCGAATTTCATGTTTTTTCGAGAATTATTTGTTTATTCATTAATATCTATTTTGTCTCCTTCAAAGTACTCCCCATCAGACATTACACACTTGTGATAACGATTTTTGCAATCCTCGAAGCATTTTAAAAAATCATTTTTGTGATCTTGTTCAGCTCCTCCTTCGATGCCGTCTTTATCTCCTCAATCGTGGCGAAGCGTCGTCCTTTCATGGGCCTTTTCAGTTTCGGGAACAAGAAAAAGTCACAGGGGGCCAGGTCTTGGGAATACGGTGGCTGCGGCATTATTATAGTGTTGTTTTGGCCAAAAATTCGCGCACAAGTAATGATGTGTGAGCAGGGGCATTATCGTGATGGAAAAGCCAATTTTTGTTCTTCCACAAATCCGGGCGTTTCTGGCGGATTGCTACTCGCAAATTGCACATTACTTGAAGATAATATTCCTTATTGACCATTCTACCCTGTGGCAAGAATTCATAATGCACCACGCACCTGCAATCAAAGAAATCAACCTTCACATTCGACCGAACTTAGCGTGCTTTTTGGTCTTGGCTCATGCGGCAGCTTTCATTGGGATGATTGAGCTTTGGTTTCTACGTCATAACCATATACCCATGATTCGTCACCAGTTATGACTCTCTGCAGCAAATTTGCGTCGTCACGGACAGATTCCAACAGCTCCTGAGCAATGTTAATGCGATGTTGTTTTTGGTCGAAATTGAGTAATTTTGGTACGAGTTTGCGGCGACCCGCCTCATGCCCAAACTTTTGGTGATAATCGAATGACACGAGCCAATCGATATATTTAGGTCCTCAGCAACTTCTCTGACAGTGATTCGACAATTCGCCAATACTAGTTTCTTTACTTCATCAATGTTTTCGTCTGTTGTTGATGTGCTCGGGCGTCCGGAACGCTCTTCGTCGGTCACATCTTCTCGGCCCTCTGAAAACATTTTGTACCACCGATAAACGTTGATGTTGTCCAAAGTAGTTTCGCGGTATGCAACAGTCAACATTCGGAATACTTCCGCGCACTTTATGTTTTTTTTTCACACAAAATTTGATGCAAATTCTTTGATCTTTCTCTTATTATTCGGGACAGACAAAAATCGAAGACAAGCTAAAACACGTCCACGCACAATAGCTGTCAAAAACTGACTGAACATTCAAAGTGGCTGATATTGTCAACATAAGTGAGGGTAATGAGTACCAACGTAACGCCACAAAAAGATCGCAAATCGAACATCCGTAGCCCGCGAAAGTTCAAAATTCGCGATACATTTTGAACAAACCTCGTATATTAATGTTTGTTATTGTTATTATTTCATATGTTTATACATGTATACCTGACACAAACAAAGATTTTCTTTCTTTTACAATAATGTTGGTCTATCGTAATGTAAATCGATTGGTTCTTCCTAAATTATGTATTTCTACGGTATGATCATTGCTATTATTTTGGTATTTATATTTTCTTTTAACTTGTGTTTTATGAGTTTTCTTAAATTTATTATTCCTAGAAATTATGTGATTATCCTCTATCTTATAGTTATTGATTTTCTTATATTTAGGCTGAGGTTTGCTTACCCTATTATTATCAATAAATATGTTGTCAAAATTACTACACTTTTTTCCATTTTTATGTTTAAATAATTAATATGGGATACTTTTTGTAAGTGCAGCTGGTTTGAAAATTCAGTCATTTCTTCTTAAGCAATTAAGTTGTTTAGTAAGTCGATCGGTCTATCTTTTGTCACAGAGTGTATCGTGTTATTGTATGCTATTATTGTTTTTAAAACCTTATCTTGCAGGTCATCTTTGTCATTGGGGTCGGCGTTAAAAAGTCTCATGGGTTCATTCAGCGTACCATGTAGTCTCTCAACATCAGCATTACTTGTTTTCAGATAAGTTGTAGAGTAATGAACATCGATACTTTGCTCGATTAAAAATTGTTTGATATTTACAGTGGCTAGTTCATTATCTGTTATTAGTAGTGCCGGTTTACCTAGGTATTGGAATCTTTTCTTGAGGGTGTCTATAATAGATGGCCATGTTCTGTCTTTCAGAACGTGAGCGGTAGCTTACTTTGTCAATCAGTCTAAACTGGTCAAAACCCTCACGTTCCTTTGAGGATACCAAATGTCAACCTGAACTATATCATTGTGCTTTTGGGGTGTGGCAGTGACGTTAAAGGTGTGCTTAATAGGGTTTCTGTCGTACTTTGCAAAGTTACGTATTTCACAGTTATTTATATATTTCTGTATAATTTTTTTTAAGCTTGGATAATAATAAGTAAGCTTTATTTCTTCGAAAATTTCGTTAATTCCACTGTGGTTGTTTTCCTTATGCTTCTTTTCAATTAACTCCAGTAACTTTTCTGTATCTGTTACAACCTCAATAAATGTGTGTGATAGCAAGACTTTAAGGTTTTTGTTTGCTGAAAAGTATTTTGAGTACAAGTCCTGAAACTTTCAAAATAAATAAAACTATAATGCATGAAAACAACAATTAATCCTTTAATTGAAAGCATTTATTTCATTATCGACAAAAAATCACTTTGTGTAGTTATTAGTATTGTATGTCTTATTTTATTTCTATATAAGATTTTTTTTTAGATGCCTTTTCGATAATTAGCTGGTTTTTTCAGATTTCTCGTCTCTGGAACGAGCTCCACCTTAAATAACGGTTGAGGTATTTTATCCCTGTTTTTTTTATGTTAAATATTGTTTTTGCATTGAATCCGGCGTCTGCCAGCGCTTCCATTATTTCATCTGGTTCAACTTCTGGTTCTATTCCTTTTATTACAAAAGTTAGGCCTTTGCTACTTTTCAATTGGTACGTGTAATAGTTTTTTTTGTTATCGTCGAGGTAATTAACAATAGACCGAAATTTTTTTCGTTATATATTTTGATTTTAGTCTCTTGTATGTTACCTTTTTTGGGCGAGATTATATGAAAATTATTCTTGCCTATTAGGCGAGCAATATTTTCAACCAGAACGTTTGAACTTTTTTCACGCAAGTAGATTGGCGGCGGTTTAATGATTTTTTCAAATGAATTTATTTTACTTGAAATTATTTCATTTTTTTGGTTGGCTCATCATTAAGTGCGGCAAACCTGTTGTGGTACATTGAGTTAGTAGATTGATCAATTTCATTTCTTTTATATACTTTTGTTGATTTATTATTTTTTAGGGGGCTTAGTTTCCATTTAATTCCAATATACCGATCTATGCCAGTTGGTATAGTTGCAGACTGAGCGGAAATTGTTGTATTTGTTATATTTGTTGTTTTTGAATGTTTATCAGACGATATTGAGCTTAGCAAGCGTGTGTTAGCTGTATTTGCATTTGTGTGTTTGGGTAGGTGCGAGAGTGGCTGCTTTCTACTCTTATTTGTTTAGCGTCTTACGCGGAATTACCATTGAGAGAGTTTTGTTCACTTACCGTCTGATTTGACATAGGTGTCGTTTGCTCTAGGTGAGCAGTGGTTTGTTGTTTCGTGTTTTCTGCAGGGGCGCCTGCTGCTAACGTTTGCTGAATTGGTATGCTTAAATGCGCATGCGCTGTTAACTCATGAGAGGAGAACTCCGTTGGCTTTAGTGAAGATTTTGGAATACTGCTTATTGGTGTTACAGAAGGACGCGCGGGGGTGAGACATCCATCTCTAGCTAGAGGTGGAGAGCGCAAAATGCTCATCTATAACTTGTTTTTGTTTTTTGTTTTGTTATTACCACTATTTTGACTTTTGCCTATTATTAATTTTGATTTTTGGTTTACACATTAATTTAAACAAAGGTGCAATCTCAAACCAGTGGTAGAGTCACTATCTCAGCGATTTGTGTGATCACTTTAGGTGTTTATAATTTGTATCATTTTTATTTTTATATTTCCCTTTTTTGATGAAACTTTGTGGAACGTTTTAAAAACACATCCGCACAGTATGAAATTACAAATATAAAGTATAGAGGACTACATAAAGTGTTTGCTATCAAGAAAAATCTATTATGGTGATATATACGAGGTGTGATCAAAAGATAACCGTTATTTTCATCTTTTCGTGAGTTACGTATGTTCGATGTTCGCATTTTTTTTATGTTGGTACACTTGTCTGTTATATATGTTGGCAATACCAACCATTTTGGATTGTCAGTTTGTTTTTGACAGATAAAAAGGTTAGTCGTGTTTTGGTGTGCTCTTCGATTTTGTACTATTCGAAAAACTGGATCAAAAAACTGTATTCAGTTTTGTGTAAAAAATTAAATAAAATGCGCAAGGACATTTGAAATGTTGACTGTGGCCTTTGGCGAGTCTACTATGAGCAGAACACAAGTTCAATTGTGGTATAACCGGTTTAAGGAAGGCCGAGAAGATGTCAATGACGATACCCGTCCTGGTCGCCCGAGCACGTCAACAACCGATGAAAACATTGACGCAGTGAAAAAAATGATTTTGGATAATCGTCGAATCACTATCAGAGAGGTTGCTGATGATGTTGGCATATCGTTCGGCTCATGCCAAGCAATTTTTATGGATGTTTTAGGCATGAAGCGTGCGGCAGCGAAGATTGTTCCAAAATTGCTAAACTTTGAGCAAAAACAACGTCGCATGAACATCGCTCAGGAGCTGTTGAACATCGACAACCACAATCCAGATTTCCTGAAAAAGTTCATAACTGGTGAAGAATCGTGGATGTATGGCTATGACATTGAAACCAAAGCCCAATCATCCCAATGGAAACGTCCAGATGAGCCAAGACTGAAAAAAGCACGTCAAGTTCGGTCGAACGTAAAGGTTTTGCTGACAGTTTCCTTTGATTGCAATGGCGTGGTGCATCATGAATTCTTGCCGCAGGGTAGAACGGTCAATAAAGAATATACTCTTCACGTAATGCGCAATTTGCGACAAGCAATCCGCCAGAAACGCCCAGAATTGTACAAAACCACTCATGGACTTTGCACCATGATAACGCACCAGCTCACACATCGATGCTTGTGCGTAATTTTTTGGCCAAAAACAAAACCGTTATCATGCCTCAACCACCGTATTCACCGGACTTATATACTTACTTCACCAGCGGTTCCATTGCCTGGCGTTAACGCTTACGCGTCAAATTTCAGTGCATAAACTGCAGTATGCATGTATGTATATATTTTAAGTTAAGTTTTATATTACTTACCCACGACTGTCTTATGATTTTATTTTGAATTGTGTCCAATGAATCCGTTTCTTATTATTTAATATATTTTCCACTACTGTGCTTTGTTCGGCCATAGTGCCTGATAAGCATATTTTTCATACGTCAATTATACTCGCCCGAGTTTAATTGGCACATTTCTGTTGGCCTGGACTTTGAACGTCAGAACCGTGCTATTTGATATACTTACGCGGGATTTGATATATTTACGATGTTACGTTTACGTTGTTATTTCGTGTTTACACTTGAAAACACTGCCAACACATACCTCTAATTGTGTGGCCATGTATGGAATAATTTCAACAAATTATTATGTAGCTTTTTATTCTTGCCCTCAATCGTTACGACTGTTGTAACTGGGCTGCGGATCTCTGCTACTGAATACGGACCTATCCACACAGGTGAGAATTTGTTTCTCCTAGCCTGATTCTTCATTAGTACCTGGTCATCCACATGAAAGACTATTGGGTTTAGTACCTTGTTGTAGGCTTCCCTGGCTACTCGTTTATAACAATCCTGGTTTTCTCTAACCAATTCGTGCGCTCCCTGCAACTGATATTTTTGCACTTTATTGGGGTCATCAGCATTGTACCCTGGCGCACATTTGCACTTCAAATTTGCTCACATGTTGAAATCAAACCCGTAGAGCATCCTAAACGGAGTTTGCTTCGTTGATACATGCACAGTATTGTTGTGTACATGCATTTCAGTGGTCAACCATTGAACCCAATTCGAGCCGTCTTCCTTGGCAAAACTGCGCAAGTACTCGGCCAGAGGTGGATGACTACGATCGAATGAGCCATTCGCCTGGGGATGATATGGTGTTATATGCAATTTCTTGACTCCCAGCATTTTACACGTTTCTGTTCTGTAGTTTCGATACAAAATTTGAACCATTGTCGGTTATCAAGACCTTAGGAATGTTGTACCGTGCTATAATTTCGTCAAAGAATGCCTTGGCCACCGTACTTGCTTCAGCATCGGGTATAGCCACGCACGCCATATACTTTGAGATGTCGTCCTGGAACGTCAAAATATATTTATTTCCCGAAACTGTCTCAGGTAAAATACCTACAATATCCATATGAACTTTATCAAATGGCTGTTTTTGTGTGTCAGTTAACACCATTGGCATCTTTGTTAGCTTTGAACTCTTGTTGGCCTGACATTTGGACAACTCTTTATATATTTTTTTATGTCTCGGAGCATACCTTTCCATCCGTATACTCGTTTAATTCTGTCATGGGTTTTCCAGAATCCCTGGTGTCCACCTAGAGGTGAATCATGGGAGACCTTTAACACAGCCTGGATATCTTTTTCATCCTCCAGCCATTCCACATTACTGGCTGTTTGTCGAAACCAGCATTGCTAACATCTCTTGTCGCATCAATTTTATTTTCTTGTATTCTCTCGGCCTTCTCCTTATCTGACCGTGCTGTGGCCCTCGTTTGCACTACTGATACCTTCTGTGCCTGCGGTACTCTGCTAAGTGCGACCGCATTCAGATTCTTTTTCCCAGGTTTGTATATGATTTCAAAATCATACTCAGACAATTTGTGTCTGAACCTGGCTAGCCTAGACATTTGGTCTTTAAAATTGGCTATGCCTCTCAACGACTGGTGATCAGTATATATCTTAAAGCAGATATGCTCTAAAATTCTTCGTAGCCCACACAATGGCTAGGAATTCCTTCTCTATTGTGGAGTATCTTTACTCCGTATCGGTAAGCGCTCTGCTTGCGAATGCAATGGGTCGGTCATTACCGACTTCCCCTTGTGACAATTCTGCCCCTAATGCTTCATTGCTAGCATCAGTGGTCAACAAAATATTTTGCTTAAAGTCGGAGTACGCCAAAATCAGTAGCGAGCTAATTATTACTTTTAGCCTCTCGAATGCTTGCTGACAGCTCTCTGTCCATTCGAACTTTGCTTCTTTTCGTAGCAACTTATTTACTGGCAACGCAATTCCGGCTAGTCCTTCCACGAACTTTCTATAATAGTTTACTTAGTCCTAGGAATGCTTGCACTTCCTTTCTATTTCTCGGAATCGCTAAATTTTTAACGCATTCCACCTTCTAAGGGTCAGGCAGTGCTCCTGCCTCTGAGCAACGATGGCCTAAATAAACCGTGTTCAATTTCAAATTGTGTTCTCGTAATTTCTGGAGCACCTTGCACAAGCGTGGCGAATGCTGCTGCCAGTTCTTCCCATAAATTTCAATATCATCCAGATACACAGAACAATCTAACCCTTGCAAGCCTATTGGCACATGGTTCATTAGCCGTTGGAAGGTAGCCGGTGCTCCTGTTAATCCAAACGGCATTCTATTAAACTCATAATGACACAAACCGGTGCTGAACGCGGTCTTTTTGCTTATCTTGAGTATCCACCAGAACTTGGTGGTAGCCACTTGCTAAATCAAGTGTAGAAAAATATCGACTATGTCCTAATTGGACCAGGATTTCGTCTATCCTTGGTATCCGGAACACCTGCTTGATAGTGGCGTCGTTCAATTTCCTAAAATCGACGACCATTCTCCACTTCTTTTGAGCCTGAGCACCTCCCTTCTTTGGTACAAAATTTATTGATGAGTTCCAAGGCGAGATACTCGGTGAAATTATGTTATCCCTTAATATTCTTTCCACTTGCCTATTTACCTCATCTTTATGCGATTGAGGCATTCTGTACTGTTTCTGGTTAATTGGTGGTTGATCCACTCTAGTAGGTACTTCATGCTCTACCTCTGGTGTATATGTCAACTGGTCTCCTTCCAGCAAAAATATGTCATTAAATGACGTACAAATGGCTTCTATTGTTGCCTTCTCTTCTAAATTTACGCTTGGGTCTAACTTCAGTGATTCTAGCACCCTCTTTAACCTTCTTCTTATATCTACCTGCTTAATCTGATTAACTGATCTATAATTCAGTTCTTTAAAATTATCGTAACTAGTCAACCTAGGCTTAAAATCCTCATCCATATAGTAGTCCTCTTCTGATGCATTAAGTACACAAGCGTATACCTTACCCTTGTCAACGTGCGTTATGGTCTCTCTCATATATACACCCTCCGCTAACAGCTGCTTGTGCAAAACAACAGTCCTAAGTTTCGTATTCACACGCATAGTAACTACTCCTGTTGACCATGCATTCACTACCTCCATACAATTCTTAACCCTATTCACGGTTCCTTCCTGCCATGACTTTAAGGGAAGAGTAAGGATACTATTCTTATTGTCATCATAAAATGATAACTGCTTTTCTAGCGCATCCAGTATGGTGCGGCCCCAGAGATTATCACGGCCAATTATCCCATCAGCCGGGATACCTTTCCTATCCACTTCCACTCATACCCTTAACTTCACTGTTTCCTATTCTGAGCGACCCCAATGTCCCCCCCAATGATGCACCCTCCAAACGCTCCGTTAAGCATTCTTACGTCCATTTGATTAATATCTAGCCCTTTCCGTAAAACACTAGATTTTACAAGGCTTGTGTCTGCTCCTGAATCTACCAAAAGCACTAGCTTTCCACTAGCTACTTCCTTGCAGGGTATCTCGATGAAGGCATCACCTATCCTGCTCATAACGAAGCAATGTCCTTTTGTTCCCAACATGGAAGCGTATCCACTTCCTAACTCTTCGTGATATTGGAGAGCCTCTTGCTCCTCCTTCTCCTGGACTGTAGTTTCTACATTACTACTCACATGTACTTCTGGCCTAATTATTACTTTATTTCTTTTGGCTTTCCAGTCTACTGGCCTCGACTGGGCCGCTGGAAGTTTCCCTGGTTCCTTTATTGGGGTTGTCTATCCCTGTATTCCGCTGCTCGATGTCCCATTCGTCCACATGAGAAGCATCTTAACCCCTGTTTGGTGTTGCTTATCCATGGTTCACTTCTGGAATTCCAATTTGGTAGCTGCTGACCACTCTCAGTTTTGAAAGGATTTCTTCCTTGGTTAATTCCCTCCCTTGAATTAACTCGGGGACTACCAAAATTACCCCTGCTGTCCCTCAAGGGTGGATCCGGGACCCTCGTAGCTGGCTGCCATCTACTCTGATTCCATTCTGTGTCTCCTTGGCACTGTCTACTTGTCTCATGACCATATGTTTGGCACTCCATACAATAGGGTGTATTTTTGCGTGTAATGCACTCATCCCTTGTATGACCTTGCTTACGGCAGAACGAACATGTGGGTGCCCTCTGTACAAACCCCCTGTACGGATTTCTCGGATTCGTGGCTCTGTTGTCGGAGACACCGGGATTATATGCTCCTCTATATATGTTTGGGACGTAATTACTTCCATCTCTGTTCACGACAGCGGCGGTGAACATGTCCTGTCTATTTTCCAACAAGTGTACCTCGCCTAACCCAGCCGTACTCCATTCCACGAGAGCTTGTACTCTAATCGCTTCTGCTACTAATTCCTCCAGAGATCCTGTTCTGCTATTCAGCATATGAATCTTTAGAACGGAGTTGCGGAGGCCCACTACGAAAGTTGTCAACACCGACTCGTCATCTTCGTGTAATAACGCTGTATCTCCAACGCCATTGTACTTATTTTTTATTATTTCCTGGGCCATCATCTGAAATGACTCTAAACGCCTGGCAAAGGCACGTATGTCTTCACTTGCCAGCTACTTCCCGATTCTTATTTCTTGGGTTATGTCCTCCAAAGTTCTCTCCTTCAAATAATTTCTCCTTATAATACCGTAAAGCTCGTCCACACTGGCGAATTGCTTTGGCAACACAAGGTTGTACGCGTCTCCAAATAACCTTTGCTTAACACAGTCGAAGAAGTCCTGCAACTCATTAGGGCTTATGCTTCGCTTTGCAAGCTCACAACCTTGAATGAATCTGTTAACTTCTGACCGTAAATCTTCTGAAGCTGCACCAGTAAACACAGGTACTAGCCTGGTCACTGTCTTTTAAATCTCCTCTACACCCATTTTGCGTATTTTTGTTTTACTTATGACCGGTAAAACTTGAGCGCTATCTTTATGGGTTGTTCCTAGATTCACTTCTCCCGAATCTGAGAGGTAATTGACCAATGACGGACTCAACCTAATTAGTCTTCGATCGTTTGTTCGTACAGGCGAACTACTGTCCACAGTATTGGGACTTTACTGTACCGTTACTGATTCTGGCTCTTTTGGCGGATTTCCCTTATTTTTATTATTTATCGGACTTCCTGGAGAAAAAGGCTCGACAGAGATTTCAGATGGACCAAACAAAAATCCCGCTTCCCTCTCTTCACTCAATACTAATCTGAGCTTTACCATGCGGTTTATCCCTTCTGGTGTTAGATACTCCGGCCAGCGCACTTCCGGTGGCAATGTCAATACCGTCTGTGTAAAGCCAGCCGATGCTGATTTTGAACTCTCCCTATTCAGTGAGGCCCTGTTGGTCGCCCATCCTCTTTTTAATTCCGTACACTCCTTTTCCAACAGCGATGCTGCTTCCTCAGTTTCCGTCAATCTCTTAGAAAGTTCATTTACCTTATTCTCAAGATACTCCTTTTGTGCTCTCAAATCTTCTGTTTTCTCGTGAAATTTGAACAACTTTTCTTCTGTTCTTTTTTGAAATGCCGTCAGGGCTTGATCTGCTACTTCTAATGTTGACACAGCTCCTCCGGCGTTCGCCTGCTTCCACAATTCCTGAGCTTCTTCCCTTCTCGTACTCATTTCGAACTGGTCAACTATTTTCCCAGTAAACAGTTTCACCTCTGACTGTATTGATTTCAATCTGTTCCTTATTTCCTCGTCTTGCGAAACCAAACTCACAATCTGTTGTCCTAGTCCCTCTAATTCAGAACTAAATGTATCTGCCCATTCGTTGATCAGACAATTTATGTAGTCTGCATGATTTTCCGCAAAATATTTTCCTTTGCCGTTCTCGACTGCGTGAGGCAACAACCGTGATTATTGTTGAACTCTCTCCCCAGATTTTGCAACTGCGTTATTCGCTGGCGGTAATACACGTTGTCCTTACGTAACCTACCGTCTTTCTTAAAGTTACGGACCAGTTTTTTAATCGCCTCGCCAATTTACTCCTGCATCAGCAGTAATCCTTGAGCTTCGTCATATCCCAAATGCCAGAACAGCTGGCGTATCCCCATTACCAAAACAATTTACAAAAAAAACCCAATAATTGATAAAACTTGTTATTAACTCATCCCAATTTTTTTTTATATCATCTTACTTAATGATAAATACAAATTTATTAAAAAAACATTCCACCGTAAATTCTATCTTAATATTCTTTTCACTTCCATCATAAGTTCCATATCCGCTGTCTACCGGCGTCCATTAAGTCCTCCATCAGTGCAAATTGGTCATTGACTTCCTCACAGATACTCCTTGATTTCCTCTCACCATCTTTAACACTCACAAAAATCCATAGAAAAGGCCATATGTTTGTAAAAACCGAAATTGGATTTACAGGCAAAAATGTCTTGATTCATTCCCGGAAATTTGAATCCATATTTAAAAATAAACCCATAACGTATGCGCCACGTAATAATAGCATTTAAATGTTTTCTTCAACATTGTCGTCAAATCGTAGTTTCCGACCTACAAAAACTTTGATGCAACAACACGTGTTGTCTGCACCTCTTGAAATCTTTTCATCGAATACCCTAAGCTCACAATGTCAAATAATTAAAACACTTTATTTTGATCTTCAGACAACATCAATATCAACCATTTAAATTAAAAACAATTCACATGTCTTCAATAATAAGACAATTCAAAAATAATATAAATGTATAAAAGATTAATTAAATCGCTTTATAAACAATACAAATGTCCCTATCGACAAACACACACGAATCCCCTACAAAAAAAAATCGTCACAGCTAGGACGAACATGCATAGACCGTCCGATCATACTGACGGTTTATGGTTGGCCATACAAAGCTGCGTGCAACAGCGCAAACGCGCCTATATGTTGCAACTTCTTAGACCAGCGCTACGGCGCCTTCAGGGTCGCAGAAGTATCTACTTAGATTACGCTATTATACACTCTACTCACCATTATCTTCGATTCCTCCACTCAACCCCTTTGTGCACTTTTCCTAATGGTCCTTCGAAGTGGTTTCCTGTTGGTGGATTCCCGCGTAGGAGTGCTCTTTTCCTAGCACTCGGCGTTGGATCCTACCGGCTGCGCCAAAATGTTGGGGACCGTATTTGTTGTCCTCGGGAGCGTCCTTTCGCTGCTTGTCCTGGCCGCGTACCTGTAAACCAAAATCACCCTTGAGAAATAACACTACATCACTTTCAGATTCAAAATAACAAGAAGATTTATTCTTAAAATACTATTTCTTATATACTATTTCCCAACAGTAATCTCAGTCTGTGAACAGACCTTTCTGGTGTTTCAGTTCCGCACCTGCTAATTGGTGTCAGTTGGTCAAGCCACCACGGTGCATTCTAAATTACAATGCCCTTCGTCGACTCGACTACGGAACTGAAACACCCTAAAAGTTTACATAATAAATATTACACAGATAATATTAATTTAAAATACTTAGACCCTAAAAGTATGTGTTACTCTTAATGAATTTAATAGGACCCGGTGCTGTGAGTCAACTACGCGTAGGTAGCTTGTTTCTAACTCACAACACTTTGTCTAAGGCCTTACTGAAGTCTGTATAAATTACATCATTTTGCAGCTAGTGCTCTCCTAAGGCTGAGGCGAGGAATTTGGGTCGTGGGTAAGCCACACCGGACCGTTCCACCACAAATGGTTGTGGACGAGCGATGCCAGAGTTACCCCCGACTGGCAAGGTCAGCTGGATTGTCTGCAGACTTGACATGTCTCCAGCATTCCACACCTACTTTGTTTGAAATGGTAGTAACCCGATTAGCTACGAAGGTTTTCCATGTATGCGGGGATTTATGGAGCCAAGTTAATACTATTGTCGAATCCGTCCAACAGAACAAGTTGCCGGAGGTTATTCCCACCATTATTCGAAGTGCTGCTACCAGCTCGGATAACAATACCGCGCCACGGAGTTCTAAGCGGGGTAAGGACAACGTCTTAAGAGGTGCTACCTGCGATTTAGCCACTAACAAGTGGGACGTGACAGTATCGCCCCACGGGCATCGCACATACAGCGCGGTGGCGTCTGCCGCTTGCGAAGCATCGCAAAACGCATGGAACTGGATATCTACACCCGGTGCCGACCCCACCCAACGCGGAATATGAATCTGTGAGATGTCCCCCCAACGCCTGGTGGAGGCGAGGGTCAGTGATTCGTCCCAGTCAGTTTTTCATCCAGCTTCAGGAAGTCCTCTCGGAGCAAGTGATCCGAAGGCAAAGAGGAGAGAATAGCTTCCGTGTTAGCTGTCCACTTCCGCTTGGAAAAGCCGGCAGAGTCGAGTGCACGGATCTATTCGTCTCGAGTCTGTATCGCCACGTTTACATCATGTGTGCCGACCAAGGCGTCGTCCACATACATGCATTCACGCAATACTTGGGCTGATAGGGGTAGGTCCTCTTCGACGTCCGTCGCGAGCTGTTCTAATGTCATAATCGCTAAATAGGGTACACAGTTGACTCCGAAGGTAACAGTTTGTAACTCGTAGTCGGACACTGGCGTTGCAGGAGAGGCCCTGAAACAGGGTGTGTTTTGGTGCTACTTTAATTTGCCGATACATCTTCTACTGATCCCCGCTAAACACGAATTGAAACATTCGCCAGCACACGATAAGTTGGGTCAAGTCAGCCTGCAATGTGGGTCCCGTGTACGAGTATAAGACATCGTTCAAGCTGAGGGTACTAGTGGTTGCTTGAGATGCGTTGAACACAACCCGCAACTTGGTGGACGTACTCTCGGGTTTCATTACCGCATGATGAGGCAAATAGTAATGAGCGAGAGCGCCTGAAGGCGGAGGCGGGACTTTAATCATATGATCGAGAGTTAATTACTCCTGCACCACGGAGACATATTGATGTTTCTGCTCGGGGTTCCGAAGCAATCTACTTTCATTGCGTTCGAACTGCTTTAACGAAATGTGCCGAGAAGCCCCAAGCGACTCCTCAGGCTGTTGCCTTGGTTTGAAAGGTAGTTCCACTACATACCGCCCAGAAGGTTCTCTATAAGTGGTCCGGGTGTACAAGTCCTGGCAAGCTTGGTCACCGGGCGAAATCCGTTTCTCCTTAGGTGGCTCCTCTACCTCCCAGAATCTCTGCAGGAGCTCTTCGACCGGGTGGTCGGTCTCAATTTGTACCCTCGCACAAAATGTCTGTGTTGAGCTCTTAGGCTTGGGTTCTGTGAGAATCCACCCAAATACAGTTTCCTGCGCTATTAACGACCCAATATCGTCACATTTCAATCCATCAAGCAACACCATCCAAATGTCGACCCGTAAAGAGTTTGAAAGGCTTGGATCAGCCAGTTGTAAGCTGGCCATTTGGTGACACTGTTGAGTGGATATCCCTAGTCAGGTTAATTCGCAGGTTAATGTGGGCAGTACTAAGGCTGACACCGGGAGCCGCACAGTGCTGTCGAGAGGTGATCCTATGATTAAGTCGCACGCTTTCATCACGTTAGCGGCCACCACATTGCTTACCCCGCACACTTGGGCATGCACGGTACGCGTAGGGAGTCGCAGGCTTCGTTGGAGCTGGTCTGAAATAAAGGACCCTTCCGACTGAGGGTCGATCAATGCCCGGGCCATATAATTGACTTCCTGTACCAGATGTGAATAATGGCGGTGTAGCAGGTTGAGCCGACGTGGAGGCCGCGTTACGTCCGTTGGATGGTCGTCTGCCTCGAGGCGGCGTCGTGCGTGGTGGGGCTCTTATGCTCCGGTTCGGTGGCGGCTCACGGTGTAGCAGAGTGTGGTGCCGGTCTTGGCACGTAAGACACCGATATTTACACGTGCAATTTGTCACACGATGATCCCCCTTCAAACAATTCACGCACAAGTGGTAGCGGGACACATCAGCGTAGATGAACGTAGAGCAGTGGGACACACGATGGCCTGGTAGTGTACATATTTGACACCCTTCCGGATTGACCCTTGCTTGATGAGCCTGCACGGCTATTGCGGAGTGGTGTTGAGCGGCTCCCCGCAGGATCCCGCGCGTGATCCGCCCGGCAGACATCAGAGACCACTTTCAGAGCTTGCAACCGTTTCGAGAGGAACTCCTCCATCGCTACCCAAGATGGTATATCCGCATGATCTTCAAGGGACTGCCTCGGGAGGCACCGCTGGAGAGACGGTAAGGGATTGCATCAGACCACTGATTCGAGCATGACCCTGTTTATAAATGGCAAAGCCTGCTGCGAATCATTGCCGTATAGACTTCTTAATGCCTACACGCTTCTCATCCCGGTTCGCTTCGGTGAACGCTGTAGCCTTTGCTTCCTTCAACGTTACCCATTGGTCTTCCAATTCCGTCAAATCTAGGAGAAGATATTCAATGTCTTGGGAGACGGACGCGTTTCGCTCGAACTCAGTGACAAACGCGGTCAGGCTGTCGGCCGCGTCTATGAGCGGAGTCAGCATGGTCACAGAACGTTTGGCCTGAGAACGCAGCTCAATGGTGGCAAACGACGAGAAACAAATGGGGAAAGCACTGCTAAGCTCACGTCGATACGTTAACCAGCTATGTTTGTGCACTAGACCCGTTGAAGTGACTGATGTAACACCCGCCTTATTAAGAATGAGACTTCCGCGCACGCAAAAAATATCCCCAATAGGAATGGATTACGCGAAGCCAAGGAGGTGGCAATGGCACTGAGCAACTACACTCGAAAACTTGTAGTAGAATGCCCAATTGAAATACCCAAATTGCATGCAGCGCTAAGAGCTGCTGTATGTGACCCGGACTTCGCGTCGCTTGTGGGTTCACCAATACAGAGGTAAGGGTAAGTTTAAAAAAACAAAAACACGAAATTTGGCTGAGCAGCTGCGTTAACAACTATAGATAGTTGTATAAAGTTATACCGACTACCGTAACGACAGTTGGCAGCGCTGTGAGCTGCGAACACTGTGGTATATGGAGAACGAAGAGTATACATATTTTGCACCCCTTGCCGTACCCGCTGAGGCTCTGTCGTTAAGACGTAGCGTACCTTCTCCTTTGATGGACGCGCTCAGTTCACCCACTAGCTTCGTTAATGCCGTGATCTCCTGACGAGCAGGAACGCCAAGGGGTTACACTCTAGTGGTAGGGTCGTACCCGTGACGGAATAGCAAGATCGGGATGTCCAAACACCGGTACACGGTTTGCTATAAAAAGGCGACGGCAGCGCTGTGAGCTGCGAACTGCGAACCTAATTACACCGCTCTCGTGTCGAAATTGTCGATTGTCCACCACGTTAACAGTAGGTGGCCCGTTAGTGCGGTAAATTACCGGCAACGGGGCAGGCTACCGGCTCACCAACAACGTTACACTACTTACAGTGAAAGCTGTCGGCAGCGCTGTGAGCTGCAGACCCCCACGGACACGGAAAAAAAAAATAAAGTACTCCCCGTACCTATTTGCAGTAATAAGCTGCCATGAAGCGGCGATATGCGCACGAAATATGGACAGCCCGAACATCTGACCCACAAGTGGTGTGAGTGTGACACCAATCGCACCAATGAACCGAGCAAAACGCGAAACTAGACTGCGAACCGAATTACGCAGCGGCCGTGCCGAGAATTTTAGAAATTTAAATTCTAGTACCTGCTGCTGTGCAGGAATTTACACACACACACATACACACGAGTGACGATATGAGAATGGGCCGTTTACAGTAGCGACCGTACCCAACCACGAATTACGCGTCAAAAAAAGGCAAAACAAATAATAAGCAAATTGTGCAATTGTATTATTAAGAAGTTTAAGTTTTTAAAATAATTATAGTGTATTAATTAGGATTAAAAACTTACCGGACGCACGATGGATCCGTCTGTCTGTCCGTCTGTCCGTCCATCCGTCCATCCGTATGTGGCCACTTTTTTCTACACCGCTAGAGCTATCTTAATGAAATTATAGTCTGGACGTATAGTCTGGACAAAGATACTAAACTAGATTGCTATATAGACCGAATTGAACAAAGACCACGCCTACCTCCCATATAAGGAACTTTTCTCACCTTTTTTTTAAAATGACTATAAATTCGGTCCAATTGGTGGAGTGGTAACGCAATTTGGCAGTTATGGAGATGTGGGTCGTAGTAATCACTATGCAAAAAGTGAGCGGTATATACTAACTGCCACGGCCACTATTAACAAATATTAATAACTTAAGATCTGGTAGAGATTTCCGGACGAACTTTTAGGGGAAAGAACAACTGGACATTAAAAAGCTATCTGCAACAAACAGGGTTGATCAGGGAAAAGACACGCCCACTTTTGATATAAGGAAGTTTCGGGTCTACAATTTAAATTAGCCTTCCTATACTCGTATTGATGCCATCGGAGTAAAAATTTGCAGAAATATACATGGGATCGATAATAGTGTGCGTGCGGAATATGAATATCATAAAACTACTGCCACGCCCACAATTAATTTTATATAAGTACGTATATGGACCCTACAAAGCCACATACAAGATTCGGAGTCGATCAGATAAACAATACGCCTCCCTCCCATATACTGAAATTTGGGGACCCCACTTAAAAACAATTACTCTATCTATGCTTCTAGAGATGATATATGAAAACAAATTAGTAGATACATACATTGGGTCTGTACTAATATGTATTCAAAATATGGGGAGATTATTATTGCTGCCATATACGAGTATAAATTTGCGGAGCACAAAAGACGAGAATGAAGAGATATCATCCTGTTACATATGCTCAAATGGAGGTAAATAGTGGAATAAATAGAGCTTGACGCCGTCAGTGAACATTAAAATGTTAGAAATTTCAATGGCAGATGGAAGGTCAATTATAAAAAGTAGCAAAAGAAGTGGACCTATATGACATCCCTTGGGAATGCCACAAGTAACATCAATTGTTTCTGCAAACCATCCTTGAATAAAACCCTTTATGTGCGATCACTTAAATAAGATTTAGTCCTAAAAACAAGGTTACTGGGAATACTAATACAATACAAACCTGAATAACTGAAGAGAAGAATTCAAGAAGATTTGTAACAGTGACTCCTCTTTTGAGGAAACTATGTTGAAATGGGGAAATTACAGACTTCACTGAGATTGCTAAATGAGAGGTTAGTTTAGCTATTCCACGATAATTGGATACGTCAGACTTAGATCCAATTTTATGCAGCGAAATCAAATAAGACTCTTTCCAACTAACAGGAAAGTAACCTATCTCAAGTGAAGCGTTAAAAATACAAGTAAGGGGTAAATATATGCACTCACACACTTTTCAAATACAGCTAGGAATTTTGTCTGTTCCGGGTACGAGTAGGAATGACACTTTTAAAGATTTAAGATTATAAAGAACATCTTCAAATAAGATGGAAAGCATAAAATCGTTATTTAATGATGACAAAGGATATGGATAAGGGGAATTTACATCGTACAGGTCAATAGAATAGATAGATTTAAAGAAGTTTGCAAAGAAATTGGATATAGCTAGATCATCAGTAGATACGGACTTCTTCCAATTCATTATTGAAAGGAAAACATAGTTTTTACGCTTCAAATTAACACTTTCTGGTATTCTGAATTTTACAATTCAAACTGCTTATATAAGCTTTGAAACACGATGCATTTTGAGTTTAATAACTATTTCTGAAAATCGCATATTTAGCGTAATCAACAACATTTCCCCATCTCTTGTAATGTTGAAAGGGTCGATTTATAAAATTTTTCAATTTCTGAAGTTGCCTAGTTGACCATAATGGACCCCCTAAAGAAAAATATATGATCTTAGAAACGCAGAGCTTAACACATATAGGATGCTATTAACTTCTGCCACCCACTCATCTAGATTAGATCCATAGGCAGGCCAATCAGCTTCATATAAGAGTTGCTTCAACTTTACATAATCGGTTTTTTTAAAGAAGCAACGTCTATATTTAGTATCAAAATTTTGTCATTTTTATTTGGCACCGAATTAATCTGCCGCAAGCCAAGCTCAGCCATAGCATCCAAAAACTAATAGACGCATTCACGGTTCATACAAGGCAATGATTCATTTATATCATATTATGAGGTAAGTTGAAGTCACCGAATACTACGAATACGAAGGAATCATTTGAATGTTGTTTAAATAAAAAATAATGTTTAAGACAAACATCCAAATCAGAACAAGGAGGTATATAAGAGCATAAAATATAACAAATTTCATGCCCAAATCAAATTCTTATATAAACGAACTCAAAGTTATTAACACCAGGAACATACAATTCTCATATAGAAAAGTGTGTCCTGACTGCTATAAAAACACCGCCACCAATTTTATGTAGACGATCTTTTCTAAAAACTTACAGAATTCACAGTTACACAGAATTTCCGAATCAAGAACGTTTGGTTTCAGGCAGGTTTCAGTATAATAGCAACACCTCATAGAGACAGTCAAAACTATTTAAGTAAAGATTGCAAAGCAGCGAATTTAGGCTTCTGACATTCTGATAAAAAATGGTTAGTTTTATCAATAACCCCATTTGGCCAAAAGTTCTTATCAATCATTTTCATAAAATTATCAAAGCCAGCTGTAATTTTAAAATAAGCTTTTTTCCGATCGTAGCTGAAGTTAAAAATTTGAAAACAGAAAAATCAGTTGATTCCATCTTAGATCTGGTAAGTAACAGAAGTAACAGAGGATGGCATCAGAGTACTAGATTGGGGAGCAGGATTAGCTTCAATGACCAGTATAGCAGGGCTCGGCAAGAAAGTTGGAGTGACGGCATATTATCTTTCTCTGGGCGAATGCATTTTGAAGCAACAGCAAGATGAAAGGGTTAAGTGTTTTTTTTATTTTTAGAGATTTGCGAAGACACATTAACAGTCTTTAATTCGCTAAACTGCTTTTCATAGCGATGGAATTTAGCTAAAAGGGAGGACAGGTTATTACCAATCTCCGAAAATTTTTCTTTTGTTTGGTGAAACAATAATAATTTTAATAAAGGGACGAATCTAACAACTGAACTTAAGCACGTTTTAACTCGCGCGATTAGATTCAATATAGCGTACTCAAGCGCCTTTCAAGGGCTTAGTTAATGTCCCTCGGTGTATCAGCATACAGGTAAAGTTAATAAATAATTGACGCAACCGGTAGGATCCGGCAAACATGTGAGGACACATGTTAGGATACGGCCCAACATATTTGGCGCAGCCGGTATAAGGACCTAGAGTCACAGTACTATCCATCACCATATCGGTGGAAACCCAGGATTAGTGGAACAAATCCTGAAGCAGAAAAAAGAAACCTGCAACAACAACAGCATCATCATCAACAATAGCAGCAGCAGCATCATCAATAACATCAGTAACAAGGCGCCGTAGTGCTGGTCAAAGAAGTTGCAATCTGCAGGCGCCATTGCGCTGTTGCATACAACTCTGTCTTGTCAACCATAAACCGTCAGTTCGATCTGATGGTACGAGTATATGTATGTCAGATGAGTTGTGAGGATTTTTTTAATATGGGTTTGTATGTGTTCGTCGATAGTGCCATTTTGAAACATTTACATATAATTAAATATAATAAGCTTAGGGTATCAGGCAAAAATAAATCTTATCGTCAAGAGTTGCATACAAAACGGGTTGTTGCATACAATGTGTGAATAAATGTTTAATATATTGCGTTAAAACTGAGACGTGTCCTAAGCAGTGTCAATTGTTTTATATATATATATATACATATATATATATATATATATATATATATATATATATATATATATATATATATATGTATACTCGTATATATATATATATATATATATATATATATATTAATGTTAGAATTGATGTAATCGTTTTCGCAATTTGTTTTTGAAACAAATGTTCCTTTACTCTACGACCGTAAAAGAAATTCAAAAATGTTCAGCACTATTTTTAAGGAGAGAAAGGCGGGGAGAATTTCGTATAAATGATTGCCTTCTCCGGAAAAATTCTTTGCAGAACGTTAACAAAAGAAACGGAAATACAATAAATTTATATAAATTATATCTGTATTCACATTCAGTAGTTGTGCAAATATAATTTTTACACCTACGTAAATAACATAATTTTATTTTTTCTCGGGCATTACATTACTGTTGCCTTTCTATTTTTATGTATACACAGAGTAATGTTTGTCTTATTAAACAATAAAACCACAAAACTTATTGTTAACACTACGTGTTTATGATGAGTTTATGGGGTCTATCGTGGAGAGGACTTGAGTTCTTCTTTTTTCATTAGTAAGATGGGGATAGAGGAGATTTCGAAAACAGTAGCCAGGCATGATTACTAGCCTGGCCACTGTGTGAGGAGGAACACCGGGCCAGATGAATTATAGATTTCTTTGATTGTGTGAGGCAGAGGTTTTTCGAAGACGCATACAACTTTGTGCTGTCCAAGCATACGGGCTCCTAAAAACAACTTACCTGAAGGTGGGGACTCTGGAAGATGTAACTGAATAAATCAGAATAGGGAAAGAGCTGGCAAGTGTGGACATACGAGCCTTTGCCAGGCGTCTAGGATTACTGCAGGGGCTGACCACTGATATAGTAACAGGTAAATCCAAAGCCGCCTTTTAGATAAAATGCTATTGTCCGAAGTGGACAAGTCAGTGTTAACACCTTTCGTTGATTCATAGCTCTTGTTGAGCTTTGTGGTATTGTTTTCACCGTCATCCATTTCGTTTGGGATATGTATTTGTTTGTTTTTCTTTTATTTCAATTTCCGAAAAAAATTATGACGTGAATACACTATTGATTGAGTTAACTCAATTAATTCAATTATATATGTATATATGTTTTAGTGAATACGTTACTTGTCTTAACTCAATTAATTTAATTATATATGTATATATATTTTAGTGAATACGTTGCTTATCTTAACTCAATTAATTCAATTATATGTTTTGTAAAAAGATAATACTCGAACGCTGTGGTAAGCACGGTTCCTTGGTCTCGGTATGTAGCTCGCACGACTGTTGGAATGCAACTGCCCGCCGGCTCTGCTCTTCACTCCAGCGCTACTCGCACCACAGAAAAGATGGCTGCGGCCTGCTGTACGATTTGGCGGGACCCAATGACGGGAATTCCCTCCGCACTGAGTCCCGCTCAGAATGTCATGGTGGCAGCTATCGTCAGAAGGGCTCCGGCTCGAACAGCTCTTAAGATTCATAGTGGATAGAGAGGTCAGCAATTCCGTCCCAAACATATCCAGAGGAGCATATAATCCCGATGTCTGTTTTCTGTTGTTCCAGTTACGCAATTGTTGTTTGGTGTCAGTTGCTCAAGCAAACTGACCTACTGAAAGTAAAAGTGTAGTCGGTGCATAATAAATGCCCATCGTCAGCTTGACTGCGGAACTGTGACACCCTAAAAGTTTACATCAAAATTAATACATAAATACTATTCATTTACAATATTTGCACCCTAAAAATATGTGCTCTTTTTATGAATTTAATAGGAGCCGGTGCTGTTAGTCGACTACGCGTAGGTAGCTTGATTCTAACTCACAACATGTCTCTAATAACAGAACCGTGAATCCGAGAAATCCTGACAGGAGGTTTGTACAGAGGCCACCCACATGTTCGTTTTGCCACAAGCCATACAAGGGATGCGTGCTTTATGCGAAAAAACACGCCCTACTGTATGGAATGCAAAATATACAGTCATGAAGCAAGTCGGCAGTACCTAGGGGGCACAGAATGGGATCAGAGTATGAGGCATCCTGCGACGAGGCGCCAAGAGAGAAGGCGGGAGTAATTTCAACAGACCAAGAATTAATTCCACGGAAGTAATTAGCCAAGGAGGAAATCCTTTCGGCACTGGGGGAATCAACAGCGTTCAAATTAGACTTCCAGAAAAGAAGTGAGCATGAGCAACACCATATAGGGGTTGAAATACTTCTCATGTAGGCGAATTGGACATCGAGCAGCGGAGTGCAGGCAAAAACAATGCCAACAAAGGGATCAGGGAAGCTTCCAATGACCCAGTCGAGGATAATATACTAGAAAGCCAAGAAGGAAAATAATCGCATGTCAAGCGATGTAGGGTCGATGCTCCAAGAGAGGGAGGAGCATGAGGTATTCCAAAATATTCTGATTGATTGCGTTTCGATTTGGTTTACAGTGGTTTTTAGGGTTAGGTTTTGATAAAATTAGGAAGTATTGGCTAGTAGCCGTTAAAGCGGAATGGGAGTATAAGGATAAGAAAACTAGGTAAGCACGTAAGTAGTATAGGCATATAAGGAAGAATTACAACTCATGGTGGGAGAGTATCAGAGAGTTAGGGATGAGATAAGCATCCATTTTGCGAAACAACGATGTTGTTTCCTTGGAAGCAGGACTGTCGATGCGTTCATCGAGATACCGTGCAAGAAGGCAGCTAGTTGAAATCTAGTGCTTTTGATAGACTCCAGCCTCGTAAAATCTAATATTTTACGGAAAGGGCTGGAGGTTAATCCGACGGACACAATAACGTTTAACGGAGCGTTTGGTGGGTGCATCAGGATGCTAGCTTCGGCTAGAGTAAATCCCTGCAAGGTCAGGGGTATTAGTTTGAAAATGGACGCAGTGGAGCTAAGACAGGTGTCCTGGCAGATATAATAATTGAGCGCGATAATCATTGGGGCCGCACCATACTGGATCCATTGGACAAAGAGTTATGAGAGAATACTCCCAGCCTGAGAGCGTGCCTGCCGAACAGCCAGTGACCAGTTACGAAATCCACAACCTTAGAGATATTCTCTCTCGACAGGGCAAGCAAGTCTCTAGATTTCCTTCTATTAAGTTCCGGCCACATTAGCCTAGTCGTTAAGCAAGTGCCCTCTTGTGCCCAAGACCCGTTGGCCTCACGCACGACCCTATTCTTCAGCATCAGTTTACAGGTGGCAATTGGTATTCAACCTCGCATCTGTCCGTGCATAAAGGAAGGTTGGTACCTCGTCTGGCTAAGTCATCAGCCCTACAGTTCTCCTCAATATCCACATGCCTCAGAACCCATATAAGGCGTACCCTGAAAACGGCACTGATATCATTTAGGGCTGCCCGGCAGTTCTGAGCAAACTTTGATTTCAGTGCCACCGAGTTTATTGACATGATGGCCACCTGCCTATCCGAGTAGATATTTATAATATTCTTTGTTACGGTATGTCTATTTAAGTACACGGCTACCTCCTTTATGGCTAGGACCTCTGCTTGATAAACATTGCGGTGGTCGGGGAGACGGAAAGAAACCTCCAGTCTCAGTTATTGTGAGAAAACTCCAAAGCCGACTCTATCGTCGGTGTAGAAATTCAATTCCCCCCTTCTCCATGGCATTGGTGTTTGCCACTCTCTTCTAGACGGAACATATGTCTGGAAGTGCTTATCGAAGTTGAGGATAGGTATGGAGTGGTCAATGTGTTGGGTAGAACTACTCCAGGTATGCGCAATAGTCGAGTGACCAATATGCAGATCATGTCATAACGCTACACATTTCAGCCGTAGTGCTGATGTGGCGGCCACTTGTTTCCCTACCAGTTCTAATGTGGGCTAGTTGAGTGTTACTTCTAATGCTTTAGTTGGAGTGGTCCGTAAAGCACCACAGATGCACAGAAAAGCCGTTCTTTGGACCTTGCTCAGAAGCTTAAAATTGCTTTGTTTCGAGTGACTGGCCACCATACCATTATTCCATATAGCAATATAGGTCTGACCACCGAAATGTACAGCCAGTGCATAATACGTGGGGACAGCCCTCACCTGATTCCGACCGCTTTTTTACATGTGTCCAAAGCAGTCTTGGCCTTTCTAACTCGTTCTTCTAGTATTAGTCTTTATCTAGTATTAGCCCCAAGTATTTGACTGTTTCCTACATCGGAATTTCCCCACCTTTGTATATTAGCGGGGAGACAGAAGTAGATATATGTTTTTTGGAAAAGAGGATTAATTCCATTTTATCAGGGTCCCTAGCCCTTATCCCCTTCTTACCGTCCATCCAGTAAGCGTGCTAGAGCGCAAAATATCCATAAGAGTGTTTGGATATATTCATCTAATCACAATTGCGAAGTCATCAGCATAAGCGATGACATGGCAACCCCCTCTCTAGGGCTACCAGTAATGAATTTACCGCCAAATTCCAGAGCAGGGGGGAGAGGACTCCTCCCAGAGGAGTGAGTCTGCGGGCCTGTCTGCTTTACGTGTAGGTACCTAAGCTGGCAGTTACCTTAATGCTGACGCGTATCGTCTCTATCAGCGCAAGCATATTAGGATCGACGCCCAGAGCTTGTAACGTTCCCGTAGTGGCGTTCGCATTTATGTTTGTAAAAGCGCCTTCTATGTTAATGAACGCCGCTAGTGCAAAATCCTTTTGCTGGATGGCTTTTCCACTAGACATGTTGTGTATAGTAGATTCTACCGTGTATGCATGTTGTGCCGAGGAGATTCTACCAGTTGGTACAACTTCTCGTAAGTGTCTCTCTAATGTTTTTAGGGGAAAAGACGTGATACTGATTGGTCTGAAGTCTTTAGGATTTGCATGTGAGGACCTGCCCGCTTTGAGTATGAAGGAAACTCGTTTGAGATATCGGTATAACAGTGCTAGCCTTGAGTAAAAAATGAAACACTGATGCAACTTCAAAATTCACTAACTTTTATACTGTGTGTAATATAACTATCAAAGTTTGCCACGTTGAAATGCTGTAACTTTTTACTGGAGCGTCATAAGACCTTGAAATTTTGTGACAATAAAGTACTACAGTCAATTTAAGATATCGGTATAACAGCGCTACCTTTGAGTAAAAAATGAAACACAGAGGCAGCTTCAAAATTCACAAAATTGGTAGAGCTTCATATTTGGCCATGACCTTGAAAGCCGCCTTCTTTTCGCAAAAGGCCTACTTTGACGGACGGACGGGTTTAAACGACCCCCCTGGCCTCCCCCAGCAACCTTCTTTGAGCTGCTGGGCCCTTGTACTGTCTGCTGCCGATTGATCCCGGAGGCAGCACCCCACCCCCTGACCGCAGTCAGCGTTTGGGTTTTCACCACCTCCCCCGGGTTGCTCCGTTTAGCACCCCTCTGAAAGACACGGGAGACCGGTTTTCCCAAGCCTCCCCGTCCCCGCTACCAGCACTTGTGCTGGGATCAGCCCTAACCCTTAAGCCCCCTCTGCCTCCTGCTTTTATCGATCTGTCTACCACCCTTGTATTAGCGGTAGACAGGATTATCTCTGCCGGTTTTTTGGGAGGACCGCCCTCCTTTGGTTTTGAATTCTACGTAAGGAAGCAAAATTCAAATGGGCAGAGAGCTGTGAACAAGCATTCGAGAGGCTAAAAGAGATTATTAGCGCACCACCGATTTTGGCGTACCCCGATTTTGAAGAAACTTCTTTGCTGACCTCTTGCTGAATGAAGCATTGGGAGCAATGTAGTCACAAGGGGAAGTCGAAAATTTCCGATTAATTGCATTCACAAGCAAGGCACTTAGCGATACGGAGAAGGGATACTCCACGTTTGAGAAGGACTTTCTATCCAAAGTGTGGGCATATCTGTTAGGCGACCTTTCAAAATCTACACTAAGTACCAGCCATTTAGAGACATATCAAATTTGAATCACCGAACTTCTAGGTTAGCCAGATTCAGGCACATGGTGTGTGAGTATGATTTTGAAAACATATAAAAGCCTGGGAAGAAAAATCTGAATGCAGATGCACCTAGCAGAGTGGTACAAAAGCAACAGATAATGGTAGTTCAAACTAGAGCAAAGACAAGGCCGACAGGGAGAAGACCAATGTTAAACGGTCAGTAATTGAAGCAGAAGCGACAGAAGTGGAAGAAATTAATGACGAAACAGACAAAGAGCTTGTCAACAGGGCAAATTGGCTCGAGAATGACAAAGATATTTAAGTGGTACTGAAAAGTTTCCATGATTTTCCTCTAGGTGGACCCCAGGGGTGTTGGAAAACCGCCGAGAGAATGAGACGAATATACGCCCTGGAAGGAGATGTCAGAGACATAAAAAAACATGCGAGGAACTGTCTAAAATGTCAGGTCAACAAGAGTTCTAGGTTGACAAAGATGTCAAGGGTGTTGACGGACACACCAAACAACCATTTGACAAAGTTCGCATAGATATTATAGGCACCTGAGGCAGTTTCGCGAATCGTGTACATCTTGACGTTCCAAGATGATTTTTCAAAATATATGCGTAGCCATACCTAATTCCGAGGCGAGTATGGTAGCCAAAGCATTTCCTAACGAAATAAGAGCGCCTCACAACGTACCGAAAGAGTTGGTAACCGACAACTGTATGAATTTCGTAGGAAAATTATCCTCTGGGACATGTAAAATGCTAGGGATTAAGAAATTACACATTACTCTCTATCATCCGCAAGCTAACGGATCTTTAGAACGCAGTCATCGACCACTAGCAGAATACTTGCGTAGTTTTCCCAAACAGGATGGCTCTAACTGGGATCACTGGTTGATTATGGCGATGCATGAACATAACAATACTGTACATGTGACGGAGTGTCATTTGGAAGGTAAAGTGTCTGATTGCATCCCACTTGGGAGACTGTATGATCCTTGCAGGTGCACCTCAAGCATCTCACAACCTCCACATATGTAATGACATTTTATCACCCGATAAGTGTTAGCTGATGTGAGAGGGAGGAACTCCAGGCTCGTCATCCCTCTCTTTGGCGGCGTCTTCTTCAGCGTCTGTTTCCCATGTCGGGGGCCGTGCCGTCGAATCTCTTTGCAGTGGAGGCATACGAAGCTGTACTTAGACGGAGCCTCTCCGATACCTGGTCGCCTCGGAGAAAAACTATGACATTGCCACATTATCGGGGGGAATCAAATAAAAACTAGTAAACAAGTCTGAAGTCGGGTTAGAACGACTTGGAAATACCCTTTACCTTTGCTTGTGTGTGCGAGTTCAACAATGGAAATGTTTTCTTCATAAATCATATTTAGGAGCATATCTACGGTACTTTCGGTCGAGTACCTTGATTGATTATATTAGTTGGACACGTGGCCTTTATCTGATCGACACCATTTCTTGTATATGTCTTTGTAGGGTCAGTATATATACTAATATAAAATTTCATCCAAAAATATTATATGAGTCGTAAATTGTAATAATATGTCAGTAGTGGGTGTGGCTGTAAAAAGAACACGCCCTTTTTTTGTGTGGTGTTTAATGTTAGTACCCGCAACAATCCTGTGAAATTTTGTTAAATAAATCTTTAATAGGCACCTCGTAATGATTTTTGGTTAATTTTGGGCGTGGCAGTAGTATTATGATCTTTATATTCTGCACACACACTATTATCAGACCCATGTATATTTCTTCAAATTTTTATTCCGATGGCATCAATATGAGCATAAGTAGGCTAATTTTAATTTTAGACTCGCAAGTTCCTTATATAAAAAGTGGGCGTGTCTTTTCGCTGATCTGCCCCATTTGTTGTAGATAGCTTTATAATGTCCACATGTTCCTTCCCGTAAAATTTCGTCCATAAATCTCCATCAGACCTTAAGTTTCTAATATTTGTAAATAGTGGGCGTGGCAATTAATATATACCGCCCACTTACTAGGACTCACATCACCATAACTGCCGAATTGCGTTACCATTCCACCAATTGGACCGAAGTTATAGTCATCTTAAAAAAGGTGAGAATAGTTCCTTATATGGGAGGTACGGGTGGTCTTTATCAAAATCGGTCCATATAGCAATCTGGTTCTGTATCTTTGTCCAGACCATACTTTTGCAAAATTTCATGAACATAGCTCTAACGGTGTAGAAAAAGTGGCAACAGACAGACGGACAAAATAAAAATTGCTTAGATTCTGATCATATGTATATATATATGTCCATACCTACCACTCTTCTCCTTCTTGAAATTGCAACACCTAGCAATAGCACAAAATTAGTATACCCTATTTACCTTTTTTAAAGGTAAAGGGTATAAAAAGACTAAGCACCATGTAGTGTATGAAAAGTATATTGTATGTATATACACACAAACGCCAACACCACGCGGCGTATGCACATGCAATGTGAGCGTAGACCATACATAACTACATCGAACTCTCATATAAGAATGTCCACGTTATGAAGCACGTTTTTGATTATGCTGCATTCTAATGTTCAATGCCCTTGAACGAATGTACGCCGGCATTGAACGTGATACTTTCCGCTGACATTGCAAAAGCCCCCTTTATGTATTAAGAACCATATTATATACTAAGTCTTAGCACATAAGAAAGTAAGGTATAAATAGCGTTAAGTTTTTATCAATAAATCAGATTCGATCTGGAAACCAAACTTATCGTTATTCATTTAAATATTAGGCTGTACTCTTGTAGTCGCCGATTAAAATTGTGCGCTAGCTCTCGCGCCGCTATACAATACATTGAGCCCATCATAACATGGCGATCATACATTTCGCTTCTCACTCAAATATCTGGCTGTACTCTTGAAGTCGCCGAATTAAATTGTGCGCTAGCTCTCGCGCCGTTTCACAAATCTTTGAGCCCATCATTACATGGCGATCCTGCCAAATATGTTTACCATGATTACATGGCGATCCTGCCAGGACTACACTCTTATCCTACTAGGAAAAAAAAATTTTTTGTTGATTAAACAACAATTTTTTTTTTTAACAATGTTTTATTAATTACTTAAAATTTTACTTGTTTATCTATACGAAGTTATATATTTTTTTATGGAGTTCTTTTATTTCTCCTTTTATTTCTAATAGGCAATTTACATGACGAATTTCTTACTTAACTATTTGAAAATATGATATTTAAATTTTTGCAAATTATAACTAATTTTTGTTTTAACATTTTCTTACTAAACTGTCATTATTGTAGTGTATAGCTTGATATTATTCTTATGAATAAATAATAATTTTTTTTTTAATTTTAAACTTTAAATGGACCTAAATGGTCATACGGCGGCTCAAATATTTTTCTTGGCGTGTTTTTAATTGTTATCAGGGCTTTTTTAACTCTTTGGATACACTTGTTTATGAGATATAATTAAAATAAGAACATTAGGTGCAATGAAAAACTTAGTCATACAATTGACAATGCTTTCACAGAAACGGATTTATCTTCTATTTAGGTTTAACTTTTATTTGGAGAACTAGAAAAAAAAATTATGCGAAAGAAGTTTTGAAATATTTAAAATTCTATTATTAAACTCCACTATATGGAGATAAAATAAATATATTTATATTTGGAAATTAGGAAAAAGAATAATTGTGATTTAAAAGAATTTTTTTGCTAGCTATTTCATATAAATATAAATAACATATCAAAATTTACAAGAAAAAAAAAACAATTTATGGAAAGGTTAAAATTAACAACAAATTTAGTTGATAAAATATTTATAATTAAGGTCAGAAAATGGCCAACTTAACTTAAATCTATAAAAATATCAATTTAAATGTTAGCTGAAAAATTAAGAAAAGGGAAGGGCATTTCGGAAAACTGTGCAGAATCGAACGTATTATTCGATGGGTAGAGGATGAATGGAGAATTATGTGGTGGATGGGTTTATTGACAAGCAACGAAAATACATACAAGTTTCCTTGCGATATAATATTTTTATTAAACAAAATTTACTTTAGAAAGTCCATTCAGTGTATCACAATATTAATAATACACTCTGGAACATTCTCGAAGATATTGGGGAAAAGCTTAAGTAGGGTGGCTGATAGCCACTACCCCATATAATAAGCAGAATACATTTTGGCCCATGAACATCAATTGATTCATTACGGGGTATATGTCCTATCGAGAGGATGAATATATAAAAAATGATTCACACATGAAAATGATTCAATGCAAGAAGAGGCGGGACTGGAATCTGATATGAGTACGTGGATTACTTCATTAAACATGGGGCGAAGTAAATAACGGAGGATTATTTCAAATCTCTCACGGATTACAAGTGCATTTAATAGGCTGAAAACCATAAGCAGAGGCAGCAACACTGAAATCCGTGGGAGTACGCTATGGAAAATACAAGTAGAGGGTCACTACAAGCGAAGTTTTCAAGGAGTGCCATGGTGAGTCAGACGCATGCCAGCCTAGATTATCATACGTAACGTTCCAGAAAGAGGGGAGGGGAATGCAGAGTTCAGTGAGGGACTTCGCCGCAACAATGTAGGGCGTAACCAAAACCAACTTGTAGCAGAGGTCGCAGTTTAGAGTAAGTATTTATATATTTTTAATAGAATTTTAGTTCAACAACTGAACTTTAGGATGTTTTAACTCGCGCGGCTAGATTCAATATAGCGGACTCAGGCGACTTTCAATCGCTCAGTTAACGTCCCTCGGTGCATCAGTATACGGGTAAAGTTTTATACCAACATAATTCTGGCAAGCGGTAGGAACCCGCCAACATGTGAGGACACATGTGAGGATATGCTACAACAAATTTTTTTTATTTTTGATTAATCTTCGATCTCCAGGTTAATGTTGTTGCTTTTGATATGAGAATCATATCATATACGTTTGTACAACTGCATCAGTTTTGCGGCTTGCTCAACTTTAAATTCAAATAAATAGCATGCGCAAGTATCTGATGCCCAATGGCCCTTACGTTGGTTCCATGGACAGTCATTAAAATGTAACCCATATATGGAACGAACTCCTGCCTCATTTTCAACCTTTCATAATATTTTCCTAGTTCTCATAAACTGTTCTTTATGATCATCAAGATGCAAGCTGTTAAATATAGATAGAAAATCACCCATATTTTTGTTTTAGTTTTTCATAAAATTTTTTTAATAAATATATCCTGCTATCAACCGTAACAACTAAATACACCGGCCACTAAAGCAGAGTACTCCAATTCTAACTTGCACCGTACATAGTCTGCAATTAACCAACTCAGTCTCTGCCTATGTTAACGCTCAACCTCAGCCCCACAACGAGCAACAGCCCAAGCAAGCATGCTAGTACGGACCTAATATACACTGGTGACAATTTGTATAGATATATGGTCATTAGAAGCATAAATACGGTCAGTTTAAGTTCATTATAGTGATGGGAGGTGTGTGCTTTATCTGATCCACAACATTTCTTGTGTATGGCTGTGTAGCGTCAAGGGTACTAATATAAAAATTCGCCCAAAAATATTGTATAGGTCATAAGTAATACAAATTTGTCAATAGTGGGCGTGGCTGTAAAAAAAACCCGCCCATTTTTAGTGTGGTGGTTAATGTTAGTACCCACAACCTTCCTGTGAAAGATTTCTGATGAATCTTTTATATGAAACTAGTAATGATTTTTGGTTAATTGTGGGCGTGGCAGTAGTAGTATGATACACATATTCAATTATTCGGTCTCCCAAGAACAAAAGGACTTGTGAATCATACGAGATAATATGGAGAGTGTTTAGCAGCTATCAGCTCTGTTCTGCCTGGCAAATTGTTGTGCAAATTGCGTAAAAATTACATAAAAATAGGTATACAGGTGTGTATGTGTTATTTCTGGACTCCTACACTGCATCGGAAACAATGACACTTATTGCTCGATGTATAAAATAAATACAGAAGCGATGATTTGAAATTCGTGGTACACCCTTCATAATACCATAATCAGGTGTCCAAATGTTTGTTGCTATCGGTTGAACGGTTTACGAGTCCATAAATAACGCAGACTTTATTCTAATTCATGACTTCATTTTTGCTGCAAATATATTTATTCAACCGTCTTATCTAACAATGAATAGTGAAAATTAATCAAAGAGCCACCAAGGAAAAATTTAATTAGTAGATCAACCTAAAAGACAAGACAAATGGCAGCAATTAGAGCAGCTAAAACACCTAACAGTGCTCACAAAAGGAACCAACCAGAGCTTCTACTTCAATAGCAGCTGAAACAACTGAACAGTGCAAATCGCACTGACAACAAAAAGGAGCCAGTAGAAAAAAAACGAGCTTGTAATTGGAGTATGAAAAACGATTTGAAGATGCAAACCATCAACTATAATAAAGATAACGATTACAGCATGCACCGTAATGTTATGATTGGTCAAATGGTTAAATTGTGCCTGATAATGTGGAGAAGATATTAGTGAACACTTATTATTTTAGAAAAACAATAAAAATAAAAGTAATTATAGAAATTAGTAATGATGGCTTATTAAATAATAGTTTACAATGTGATAAGTCTGCTCTCTTCAAGCGGGTCGTGGGCTTGTTTGTAGTAAATTCCTAGCTAGTATATTGATCATTTCAGCTGGTACTTCTTTTTGGCATCTGAATGCCTCTGACCTAATAGAGGCACACCTAGATCTCGGTGAATGTTTAGGCTTTTCATGAAACACCGTGCACCAGTAATCGTGTGTAGTACTTTAGACTGGGTCCTTTGCAACACTTCGGTGTCTGATTTTTGCTTCTTCCCACAGCTGAATTCCATATGTCCCGATGGGTACTATTATGGCTTTGTATTTATAAGGGTACTTTGTAGTCAAGGCTTAGCTTTGAATTTAAATTTAAAAGCCAGTTTAGATTTGCAGCTTTTAGTTTGATGTGCGCTCTTTTCTTTTCTATGTGTGTTCTCCAGGTAACGCGTCTGTCGATGTGAATGCCTAAATATTTCACTTCTGTCTCCTGTGGGATAGTTTTGTTGGTGAGTATGATTGGAAGACGCGTGTGTTTGTTGAGTGTAAATGTTATGTGTGTGCTTTTTTGTTCATTTACTGCGATGCGCCAGTTCAAAAGCCAATTTTCAACCACGTGTAGATGTTCGTTGAGATCATGCGAAGCTATTTGACGGTGCTTGTGGCAAGATAAAATCGCAGTGTCATCGGCAAAAGTTGAGGTGAGCAGAAATTTGTTTGTTGGTAAATCTGAGGTGTATAGTGTGTACAGTATCGGTCCAAGAACACTTCCTTGAGGTACTCCAGCCAATATATCCAATTCTAGTGAAAGGTAATCTTCACATTTGACTTGAAATCGCCTACCTTTTAAGTATGATTCCAGGATACAATGGATATTTGAAGGAAGAAATTTTCTTATTTTATAGACGAGGCCCTCGTGCCACACTTTGTCAAAGGCTGGTGCGACATCGAGGTACACTGCAGAGCAGTATTGTTTCTCCTCAAACGCCTTTCTGATTTGGGACACTAGTCTGTGTACTTATTCAATAGTTCCATGCTTTTTTCGAAAGCCAAACTGATGGTTAGGTATTACTTTATTCTGTACCAGATATGCGGTAGCTCCATCAACATCTTTGTGTTTATCAGATCGTGGCCTGCCGCTTTCTTTTTATCTAAATGAGATAAAATGCCACACTTCTTTCGGCCTCAACCGTAGGTCCATCTGGGGAATTAGGTTGTCTAATGTTGGTATTTTAAAGTTATTACTAGCAGGATTTGGTTGGAATGCGATTTTAAGATGTTGAGCAAAAGCTTGCCCCTTCTCCTCGTTGCTTCTCGACCATCTTCCGTCTATAAGTCTCATAGGCGAGTCCGATTCTGTAGGTTTATTCGTGTTTTTGACTGCCTTCCATAAGGAGTAGTTTGTGGATTCAAGGGGGTTCAGGTGCGAGATGTAGGCCTGCAAACCTCTTTCAGTTTCGTCGCGCAATGCGTTTCGCAGTTTGTTTTTGGCTGTCGTGAATTTTTGCTTTAGCGCTGGTGGCCTGTGCTTTTGCCACAGTCGTCTGAGCCGTCTCTTTGCCGTTATCAGTCTTTCAATTTCGAATGATGTTGAGCATATTGATATGCGTGGGATTTGGCTGTTTGGGGTTGTAGCGTGGATTGCTGCTGATACCAGTGTACAGTTGTACTGCGGAATCTAATTCATCCGGGCTTTTAAGACTACATTTATCAGGAAGGTGACTGCAAATATATTTACGGAATTTGAACCAATTTGTTTTTCCTGTTACTAATCGAAAAGGTTGGTTTGTGTCTTCTGGGTATTAGGTGCATTATAACTGGGAAATGATCTGAACTCAGCTCAAAGCATGATTCCGTAGACAGAAGTTTTTGATGGAGTCCTTTCGTTATTGCAAAATCTAGTAAGTCCGGTATTTTCCGTTGATCCATAGGCCAGTAAGTGGGTTTACCAGAAGGCACATAGTCAACTCTGTTACGCCGATTCGTCAAGGCGTAGTATAAAGGTTTATCCTTGGGATTTATAAATCGTGAACCCCAATGCGTATGTTTAGCGTTGTAATCACCGGCTGCTATAAATTTTTCTCCCAACGACTTGAAAAAAATTTCAAACTGAGCTGTTGTGACAGTGTGTCTAGGTGGGTAATAAATAGATGATACCGTTATGTTGGCGTCCCAACATTCCAGGCAGATGGAGGTCGCTTGGAGATATTGCTTGTCGTGGTTTTCTAGTGAGTGGTGTTTGATGCGGTATTTTGTCCCACCTCGAGCTTTGCCATCCGGATGCAACGTTTTGTAGAACTTATAACCCTTTATTTTAAAATTGTGATTCAGAGTACGATGAGTTTCAGAAATGATTAATATGTCTATTTTACTGTTAATAAGGAAATTTTGCACTTCAAGTTGGTGCTGGCTAATACCGTTCGCGTTCCAATGACAAACTTTGAGCGTATTCATTTGTTTGCAAGTATGGATTTCAAAAGTTGATTTTGATTATGTATTAGTTCTTATATCATTAATTGCATTGAAGACATGAACTGTGTCATATAATGCGTTAAGGTTAAGAGCACTGCCTCTAGATCTATTTGAATTTTCAGCTAAATTGGATTTCAGTGCATTAGAGTAACTCATGACAGGTGGAGCATGTTTGTCGCTGAACGTAGTCAGGATTTGGTCTAGAGGCGCTACGTAAGTAACTTCGTGTCGACCTCTATCCTTCTGTAGGCGCATTTTATTTTTCAGCTCAGCATACACTGGGCAACCTCTATAGTGCGCTGTATGACTTCCACCGCAATTATTGCATTTTTTAGTAAGAACATTTTCATTTTTTTTATAGACCGTACAGGCAGAGGATGGGTGGACGTCACCACAGCCAACCCAAATGGGGCGTAGGGTGCAATATGATTTGGTATGACTCCTGGCAGTTTGTACATTGTACAGGGCCGTTGCGTTTGAGGGGTTCTTCAACTGAAATTCGGCGGTGCATAAGGTATCGCATATTATAGATTGGATGGACTTCGTTTTTTTGCAGCTTTCTTGATTCTGGTTCAAGCTCCACTCGGAACATTGGTTGTGGGATATTATTCTTATTTTTTATGTTAAATATGGATTTTGGGTTGAAACCGACTTCGATCAGTGCTTCTTTCATCTCAGATTGGTCGACATCTGATTCTATTCCTTTTAATATGAATGTTGGCGCTACCTCGAAAATCCGCATGATTTATTTAAGATCTGGCAACTCTAAAAATTTGTAATCGATAGCTTTGTAAATGTCAATTTTTTTATTGCCTTTTTAACGAAACTTTGTAATTGTCAAGTAGCGTCCCTTGGCTTTCGCCATTTTTCACATAAATCCATAAAAGCAAGTTGGCTTAAACGCAGTGCCATTGGAGGGCTTTATTTAATTAATTGAAAAAGAGTTTCTAGTGATTTCCATACCAAAAAGTAGGTTATAATTTAATAATTTTTTTTGCATAAATTAATATATTATTGTTTATAAATAGGAATATTAGTATAAACCCAGCCTGTGAAATAAATCAAGTTTTTTTTGTGGAGCTTGCTGCGTTTTATTGAAAATCCCTGTGGAATCCATTAGCTCCGGCCAACTGCCTTCTCTACAACGACAATGAAACCTTTAGTGCTTTGCAGTTGATACGTATAATAGTTTTTATACCCTTTACCTTTAAAAAAGGTAAATAGGGTATACTAACTTTGTGCTTTTGAGAGGGGTTGCAATTTCGAGAAGGAGGCATGGTAGGTATGGACATATATATACAGATAGGATCAGAATCACTTTCTAAGCAATATTTATTTTGTCCGTCCGTCTGTCCGTCTGTGGCCATTTTTTTCCTCCACCGTTAGAGCTATGTTAATGAAATGTTGCAAAAGTATAGTCTGGAACATAATACAGAACCAGATTGCTATATGGGCCGATTCGGACAAAGACCACGCCTACCTCCCATATAAGGAACTTTTTCCACCTTTTTTAAAATGACTATAACTTCGGTCCAATTGACGGAATCGTGACATTATTTGGCAGTCATGAGGATGTGGGTCCTACTAAACACTGTACAGAAAGTGGGCGGTGTATATTAACTGCCACTTCCACTATTAAATAATATTCATAACTTAAGATATGGTAGAGATTTACGGACAAAATTTTACGGGAAGGAACATGTGGACAATACAAAGCTATCTGCAACAAATGGTGCTGATCAGAGAAAAGACACGCCCACTTTTGATATAGGGAACTTTCGGGTCTAAAATTAAAATTAGCCTACCTATGCTCGTATTGATGACAGCGGAATAAAAATTTTCAGAAATATACATGGGGTCCATAATAGTGTGTGTGTAGAATATGGAGATCATAATAAAACTGCCACGCCCACAATTAGCCAAAAATCATTACTGTGTTCCTATTAAAGATTTATCAACGAAATTTCACAGAAAGGTTGCGGGTACTAACATTAAACACCACACAAAAAATGGGCGTATTACTTATACAGCCACGCCCAATATTTTTGGACGAAATTATATATTAGTACGTATATGGACCCTGCAAAGCCATATACAAGATTCGGGGTAGATCAGATGAAGTATACGCCTCCTTCCCATATAATGAACTTTGGGGACCCCACTTAAAGACAATTACCCTATCTATGCTTCTAGTAATGATATATGAATACAAATTGATAGTTGTATACACTGAGTCAGTACTAGCAAGCATTTCAAATATGGGCAGATAATTACTACTGCCACGCCCACAATTATCCAAAAATCGGTACTAGGTTCCTATTAAAGATTTATAAACGAAATTTCACAGGAATGTTGCCCGTAGTAACATTAAACATCACACAAAAAATGGGCGTATTATTTATACAGCCACGCCCAGTATTGACATATTATTATAAGTTACTACCTATACAAAATTTTTGCACTAAATTTCATAGTAGTGGTTATATTGAGACTACAAAGCCATACACCGGAAATGGGGTCGATATAATCATTTCAAGGTACCCTACCAAAAATTACCGTTAGTATGCTCCTAAGAGGCGATAGACAAAAATGTGGGGAATCTTGAGGAAGCTCTTAATATAGCTTACAAGTGCGCTTGTCCCGTCACTAGGAGTAGAAAAACTTTTCCACCATGGTGGTCCAAAAAATTATCGGATCTCAGGAAGAGAACCAGGAAACTGTTCAACCAATGTTATAGGGACGAAGATTGGGCACGATATAAAGGGAGTCTAAAAGTTTACAAAAAATCTATAAGGGAAGCCAAGAAAAATGGCTGGAGAGAATTTTGTGAATCAATTGAGGCAACCTCTACTTCAGCAAGACTCAGCAAGATACTGTCCAAGGAACACACCAGCCCCTCTTTTCTTAGAAAGACGGATGGTGCATGGACGGAAACATCTTCTGAAACACTTGATTTCTTACTTCAAACATACTTCCCAGACTGTAAAGATACCGCGCATGTATCTCAATTACCCGTTATGGACAATCAGATGCCACCGGTTTGTGACCTGATATTCACGGACTAAAAATTCAAACACTATAAATTGTTTCTCGCCTTTCAAATCGCCGGGCTTGGATGGGATTCTCCCAATCATGCTACAAAGGTTACAGGCTGTGGTGATCCCATGGCTGAAGGGGATATATAAGGCATGTATACGCTTCAACTACATCCCCCTTAGTTGGAGGAAGGTAGAGGTAGTTTTCATCCCAAAAGCGGGGAAGATTGGGCATGAGTCGGCAGAAGATTTAAGACCCATTAGTCTTACGTCGTTTCTTCTTAAAACAATGGAGAGGGCTCTGGAAATCCACCTTAGGCATACAGTGGATCAGTTTCCCCTCTCGAAGTCGCAACACGCATATATCAGGGGTAAATTTACGGAAACAGCTTTACATGAGGTAATTCGATCAGTAGAAAAGACAATCCACCATAAGCAGTACACGTTGGCGGCATTTCTTTAACCACGTTAGTAACAAAGCAATTCTCTCACCAGGGTAGGGGTTGAGGAAGTTCTTAGGGAGTGGATAGTTACAATGCTTAGGACTAGGGTCATTCAGTCTGAGCTGGGTAACACGATTCTCGTCAAACATGTCAGTAGAGGAACACCACAAGGTGGGGTGATTTCACCCCTATTGTGGCTATTGGTAATTTACAACATCCTCGGCATACTAGATTCAATGGGGGTCAAGACGGTAGCATACGCGGACGATGTAGTGATAGCTGTATCAGGCATGTTCTCCTGTGTAATAAGTGATATTATGCAAAAGGGGCTGGACAAACTGAATTCCTGGGCCACAGGATGTGGACTAGGTATGAATCCAGAAAAGACAGAACCGATACTTTTCACTAACAATACCAAGATTCCGATCTTTAAGCTTCCGACACTTAACGGACAACAGCTAAAGCTAGCGGAGAAAGCGAAATACTTAGGAGTTATCCTGGACCCCAAGCTAAATTGGAGAACCAATAAAGAGTTACGGGTCAGGAAAGCCCTACGCATGCAAGAAAATGTTTGGGAAAAAATGGGAACTACGCCCCCATATCACTCACTGGATGTACGAAGCAATCGTGCGTCCAATAGTAACTTACGGTTCAATAGTCTGGTGGCCAGCTCCAGATAAGGGCTATAACGTTCAGAGACTTAGTAGAGTTCAAAGAACAGCTGCCGCTGACAATGTAGGGAGCCATTTATACGGACGGGACAAAAATGGACCTAGGCGTGGGGGCGGGGGTCTTTTCTCCGCACGCTAACATTAACTACTGTACACGCCTACCCGATACAGCTACAGTTTTTCAGGCGGAAGTACTCGCGATCAGAGAGGCATGTCGACAGATCACCCACCACTTTAGAGAAGGGCAGAGGAGCATTGTTGCTATTTTTGTGGACAGCCAGGCTGCCATAAAAGCCCTACAATCAAACACCATCAACTCCAGACTGGTCAGACAGTGCAGGGAGGAACTTGGGGCGCTAGGTCACCATGCTGACATCACAATCATCTGGGTCCCCGGACACAGGAATATAGATGGAAATGAGAAGGCTGATGAATTGGCGCGCAGAGGAGCCTCTCTCGATCTAACCCATGTGGAACTAGTACCTGTTTCCATGGGTGCGGTTAAGAGGGACATCTACATGCACTATCTTACCTTAGCGGGCAATAGATGGAGGACACTTACAACATGTAATACATCCCGGGCAACTTGGCCAATCTTTAACATAGCGAGATCTAGGGATCTCATAAACAGGGACTGCATGGACACCAGCCGCCTCACGGCGGCCTTTACGTGTCACTGGCTCGTGCGTACTCATGCAGAGAAATTGCAGAGACCGTACAATACCCATTGTAGAAGTTGTGGAAATTCAGAAGAGAAGGAAACCTTAATACATTTTCTTTGCGAATGCCCGACTCTAGCGGCCGCAAGAAATAGAACACTAGGCAACTATTTCCTAGCGAGTTTATCCGATCTCTCGGGTGTAAAACCGAAAGATCTTTTAAGAAGTTATACTTTGTCAATGTTTTTTGTAGTTCTTTGATTATATCTTCACTAGTTGTAATGCTCTGCATGGTGTTAACGGATGCTAATTCTTGTGTGTCATTAAGATCGTCGTCGACTCCACGAAAAATAAATTAAAAGTTGTAAGGTGTCACTAACATCTATCGCGAGAGAATACCGATTGAAACAGTGTGTTTGGCCAGTAACCTGGTGCACAATATTGTCTCCAATATCGTCAATTCGACGATACGGGAAATGTTGATAATTTTGAAAGGGTTCAACTTTTCTGGGCACAACACACCAGCAGCTTCCATCGTACACTCTTTAACGATGTTTCCATTCATAAACGATTTTCCTTCTTTCGCCACTAAATAAGCATGCTAACATTTTCCGAGTTTGCCTTCCAAAATAAATTCTGCTGAGTACATGAACCACGACGCATTGTTCCAATTTTTGAGTACGCTTTAAATTGTGAGTAGATTGAAGTAAAGGGTTTTCCAACAAGAGGCGTTATTTTGAATCATCCGGTATTTCGGTAGCTGTCACTTTTGAAGCTATTATTTTTTGACATTTGAAAAGTAGAAACTACGCCATTACTAAGAATTTAACGATACACGCTTCAACAACGCATTAAAATGATTAAAATTCACTGCAAAAATGGTGAAAATCTTGCAGTCACAGTTCGCAAAACTAAAGCATTTTTGGGTCGTCGTGAAGCACCTTGTCGGAGCGCAATACACAAATTGGTGGAAAAATTGGAGCTGTTGGGACAAGTTAGTGATGTGAAGAATAAAACCCGTGCACGTCGCTCAAGAACAACTGAGAATATTGCTGCTGCAGCCCAAAGTGTTGAAGAAAACCCAGGTTTGTCCATTCCTCGTCGTTCTTTGGAATTGGGCATTCCAAAAACGTCATTACACCGTATTTTGCATAAAGACTTGGGTCTTAACGCTTATAAATTTCAGTTAACACAAGAACTCAAGCCGGCCGATTATCAACAACGTCGTGTCTTTGCTGATTGGGTCCTTGAAATGCATGAAAATGATCCGGAATTCCATCGAAAAATCATCTTGACTGATGAGGCCCATTTACACCTCGATGGCTACGTCAACAAGCAAAATTGTCGCATCTGGGGCTCGGAAAACCCAAGAGTTATTGTTGAGAAGCCTCTCCATCCTCAACGTGTGACTGTTTGGTGCGGTTTATGGTCCGGCGGGGTCATTGGACCTTACTTTTTCGAAAATGAAGTTGGATCAACAGTTACGGTGAATGGATTGCGCTATCGAGAGATGATTAATGTTTTTTTATGGTTGGAGTTAGATGGTATTGATCGGGACAATGTTTACTTTCAACAAGACGGCGCTACGTGCCACACAAGCAACGAAACCATTGCTCTTTTACGGGAAAAGTTTCCGGAACGTGTTATCTCTCGAAGAGGTGATAACAATTGGCCACCGAGATCTTGTGATTTAACACCTTGCGACTTCTTCCTTTGGGGCCACGTGAAAGATAAGGTCTACGCCAACAGCCTAGCGTCGATTCAAGACCTCAAAGATAGAATTCGTGAGGCTATCGAGGATATAGGGCAGCCACTTTGCGATTTGGTTATGGAAAATTTCATGAAAAGGATATGGTCCTGTAAGCGTGGTTGTGGTAGGCATTTGCCTGATGTTGTCTTTTATTATTAACGGCATACCTTCCTCTTTATCACGAAATAAACATCCAGTCATGGCATTTTTCTTTGAATACAAAAATAACACCTCTTATTGGAAAACCCTTTATGTTTTTTTATTTCTCGTAATCTCGACGTAGTTATATTTCTTCATTACAGAAACATTGTTATTGCAAATTACACATATAGCTTTGCCATTCTTTGACTGTGATTGGACAAAGAAGTATTTTACTTCCCGTTCTTCATTAAAACGCGGCACTCGGCATCAATTTTTCTTTTCTTGTTTCCATGTTTCAACCCTCAAAAATAATATATATAGTAATTAATGAGCAGCAACACGTGTTTTTAGATTTCCGAATCACACATAGAATGCGGAGCATCTTTATTTAAGTTCTTTCCACAAACTAATGAGAGAGATGGATTACAATAATAAAGTAATTTTAGTAGTTTACATTTATCGTTCATAGCATTCTTCTTTGATTCTAATCATAAAGTGAATGAATATTTTTGCCTCATGCGTTTTTCTAAGTTTAGCTATGGGGCATTGCCTCTGTTCTTAAACAAATGAGAGAAAAAACATTCACTCAGCAAAGGAAAAGAAGTATTTTTAGAAAAAAAGGCGAAGTATACAGTGAAACAAGAAAAAAGTTGTACAGTATACGCTTCCATCTTCAAAGAGCAGCTGTGGATATCCATGCGGAAAAAAATTACGTGAGCGCCATATGAGGGGCAAAACTAACCTAAACGAGTAAAGAAGTCTGAAGTCGGGTCAGACCGACTTCGAAATACCCTTTACCTTTTCTAGTGCGTGTGAATTCAACAATGGGGTGTTTTCTTCATAAATCATCATTAGGTGCATATCCACGGTAATTTTCGGTAGGGTACCTTGAATTGATTATTTCGACCCCATTTCTTGTGGCTTTGTGGTATCAACATAACCACTAATATAAAATTTAGTCCAACATTTTTTTATACGTCGCAAGTTATAATAATGTGTCAATAGTGTATGTGACCCGCAACATTCCTGTGAAATTTCGTTCATCTATTTTCTATAGGAACCTAGTAATGATTTTTCTTAGTTGTGGGCGTGGCAGTAGTATAGTCTGCCCATATTTGGATTGCATGCTAGTATTGACCCAATGTATACATCTACCAATTTGTATTCATATCTCATCCCTAGAAACATAGATAGGGCAATTGTCTTTAAGTAGGGTCCCCAAAGTTCATTATATGGGAGGGAGGCGTAAACTTTATCTGGTCGACCCCGAATCTTGTATATGGCTTTGCAGGGTCCATATACGTAATAATATACAATTTCGTCCAAAAATATTGTACAGGTCGTAAGTTATTATAATATGTCAATAGTGGGAGTGGCCGTAGAAATAACACGCCCATTTTTTGTGTGGCGTTTAATGTTAGTACCCGCAGCATTCCTGTGAATTTCGTTGATAAATCTATATTAGGAACAGAGTAATGATTTTTGGCTAATTGTGGGTGTGGCAGTTGTATTATGATCTCCACATTCTGCACACACACTATTATGGGCCCCATGTATATTTCTGCCAAATTGTATTCCGCTGGCATCAATACGAGCATAGGAAGACTAATTTAAATTTTATACCCGAAACTTCCTTATATCAAAAGTGGGCGTGTCTTTTTTCTGATCAGCCCCATTTGTTGCAAGTAGCTTTATAATGCCCACGTGTTCCTTTCCGTAAAATTTCGTCCGTAAATCTCTACCAGATCTGAAGTTATTAATATTTGTTAATAGTGGGCGTGGAAGTTAATGTAAACCACCCACATCTCCATAACTGCCAAATTGCCTCACGATTCCGTCAATTGGACAGAAATTATAGCCATTTTAAAAAAGGTGAAAAAAGTTCCTTATATGGGAAGTAGTCATGGTTTGTGTACAAATGGTTCTGTATCTTTGTCCAGACTATACTTTTGTTAAATTTCATTAAGATAGCTCTAACGGTGTAGAAAAAAGTGGCCACGGACAGACGGACAAAATAAAAATTGCTTAGATTCTGATCATATGTATATATATATGTCCATACCTACCACGCCTCCTTCTTGAAATTGCAACCCCTCTCAAAAGCACGAAATTAGTACACCCTATTTACCTTTTTTAAAGGTAAAGGGTATAAATATGGGCTCCAGCAGAGATAGGAAAATATACTCCAGGAAGTTACAAGGAACTAAGCCCATTCTATGAATAGAAGATTTAATTCCATGCTAGATGCCAAAAGTGGCCACGCTAGTTTGCATCAAATTATTGATTTTTAAGCAAATTTGTATAACTACAGTTTGTGTACAAGTTTTTGTGCGGTATGAAAACTCGACTAATATTAAGTGGCAGAAACATTAGTGCTAAACTGAATTAATTGATATAAATCTCAATTGTTGATAGAAAGTATATGTATTTGACTTTTTATTGTTTTTAGTTTTAACTAAAAGCTTAAATGGCCACGTAGATATCCTACTTTAAAGATGGAAGCGTTTACTGTACAACTTTTTTATTGTTTCACTGTATATACCTAGTGAGATTGCTAGCTAAACTCGTGTATCTTTTTCAATTATATTACCCGCTTATCTCCCTCTAAGCTTCCAAATGGCACTGCGAAAAATGTCAATCGTCTTACGATTAGGTACTACTGTGTAGCCTTTCAACACATCAAAAAAGAATAATATTTTGAAGCTCAGCAGCTTAGGTTAGGTTAGGTTAACGTGGCAGCCGGTCTAAGGACCAGCTCACTTAGACCACCATGGGTCCATTGTGATACCACCGCGTAACAACGCTCCTCCGATTCACTTGTCGAACCATTTCGAAGCCCTAATAAAGCGCAGGATTTGTTTGATCTTCGCGGTAGATACTTCTGCAAGAGAACTAAAAGCGTATTTGTCCAGAGCGCCCGCGCTGCTTCTGGCCAGAGCGGGGATAACTCCAAAAGAGATGTTGCACAGTCTCCTCTTCCTCCTCATCCCCACAGCTTCTACAGTATTCATGAGAGAATACTCCCAGCCTGAGATCATGCCTGCCGAACAGCCAGTGACCAGTTACACAAGCCACGACCTCAGAGATATCCCCTCTCGAGTGGGCAAGCAAGTCTCTAGATTTCCTTCTATTAAGCTCCGGCCACATCAGCCTAGTCATTAGGCAAGTGCCCTCTTGTGCCCAAGACCCGTTGGCCTCACGCACGACCCTATTCTTCAGCATCAGTTTACAGATGGGAATTGGTATTGCAGCCTCGCATCTGTCCGTGCATAAAGGCAGGTTGGTACCCCGTCTGGCTAAGTAATCAGCATTACAGTTCTCCTCAATATCCCTATGCCTCGGAACCCATATAAGGCGTACCCTGAAAACGGTACTGATTTATCATTTAGGGCTGCCCGGCAGTTCTGAGCAACCTTTGATTTCAGTGCCACCGAGTTTATTGACATGATGGCCGCCTGCCTTTCCGAGTAGATATTTATAATATTCTTTGTTACGGCATATCTATTTAAGTAGACGGCTCCTCCTTTATGGTTAGGACCTCGGCTTGATAAACACTGCAGTGGTCGGGGAGACGGAGAGAAAGCTCAAGTCCAAGTTATTGTGAGAAAACTCCAAAGCCGACTCTATCGTCAAGTTTGGATTCGTCATTGTAGAAATTCAGTTCCCCCCTTCACAATGATATTGGTGTTTGCCACTCTCTTCTAGACGGAATATATGTCTGGAAGTTCCTATCGAAGTTGGGATTAGGTATAGAGTGGTCAATGTGTTGGGTAGAACTACTCCAGGTATACGCAATAGTCGAGTGACGAATATGCAGATCATGTCATAACGCTACACATTTCAGCCGTAGTGCTGATGTGGCGGCCACTTGTTTCCCCAACCAGCTCTAATGTAGGCAGGTTGAGTATTAGTTCTAAAGCTTTAGTAGGGGTGGTCCTTAAAGCACTAGAGATGCATAAAAAAGTCGTTTTTTGGACCTCAAAAGCTTCGAATAGCTTTATTTCTGAGTGGCTGGCCAGCATACAAGTATTCCATATAGTAATATAGGTCTGACCACAGAAATGCACATTATTCGTGGGGATAGCCCCCACCTGATTCCGACCGCTTTTTTAAATGTGTTCAATATTGGCATTTCTAACTCTTTCTTCAATATTGGGTTTCCAGGTAAGTTTCCCATCTAGTACTAGTCCCAAATATTTGACTGTCACTTTTGTCACACCTCTGTATGTTATCGTGGAGACTGTAGGAGATTTATTTTTCTTAGAGAAGAGGTGTAATTCCATTTATCCGGGTTTAACCCTAATCCAATTCTTTCCGTCCAACAAGTAAGCGTGGCCATGCTAGAGTGCAAAATAAGAGCATAAGATTGTTTAGATATTTTCCTCTGATCACAATTACCAAGTCGTCAGCATAAGCGATGACATGGCAACCCCCTGTCTGACCTGTCTACTTAAAGAATAGATACCAAAGCTGGCAGTTACCTTCCTGCTGACGAGTATAGTCTCTATCAGCGCCACCACATTAAGATCAACGCCCAGAGCTTCTAGCGGTCTCGAAATGGCATGAATCAAACTAAGTTGAAGCTGTCATTATAAATAAAATTTTTCCACCTTCTAAAGGAATTTTTAAATTTTCAATCTACATTTTTGAAAACTAAAATTAATTATTTTTCAAAAACCTCCGCGGGCCGGAAAAGATTAGTTGGCAGGCCGTAGTTTGGACACCCCTGTGTTAGTGCCTAGCTTTAAGCTTAACCTTAAGTTTGTTTGTATAATTAATTATGCCAATAGACATGATAAACAAACATTTTATTAATTTGGACTGAAAACACATACTTTTAAAAACTCATCCTTCAGTGCAGCTTAAGTTGCAGAAAAACTTCCGAAATAAATCCAATTTTTGTCTGCACAGAAATGCGGAATGCCTAAGTTAAATCAACATATGAAGCTAGCTATCTAACTACCTAAATCAAACCAAAAATATACAAATGTAATGTAGAATTAAAATTATACTTGGTATTAATTGGAATAGCTTGACGCATCACTGTATCTTACTTCTTTATCTGCTACACAATTTATATGGCTATTCTTTTTTCTCTTTTCTGTTTTGGATAAAAGTGTTTATCTCTATCTAAAAGTTATTTGAAGGAAAGCTTTGTTTGTACTCTAAAAATATGGATGGAAGAGAAGAATTCAGTCCCGTGGACTCAGGGGAAGGAGCAAGGAAACTTTTTGACATATTGTTATAACTTGCGGCTTAAACAATATTTTTGGGCGAAATTGGTAGCAGGATGTATTAGTTCCGAAAAAGCATGAATGCAAAATATGCGCACATTATTACTACTGCCACGCCTTATCAGTACTAATTTTTGGGGCCTTATGCAAGGCTCGTCAACAAAACTTCATATGAAGAGTGATAGTATAAAACACAAAACTAAGAAAATTAGAGATGCACTTTATGAACTACGCCCTGTATAGATCGGTTCTTAAAACTTTGGACCTATATCAAATTAAAAAAAAAAAGTTTATTGACTCTATAAAGTCCTACAAAAGAAATGGGGTGGTCCAGATAAAACACGGTTTTTCTGTTTTTTTTTAATTTTTTGAAGCACATTTTCTGATGGCATTTATCGTATAGTGAAGTTGGTAATGTTTACAATATGGCGGATTATAACATGAAATCAGTAGCAAAACATTAAGTTTTTTTTTAATGTTTTTAAGCAACCGTCCTTTATTCTTATGAATAATCGTCTGATGTCATTCAAAGTATAGTGAAGTTAGTAATGTTTACAAAATGGCGGATTATAACATAAAATCATTAGCAAAACATTCTGTTTTGTTTAAATTTATTTAACCAAGCGTCCTGGATTCTTATGAATAATCTTCTGATGGCACTCAAAGAGTATTATTATATATGTCAAAATTGAGCTAGCAGATTCGGTTCAGTACTTATATAGCAAGAAATTACATGAAGGTAAATTCACTTTTGAAATCATTGTATATAAATATTGAGATATCCATTTAATAGTACTTTAGAGAAATAAATCTTTTCCGGCAGGATTACTAAAAATAGAGCTACAAAATATTTTAAGTACCGATTGTTGTGTCAATAAGAGAATTGTTCTATTAGGAGATTTTAATATATGTCATGGCAGTGACTGTGACCAAGTAGAAGACATCCTAACGGAAAACGGCTTAATATCTCTTCTATGTAGAGATAAGAGTACCACTTCAGGAAATACTCACATAGACTGGGCTTTCTCTAATATGGACAGTAATTCAAGGCAAAACTTACGAAACGATTTACAGTTACCATGATGCAGTTTGTGTTACAATTTCATCATAATAGGGTCCTTTATTTTTGCTGCATTATTTATTTATTTAATGTATTCTAACTTAGTTGATTTAGGTGTAGTAATAGGTACAATTAATTAGGTTCCTCGGGAGAGCTTTTAACACCTAGAGGACGCGTCCCCAGGTAGCGGATAGGAGAAAGCCTCTCATATATTGGAGGTAGGAGCTGTATCAACTACCTCCCACGGACCAACAAGCAGTAGTATTCATACCTTCAATCCTCTACTATAAAAAATCTTAAATAAATTTTGTGCCGTAGAGCTTTTTTTTATAAATACCTTAATGGCCGTAGCAGGTACGGATACAGTACCAAGATAACTATATTCAAAACTGGAAATCTCTACAAACTATATATAAAAAAAATATGTCTATAGCATTATAGAATTCAACTATGAAACTTAGTAATCATTATAGGTGTAACATTTCAAACGACATGGAGAAAAAATTGTGTTGATCCCATCGACATGGTTTAACTCTCGCGAACATTTTATTTGTATGAGCGTGGTTTTATAAACTATAAAGGTAAAGGGTATTTCGTAGTCGGTCTAACCCGATTTCAGACTTCTTTACTCGTTTTAGCATCCTTTTATTGGAGAACCCTAAGAAATTCTTTAACACACTTTCATTAATATAACCACAATAAACGCAATGTACAGAATTATATTTAGCCATTTCAAACTTCTGGCATTTTTCAAAATCTTCACTTAAGTGTTCCATACAAATATGGCAGTTTTTTAAATGGAAATATTTGCCTTGCCGCAGATCTGCATTAGCGCGTAAAATTTGGATCCTGAGGAAAAGTGAATAAACTGCACCCAAAAAGAGATACCGCACACTTAATTTTTTTTATTTTCTTCATGAAACTCATATATATAATTAAATTAGCCCTGGCAGCTAGTGCTGCCCTTGCAATGTAAAATAATAATTAAGTTATTATTTTTCAAGTAATAACAATAATAATTAAATTATCACAATTTATAATAAAAAAAAACAGCACTAGCAACGCACTTCTCAGAAAACTTAAATATTCTGGCGTAGTCGACTGAACAGTTGATTGTCAACAGTCACTAACCAACATATACTGAAATATTGGAAAGGCCCAATTGGATATTTCAGAAGACTTAATTTTTATTTTTATCAACTGCCGTATAGTATTATACTGAAACGACTGAATGTTTATTTTTATCAACGGATGTGGGGCCCAGGGGGACCCGTCACCACCAATGAGCTTAGTTTAGTTATAGATCGTTAGATCGTAGTTATAAATCGTTACAAATGAAGCGTAATGTGGGGTATTCTAGGTAATTTTCAGAAAATTGAAGGTCATACGCAAGTTACATTGTAACAACAACAACACTGTTTAACACTCTCCCACTTCATTATGTTAAGCTCGGTTAGACTTAACATACAAATTATGCGGTATTACAATAATTGGTTTCTCTATTTAAATGTATTCTACACATTAAGATATCTATTAGGAGTAAGCATTCTCTGTATTTTTACTGTTAAGATTCGCATTGAAATAAAAACAGCTAAAGCTTATCTGCATTTTTTATTTACGTAACTGGCGCAGTCAAAAAAAGTAATATAGAAGATAAAAAGATAAGCTTTTGTGAAAAACAGTGAAAGTTAACAAAAGAAAACAAACTTTTGTGAAATTATGGGAAAATTTTTATGAAAATAATATAAGTGATTTTATTAAAAACTATATGAGTTGAAATATTTAAAAAAATAGTTTTCCCTTATAAATTTGACACCTGTCAGATGACACTACAGTATGGGAGAGTAAGTTAACAATAAGTCGAAATTTATGAAAATATTTCTTATAACAATATTTTACAATTACATCAAATTTCAGTTTAAAAATTTACGAGGTATTAAATCCGTTGGTGTAGGGCGTTTGAGTCGTCTCGGTTGCTCACTCTCCTTCATTGGTAGCTGTCGTATCTCAAGATTTGAGTGCAATGATAGTCGGTGTGTGTGGTACATGTGCGGGTAATTGCTTGTACAGTGTCAATGTTGAGATCACGGTGAATAGCGTCATTGGGTATATACTATACAGCATTGGTGATTGTGCGTAGTTTTTTTTATTGTAGACGCTGTAGGATATTTATGTTAGATCTGCTTAAAGTGTCCCAAATTTATATTCCGTACCTCCATATAGGCATGATTATTGTCTTGTAGATCAGAATTTTATTTAGTAGCGAAAGAATCGATTGTTTTCCTAACAGCCAGAACAGTTGTCTGAATCTTTTTTTTACTTAGTTCCTCTTTTGTATTATGTAATCTTTCCATAATAGTTTGGCATCAATTGTCATACCGAGGATATTTAGCTTTAGTGTCAATTTTTATCCGGTTATTATTTTTGGCTAGTTGCACTGACTTAGTCCTCTTATTAGTATAAATGACTTGCATAGTCTTGTCGCCATTTATTTTAATTCCCACTCTCCAAACCAAGATAAAGTTTTGTCAAGTATATTTTACAGATTTTTTGCGGCTATAGTCAAATCTTTGTGCGATACGAGCAGAACAGTATCGTCAGCAAATGTTGCTATCATTTTATCATCTGATATAGGTATAGGGATGTCAGCTGTATATAAGACATATAGTGTGGTACTCCAGCCTCCATTTTTAGAATATCGGAGCATTCCTCAACATACTTGACATAGAAATATCGGTTTTTTATGTAGCTTTTTAGAAGAAGGTAGAAGTCTAGTGGAAGGCATTGTCTTAACTTGTGCAGTAGTCCTTTGTGCCAAACGTTATCAAACGCCTTTAAAACATCAAAGTATACTGCCACGCAAGTATTTTTTTTTTTTTTGTCAATTTCAGTTGCTATTTTATGCGTTACTCTATGAACTTGTTGAATAGTAGAAAGTTTACTTCTGAAACCGAACTGATGGCAAGTGATTATTTTTCTCATTTATAAGATGGGCTCCAGGCGATCCAAAAGCAATTTGTCTAAAATGTTTGATAGAGTTCGTAGTAAGCTGATCAGTCTGTACGATGTAGGGACTTATTTGGTTTCGGAATAGCAACAACTTTAGCACCTTTCCATGCTACGCGATAGAACTTTCGCGTTATAAATGCATTACATAAATTTCAGTTCTCTTAGAATTTTACCTGTAAGTCCATCATATCCAGGAGATTTTTTTGTTTTAATTTTTGTGTTGATAGTACTTTATATCTCCGTCTTCGTTACTTTTTTTATTGCTATATTTTTATTGTTGGGTGTAGCAGCTGCGACAATTATTTGGTCATTTATTTCATTTGTAAAAGTTGTTTGGAAGTGATCAGATAATACTTTGGCTTTGTCGAAATGAGTTCGAGTCCTCTTGTTGTCTGGAGTTTTGAGTGTCGGTTGATGTAAAATTGTATTGGCGATTTATTTGGTAGCTTTCCACAACGAGTAGTTGTTAGTCCTTGTGGATCCTAAATTCGTTAAGTACTTTTCTAGTTTGTCACCTTTGCACGTTTTAACATTTCTTTTAAATTTCTAGTTACTTGGTTTAATCCCTTTTTATCCACTGGTGACCGTGAGTGTTGCTATTGTTTTTTCAGTTTCCTCTTTTTTTTTATGCTCTCCATGATTATTGTGGGAATTCTGTATTCGTTATTTATGATTTTTGTTGCTGGTGTAGAACTAGTTGCAGCGTAAATAATATTTTCATTTAAATATGCACTGTCAATTCCTTCATCAGTTTTCAATGAGATGTTTATGTTAAGTCTTTCCTCCAACATTGTGCGAAAAAGATTCCAATCCGTCAGTTTATTAGAAATATTTGTTGATCTTTTGTATATTAGGGGAGTGATTTGATATGTCAAAACAACCGGAGAATGGTCAGATGAGAGTTCGAAGTATGATTGAATGCTCGTGACTATTGCGTTTTGTTATGAAGAAGTCTATTAGATCAGGTCTTTTTCCCGTATCACTCGGCCAATACGTAGGTTCTCCATTGCTTATGAAGTTGGTTTAACTTTCAATTATTGCGTCAGAAATTTGTCTCCCTTTGAGCATTTGTAATATTTTTCGCGTTAAACTCATCTCCCGCAATATATCGACTTCCAACAATTTTAAGGTAGTCCTGGTATAAAAGTTTAGTGTTTTTGAGTTTTGGAGGGCAGTAAATTCCAGATATTATTTTCGAATTGTTACTGTAGTAGCCTGCAGGTAATCTTTCCTATAAATATTCTTTTCAATGTACTTTATTTTATTGTTTATTATTATTGCCGAACCACCACGAGGTCTGTTGTCATGATGATTTGTATGGTAATTTGAGTAGTTTGGTATTTTTATAAAGCTTTTTTCTATGAAATGCGTCTCAGCTATTAACAGACCGTCAACTTGGTTAGAGTGAATAAATGTCTCAAGTTCTAGAATATATTGACTAAGTCCATTAGGCATTAGATTTTACATTGTACGTAAGGCGGCTTGAAAATTTCGTTAAGTAAAATCCAAAAGGCAGTACAAAAATCTAGTTACTTTTGAGTTTTGGTGGTACAGAACTATTTAAAGTTCTATTGTCCGTAATAACACCAAAAAAAGATACAGATCCATCGATAAAATATAGTGAAATAATTGGAAAGTTATCTCGCCCACGAAAAACATCATTGCCGCGTGTTTTAAGTTTTTTAAACGGTATCAAAAAGACAAAGTACTGTTACATTAGTACATTGTAGACTTAAAACTAATGCCCCAAAATTGTGAGTTTGATACATTACAAGATAAAGCTCTATTAATTCAGTTCGTGGTGGAATAAGAGTGGAGAAAATACAAAACAGCATTTTAAATGACGCAATTATAACAACGTTTGAAAAGGCAATCAAAGTCGCAAGCGCTATGAAGACGACAAGGGAAAATATGAGAATAATAGTATTAAAAGAAAAGGCGGTACTAATTTTTTGGAAAGCTAACATAGTGCCATACGGTTTGAGATCCAAAGTTGAGAATGGATTAGTATTTGGCCTTAGAACAGAACCAGAAATTTTTAATGGAATTCTGACTGAAATAATGAAAGGCGTAGATAAAGTTCACTTATATTTTGATGATATCCTCATTGGAGGGTGCGATCGCATGGAATGCAAATGGAATTTAATTGCTGCAATGGATAGACTAAATGAGTATAAAGTACGAAATTCATATTTTTGGTAGATTAATTATCATACTTAGCGTTTACAATAAATCAAAAAGGTGTAAGACCATGTGGGAAGAAGATTGAGCTGTTGTTAAAGCTCAAGCTGTTGAACAGCACAACCAATAGCTTGGCCAACGGCACAATTTGCCGGTCAAAACTTTTGCTGAGGGCGACATTCCTTTTCGCGCTAGGTATCTTTTTCATACCACAGCACTCTTTTGCATCTATACTTTGTATGGAATCTGCAATCGATTCATAAGCCTATCCTGAGTGACCAACGTATTGATTCAACCCTACATGGCGATACAACCCTACATGGCGATCATACACTAACATCCAATCCCACATAGCGATCCTGCAATTGACGAACTGAAGAGAAGCCAAAGATCCTGCAACTGGTCTGGAACTAAACTGAAGCCAAATAATCCTGCAACCGATCCTGCAATTGATGAATAGCCTGAAGAAGATCCTGAAAATTATCCAGAAAAGGTGGACCAATATTCCTGCATATGTAAGAATATGTGCCGACTACCATGCATTTCCAGCATATGTTCCATCAAAGATTATCAACTGTGACCCGCAATCGAAGAGTACAAGAGGCGACAAATTAAAACGAAGGAGCAACTGACGCAGCCAATATGGCTCAAGAATTGGAAAAATGACGAAGCAGAGAGCAAAGAAGAAGTCAAAGAGAAAAAGAACCATATAGAGAAGAAGCAACAGATAGAAAAGAGGACGAAGAGAGAAAACAAGACGCAGTGATAAAATTTTTGGAGAGAAAGGAAGAAGAGTAGAGAAAACAAAGAAACATATTAAAGTACGACTACTACGAGTAATTGAATTAAAATTTGATATTGATTTATAATGTTAATCAACAATTTGATGTTTGCTTTAAAATAAAAAACATTTTATTTCCAAAATTACTTATATTATGTATATATATAAAATTAAGTGGCAAAACTTCCTGTTCGCATACTCCTCCTAGACGGCTTGCCCGATTTCAATGAAATTTTCAGGGGTGATTGGGGTCTGTGTGGAGGGTGCACATAAGAAATTTCATGTGTGTATCTTTGCACGTTTTGCAAAAACAAAAAAAAAATACATTAATTCTGTTTGGCTTTACGGGTTTTTTTTCGTATTTTTATAATTCCTAGACGGCTTGCCCGATTTAAATGAAATTTTCAGGGGTGATTGGGGTCTGTGTGGAGGGTGCACATAAAATGAAATTTTCAGAAGTGATTGGGGTCTGTGTGGAGGGTGCACATAAGAAATTTAATGTGTGTATCATTGCACGTTTTGCAATTAATTCTGTTTGCCTTTACGTGTTTTTTGGGATTTTTATTATTGTTTTTGCCGCAAGATTGGCAGTCCTGCCTTTTACTCCGCAAGATTGGCAGTCCTGCCTTTGCTGGCGAATGTTTACAATTATTAAAAAACATTGACATCGCAACATTGTGTGTTTTTTCCAGATTTAATTCAATCGATTTGCTACATTTATTCGAAAAGAATACTTTAGAAAATACCTCCACTACGCAGACGTAATACGGTTGGCAGGCATACGCGTGATTCACATCGAATGTCAATATCGAGAAGAAATCAAAGCGAAGAGCAACGCGCTCAAGTGAATGCCCGAGGTAGAGCGGTGTACAGAGAGCGGCGTGCACAGTTTAGAGCTGAATCCGCAGACAATCAACGGCCAAATTATCGCCAAGGCAAAGTTCCGCTTCGTCTTCGCGATCAAATGGAACATGTTGGCTTTCACTACGATCCTGACTGCGACTACAGCCTGCATGGTTCCATTGGAGCAATGGATATTATTTGTACGCGTTGCAATGCAGCGAAGTTTCGAGGAGAAACAGCTGGCATGTGCTGCTCCGGTGGCAAAGTGAAACTCCCTGCATTGGAACCGCCACCAGAACATTCCTTGCTCACTGGAGAATCGCCGACATCTAAGCATTTTTTGCAGAACATTCAAGCATACAATTCATGTTTTCAAATGACTTCTTTTGGTGCCACAAAGATCATTAAAGATACATTTATGCCGACATTCAAGGTGATTACTTTGCATTGAATTTCCAGTGAAACATTTGACATTTTTAAATATTCCAATCATTCATCCAAATTTAATGCACAAACATTATAGATTCAGGGACAAATATACCATCGAGCAGGCTCGCTATTACCATTTGCCAATGATGACTATAAATTTTTGCAAATATATTTTATCGGTAATGAAACTGACCAACTCAATCAACGGTGTACAATTGGGACCGGCACAAGGCGAGAAATCGTACTGAATTTGCAAAGATTTCTCAATGAATTGATTCGATTGTTCAAAATCGCATTGGACCGCATGCCGTCTGATAACCATCGAATCGTCATCAGAGCAGACAAAATGTCGATGGGGCAGCATGCCAGACGATTCAACGCACCAACAATCGATGAGGTGGCAATCGTCATTGTAGGCGAACAGTTTGAATCGCGAGATATTGTACTGCACCGTAGAAACGAACAACTTCAGCGTGTTACGGAGCTACACCGTAGTTATGATGCATTACAGTATCCGATATTATTCTGGAGAGGTGATGACGGCTATCACATCAATATGCGATTGATAAATCCAACTACTGGTAAATAATCATTAAATTTAAAAAGTACATTTTCTTACAATTCAACATTTTGCGTATTGTTCATTTATAGGCCAAGAAACACCGAAAAAACTCAGTGCGATGAACTTATATTCGTACAGAATAATGATTCGTCCGCAAGAAGACAACTACATCTTCAAATGTCGCAAGCTTTTCCATCAGTATTTGGTTGACATGTATGCGAAGATCGAGACCGAACGTCTCAACTTTATTCGATTCAACCAAGCGAAATTGCGATCTGAAGAGTACATCCATTTGAGAGATGCCGTAATAAATTATGCAAATGTGAATAACATTAGACGTCTGACAATATTGCCAGCAACATACATCGGCAGTCCGCGCCATATGCACGAGTATGCGCAAGATGCGATGTCGTATGTGCGCCATTACGGCTGACCGGATCTGTTCATAACGTTCACGTGCAATCCTCAGTGGAATGACATCAAAGACCATTTGTTCCCCGGCCAATCAACAACTGATCGTCACGACATATCAGCACGTGTATTCAGGGAAAAGCATAAAGCATTGATGAATTTAATTGTGAAACTTCGTGTTTTTGGAGAAGTTCGATGCTGGATGTACTCTATCGAATGGCAAAAAAGAGGATTTCCGCATGCACACATCTTCATTTGGTTAGTTCGCAAAATACGACCAGTTCAGATTGATAAAGTCATCTCAGCGGAAATTCCAGATGAAGCAATCGACCCACAATTGTTTGGCGTTGTAACAAAAATTATGATCCACGGTCCTTGCGGCGCTATTAATCCAACGTCACCATGCATGATTGACAATAAGTGTTCAAAGCGCTATCCAAGAACTTTAGTTGCTGATACAATCACTGGAAATGACGGATATCCATTATATCGGCGTCGACCCGCTGAAGATGGCGGTAATTCAACGGTCATAAAAGTTCGAAATCAAGACATTGATGTTGATAATCGTTGGGTCGTGCCGTATTCACCATTGTCGTAGAATATTGCAACTCTGTCAAATCGATCAAATACATCTGCAAATACGTAAATAAGGGCAGTGATATGGCAGTTTTCGGGGTGGCTGATTATCAGAATATCGATGAAATTCAGCAATACCAAATGGGCCGTTATATAAGCAGCAACGAAGCGGTATGGCGCATTTTATCGTTCCCAATACACGACCGGTATCCCGTTGTTGTTCATTTGGCAGTTCATCTCGAAAATGGTCAACGCGTTTATTTCACTGCAGAAAATGTACAACAGAGAGCAACACGACCACCGGGGACAACACTAACTGCCTTCTTCGAGTTGTGTGAAAACGATGAATTTGCAAGAACATTGCTATATTCCGAAATACCAAAATATTTCACTTGGAATTCATCATCGAAAATATTTCAACGACGAAAGCAAGGGGAGCATGTTGACGGTTATCCAAATATCCGTAAAACCGATGCCATAGGACGCATTTACAACATCCATCCGAACAACGCCGAATGTTTCTATTTGCGTCTGCTATTAGTCAACGTGCGCGGACCAAGATCATTTGATGATTTGAAAACTGTTGACGGTCAGTTGTGTGCGACGTATCGTGAAGCATGTCAGCGATTGCATTTGTTGGAAGATGATATGCATTGGGACACCGCACTTCATGACGCATCAGTCACATCTCATCCAAAACAAATACGCGGACTAATCGCCATAATAATATCTACATGCCTTCCGTCAAATCCGCAAGAACTGTGGAATAAGTACAAATACTACATGACCGAGGATTTATTGATTTTGGCGCGTAATCGAGCATCGGAAGCAGACTTGCTATATACATTAGAAATGTATAATGATGCTTTGATATTGGTCGAAGATCTGTGCCTTACAATTGCGAATAAGACATTAGCGCAACTTGGCATAACTGCGCCCAATCGTTCAGCGCTTGATATGCTTGACCATGAGCTTCAACGTGAACAACAATTCGATTGCAATGAATTGCGTGCTTTCATACAAGCTAACATTACCAAATTGAATATTCAGCAGAAAAATGCTTATCATAATATTATACGAGCGGTTGACAATAACGCCGGTGGATTCTACTTTCTGGATGCGCCCGGTGGTACAGGGAAAACGTTTCTGATCTCTTTGATTCTTGCTAATATACGGTCACAGCAGAAAATTGCGTTGGCAATTGCTTCGTCAGGCATCGCTACTACTCTACTTGATGGCGGCCGAACAGCAGATTCTGCTTTGAAATTACCGTTGAACATCCAAGTCGTTGAAACACCAACGTGCAACATATCGAGGAATTCAGCAATGGCAAAAGTTTTGCGAGGAGCTGCAATAGTTCTATGGGATAAGTGCCCAATGGCTAACAAAAAGTCATTAGAAGCATTCAATAGAACAATGCAAGATTTACGCCAAAATCAACAACTTTTTGGCGGGGCATTAGTATTATTATCCGGCGATTTTAGGCAAACTTTGCAAGTCATTCCTCGATCAACTCCTGCAGACGAAATAAACGCATGTTTAAAATCGTCAGTTTTGTGGAGACATGTTCAAGGGCTGACTCTTACCATCAACATGCGAGTCCAATTGCAAAATTATCGATCCGCAGCGGCGTTTTCGAAGCAGTTGTTGGACATTGGCGAAGGCAAAATACCAATCGATGATACCGGTTTGATCACATTGCAGAACAACTTTTGTACACTTTTACAATCGAAAGAAGAATTGATTGAAAGTGTATTTCCGAATATTGTTCAACAGTATCAACGCAATGATTACTTAAGTGAACGCGCAATATTGGCACCGAAAAATGTACACGTCAACGAAATCAATTTTGCCATTCAAGAAAAACTGCCAGGAGAAGCTACTACATATACATCGATTGATAGCGTTTTGAATCAAAATGAAGTAGTCAATTATCCAACTGAATTCTTGAATTCTTTGGATCCCCCCGGTCTGCCACCGCATCGTTTAGTCCTGAAAGTTGGTTCACCTATTATACTTCTACGAAATCTGAAGCCACCGACTTTGTGTAATGGCACAAGACTTTCAGTCAAAAAATTGTTTCCAAATTTGATTGAAGCAACCACACTAAATGGCAAGGCAGCAGGTGAAGTTGCACTCTTACCACGCATTCCAATGATTCCAACGGACATGCCGTTTGAATTTAAGCGCTTGCAGTTCCCAGTACATCTTGCCTTTGCGATGACCATAAACAAATCGCAAGGGCAAACGTTTCGAGTGTGCGGCGTCAATTTGGAAGAACCGTGCTTCTCCCACGGCCAATTGTATGTCGCATGTTCGAGAGTGGGAAAAACCAAAAATGTTGTATACCAAAATGTTATATAAATAAGTAATAGGTTTACAACAATAAATAAAACACAAAGTAAAAACCCTTAAGAGTTTTAATCGATTTAGGTGTAGCGAAGCGCACCGGGTAAGAGCTAGTTAGTAATAATTCACATATGTATTGAAATGAAACAAAAGCATTAGAAAACTAAAAAATTATAAAATTAATTGCAAAATTTTCAAATAAACAAAAAAAAATATATAAGTCCAACTTCCCAAAAATACATTGCGAAAAAAACAAAATAGATTAAAAATGATAATGGCGACGTAAACAAAAAAAAAATAAAATTTTATGTAAAATCAGATTAAAATGAAATAAATTAAACCAGTATGTATAAAAAAATTATAGACTACCACAAACTCATAAAGAAATAGTAAATGAGCAAGTATAAAAAATGCTACATGAAAACATCATTGAACCTTCAGTCAGCCCATACAATGCTCCACTCCTTTTGGTTCCCAAAAAGAACACTAATGACAAAAAGAAATGGAGACTTGTAATGGACTTTAGAAAACTGAACAACAAGATAATCAATGACAAGTTTCCAATCACTCGACTAGAAGACATTCTAGACAAGCTAGGAAGAGCAAAATGGTTTTCATATATAGATATGAACAGTTCATTCCACCAAATAGAACTTGAAAGACAATCAAGACCACTTACTTATTTTTTAAGAAATAGTGTAAAAATAAATTTTACAGCAATTTTATATTTAAGTTTTGAATTGAAAAAATGTGTAGATAAACCAGTAACTGAAAACCAATTTACAATTTATATGGTTAAAAATTTAAAGTTGCCACTAACCATTAGTATCACTTTTGACAATGACAAAAATACCATTTTGATTTTGACATACTATAAAAAAGCATAAAATGAATTCGAACAGAGACGCGTTATCAAAAATACAATTAAACTCCAGCATACTCAAGAATATGATACCAATGAATATTGATGAAAAACGCTAATAATTACAAGGGGCATGTATAAAGCGGAAAAGTTAAGAGAGGAAAAAGAGAACTGTATATCTCGGCAGAAGTCTGATCAACTTCAAATTTGGGTTTGCACATCTATAAATGACGTCAAATATAAGAGGAAATAAAAGAATTAACGAGTACAGAAGTCTGAAGTCGGGTTAGACCGACTTCGAAATACACGTTACCTTTCCTTATGCCTGCGAGTACAATAATGGGGATGTTTTCCTCAAAAATCATCATTAGGAGCATATTAGGTAATTTTGGGTAGGGTACCTTAAATTGATTACATCGACCCCATTTCTTGTGTATGGCTTTGTAGTGTCAATACATATACTAATATAAAATTTCGTCCTAATATATGGTATACGTCGTAAGTTAGAATAATATATCAATAGTGGACGTGGTTAAAAAAATAATACGTCCATTTTTTGTGTGCTGTTTAATATTAGTACCCGCAGTGAATCATCTACAGGAACCTAGTAATGATTTTTGTTTAATTGTGGGCGTGGCAGTAGTAATAGTCTGCCCATATTTGGAATGCATACTACTACAGACCCAATGTATATCAATAGTGAGCGTGGTTCTAAAAAAACAAGCCCATTTTTTGTTTGGACCGAAGTTATAGACATTTTAAAAAAGGTGAAAAAAGTTCCTTATATGGGAGGTTCCTTATAAGAGAACGTGCAGACGCTTGGTTTGTAACAAACGCAATGAAGACAAAAGTTTAATTTGGATTAGGAATGAAAAATAACATTCGTAAAACAAGGAAATTAAAGAAAAAAAGAAGAAAGAGAAAGACAAAAGGTTATAATAAAAAATTATTTTCAACTACTATCAAAAACACCTTGAAAATCTTAAAAAAAGAAAAACCTGATAATATAAATGCTGCTATGAAAATTGTCCAAAAAGCTGTACATTCAAGTTTTAGAAAGAAAAAAAAAATCTAATATTGCTATACCGAGAGTTATTCCAGTACCAAAAATTGGTGGATTTCTTCCATTAATTCCAGTTTTAACAGCGTTGTCTGCACTTGGTGGTTTAGCTACTGGTGGATCAGCTATTGCAAAAGCTATAAATAATATAAAAAAATGGAAAGGAACAACTAGCAGAGGCTACGCGTCACAATATATACATGGAGTCAATTGCTATGGGTAAAGGTTTGCATCTTAAACCATATAAGAAGGGATTTGGACTTTATTACAATCAACATGCAAAAAACTTTTAAAGAACCTACCCAAACGACCACTAACAGATATAGATTTGAATAAATATGGAAAACAACTTAATCATTTTAGAGGTGTTTTTATGCGTGATTGTTTACCTAAAAAACCATTACCTCAAGAATGTGGTATTGTTAATTTAGATGACTCAAGCGGTCGTGGAACACATTGGGTAGCGTACTACAATAATCACAATTATAAGGAATATTTTGAGAGTTTTGGCGACTTACAACCACCACTTGAAATAGTTAATTATTTAAAAGCCACTATTGAGTATGATTATAAAAAAAAACAAAAATTCAATACTTTCAACTGTGGGCATTTATGTTTAAAATTTCTTTTTCAAAAATACAATCTATATACATAAAAATGAATGTTTGTTTGTTAGTGACGCTAAGGCTCGAGAACGGCTGGACAAATCTTGATGGTATTTTCAGAGGTTGTTCGTTGTGGATCTGGGAAGGTTTAGAATTAAAAAAACCTTATACTTTTCCTGAAGAAAAGTCGGAAAATTAAAAAATTCCAAAACTTTTTCCATACAAACATTTTTTTCTTTCAAATTTTTTTTCCAATTGTTGCTTGCAAATCTATCGATCTCAAAAGTCGGAAAATTCGGAAAATTAGAAAATTAGAAAAACCTAATCTCACTTTTTGTTCTCATTTTTTTTTGTATGTGCGTGGTGTTGCACGCGCACATTTAGTTTCATATTGGTGTTGTAAGCACTGATTAATACTCCAATAACTCAACAGATAGAGCTGTAGACGCTTATTTATTTTGACAGCTGCGTATATGGTTTGTTCTTTCTGATTTGTTTATTCGAACAGTGCGGACACGGTCAATTGACTTTCTGACATTTTTCCAAATTTTAATTGATCTCTCGAGTTAAATTCATTACATTAAATTGTTAAATTATTTACATTCACGAAATATTTGATTTTAAATCTGTGGATCATCAGTTTTTGAGTGAAATTATTGACATTTCAAACAAAAAAAGTGAGTTCATTATTTTCGTTTGTTGGTGAATACCTAACCTCATTTCCATTGGAATTTATTTGTGTTATTTCTTCAGCTGATTTGTAAATTATTTGAATCGTTCAATTTCGGTCGTTTGCTTTCTTTATTTCGGCTATTCAAAAGGTAAATTATTGAAAATTATTCCGTGAAAGCTTTATGTGATCAATTACAGATTGAAATTTGTTACGATGCCACAAAGAGGTCGCGCTAATATCGGTCGGCGTTCCCGACGTACTACGGACCAACGTAATTATACATCACGTCGTACGGAAGAGGAAAATGCTACTGCAAGGGAATCTGCTCGAATCGGAATGATTGAACATCGTGCGCGACAATCACAAGAGGCTCACGAAGCTTACAATGAGCAACAACGATTGAGAAGAAAACAAGTTCGTGCTCAGGAAATTCATGAAGCAAGAGAACAACGTTTGGCTGCTCACCGACAACGCCAGCAACAACAACGATTGCCTAATTTGAATATCGAACGTGCAACCTTTCGATATGAGCCGGAAATTGAATACGGTGAGCACGCATCAGTTCGATTTGGTTCGATGTCTGTCGTTTCCCCGCAATGCGATGCACTGAAATTTCTAAAAGAACCGGCCGAATTGTGTTGCGCAAGCGGAAAAGTGAAATTACCATAGATACTTCATCCACCAGAGCCATTGCGGTCGTTGCTTTACGGTGAATCACCAAATTCGAATAATTTTTTACAACCTTCCAAGATGTATAACGATTGTTTTCAAATGACGTCATTTGGTGGGGAAATTGTGAATGAACATAATTACAATCTAGGTTAGTTCACCAACAATCTAACACATATTATCTCGCCAATAAAATACAGAAATTAACATATTTGTCTGCAACTATACAGATTCACGGGCAAATTTATAATCTTGCTGGATCGCTGTTGCCGCATCCTGATCAAGATCACAAACATCTCCAAATATATTTCCTTGGAGATTCAAATGAAGAAGTGAATCGACGTTGTGCAATTTTCAATGCGATGAAAATAGAAATTGTGCAGCAATTGCAAGAAATGTTGCATGAACACAACGAACTAATTCGATTATTCAAAACTTCGTTAGAAAGGATGCCATCTGATGATCACAGAATCGTCATGAAAGCGGACAAACGACCAGCCGGCACGCATGAACGGCAATATAATGCACCGACGGCCGATGAAATATCAATTGTTGTTGTTGGCGATAATTTAGAATCCCGTGATATTGTTATTAAACGTCGAGCTGGAGATGCATTAGAGCGAATCAGTGAAACTCATCGATCGTATGACTCACTACAATATCCGCTTATGTTCTGCCGTGGTGAAGATGGATATCACTTGAGATACTACTTGATCAATCCTGCCAATGGTTAGTAAAAGAAAAACAAACACTCTTGATTGTAACTTCATTTTTTGTTAACTTTTAGGCATCGATACAACATACATGGATCATACCATATTCGCCAATATTGTCTACGACATTCAAAACTCATATCAATGTTGAGTATTGCAGTTCTGTGAAATCGATCAAATACGTTTCCAAGTACGTCACCAAAGGAAACGCCATGGCGGTTATTGGCCTTGAACCAGATGAGATCAGCAAGTATCAAATGGGTCAATACGTGAACTGAAATGAAGCGCTTTGGAGAATATTTTATTTTGTAATTCATGAGCGTTTTGCGACTGTTGTGCATCTCGCAGTTCATTTGGAGAATGGCAAAAGAGTGTATTTCAACCAAGAGAATGCAGTGCAGCGAGCGGAAACACCACCAGCAACAACATTGACGAATTTTTTCTCAACCTGCGCCAGTGATCCGTTTGCGAGAACATTGCTTTTTTCGGAAATGCCTCGATATTACACATGGAATGCATCGTCGAAGAAATGGTTACGCAGGAAGCAAGGCCAACCAGTAGATGGACATCCAGGTGTGTTCTCAACTAATGCATTAGGATTTTACACAATCCACCCGAAAATTGACGATTGCTTCTACCTTCGGTTGCTATTGATTAATGTACGCGGTTCAACTTCATTTGAGTCATTGCGTACTGTGAATGGTACGGTGTGTGCAACTTTTCAAGAAGCATGCCAGCAATTACAATTGCTGGAACATGATAATCACTGGAATCAAACGATGGACGATGCGATAGCTACTTCGCATGCCACTGAAGTTCGCACACTTTTCGCGATGATCATTTCGACATGTCAGCCTTCAAATCCGCGTCAATTATGGGATACGTACAAAAATTACATTGCCGAAAACATTTTACATCGTATTTGAGTGGCAACATGGAATTCAGAATTGCAAATGAACGATGACATCTACAATGAAGCATTGGTGTTGATTCAAGATTTGTGTTTGCTTATGAGTGGCAAACTATTGACCGAAATTCATATGCAAGCGCCAAATCGTCAAATCAGAGATGTACTGAATCGTGAATTGGAACGTGAGCGTGCATACGACAGAATAACTTTGAAACAACAAGTACAAAGAAATGTTCCGTTATTGAATGAGCAGCAAAAGAGTGCGTATGATGAATTGATGAAGGCTGTCAATGATGGAAACGGTGGACTATTTTTTCTTGATGCGCCCGGCGGAACTGGGAAAACGTTCCTGATATCATTGATTTTGGCAACAATACGATCTCAAAATGGTATTGAGTCTCGCATCTACTGGGATTGCTGCAACTCTACTAGAAGGTGGAAGAACGGCACATTCGGCACTGAAGCTTCCTTTAAACATGTAAATCAATGAAACACCTGTTTGCAACATTTCAAAGCAATCAGCTATGGCAAAACTATTGAAGAATTGTAAACTGATAGTATGGGATGAGTGCACAATGGCTCACAAACGGTCTCTAGAAGCACTTGACAGAACAATGAAAGATCTGCGGAATAATAATCGTCGCTTTAGTGGCGCAATGATACTGTTAGCAGGCGATTTTCGACAAACACTTCCTGTTATTCCGAAATCAGCAGCGGCGGATGAATGTCTCAAGTCATTGTATTTGTGGCGGTACGTGCAAACCTTACGATTGACTATGAATATGCGAGTGTTCCTGCAACAGGATAGCACCGCAGAAGTTTTCTCTAAAGAACTGCTAAGAATTGGAAATGGGCAAATTCCGGTTGATACTTCCAGTGGATTGATATCAATTCCACCTGCCATTTGTCAATTCACTTCAACGAAAGCTGAACTCATCACGAATGTTTATCCGAACATTGGCCAAAATTATCGTAACTACGATTGTTTGAGTGCACGCGCAATTTTAGCTGCCAAAAATACCGATGTTAATGACTTAAACTGGAGATTCAAAGTCAAGTTCCGGGAGATTTGCGCTCATACAAATCGATCGATCGTGTTGAAAATGAAGACGAAGTCGTGAATTATCCAGTGGAATTTCTAAATTCTTTGGATTTGCCTGGCATGCCGCCGCATCATTTGTGTCTCAAAGTTGGATCTGTCATTATTATGCTTCGCAATCTTCATGCGAACTGTGTAATGGAACCCGGCTGATTGTGACGCAGCTATCGAATAATATGATAGTTGCAAAAATTTTGAAAGGGACTTACAAGCGGGCATAATGCTTGATTCCACGAATTCCTTTGAGTTCCAACGATTTGCCATTTCAGTTCAAACGTATTCAGTTTCCAGTGAAACTTGTATTTGCGATGACAATCAATAGGTCATAAGGACAGTCGCTGGAAGTGTGTGGCATAAATCTGGAAATGCCATGTTTTTCACACGGCCAGCTATACGTGGCGTGTTCACGAGTTGGAAAACCATCTTCTCTGTACACTTACGCACCGGAACAGAAAACAAAAAATGTTGTTTGTCAAGCTGCGTTACATTGAAAAAAATGTAGAAAAATCGCAAATAAATGATTTTCAACACAATATAAATTCAACTTTCTTTTCAAAACACATAATTTCACGCAGGGCAACGCCTGCGGGGTCAGCTAGTATATATATAAATATATATATAACAAAACAAACAATCTGCGAAATAGACTCTTTAAATGCCCCAGCATAGTTTGCCTGTGCTGTCTTGTAAATAAGGTAAAGAAAATAAATTGGTATAATAAATTTAAATAGTGCAGTGTCGAAAATGTTAGTGAAGCGCCTTTCACACCAAGAGAGGCCCCACTCACTTGCCGGTATTATACACGCATAACTGCAGCTCTCTCTCAGTCTAATGGAGCGAACTCGTATGCAGCAGCTGTCATGGCAACAACGCCTCTCTCATGGTGCGAGCAATACACAACTTAAACAAATACTAACCTAACATAATCTGCTAACTCTGTCTTTGCTCTAGCAAGCACAACAGCAAACACTACAGTAAAAACCATCTGTTCGTAGTAACACTATATTTAATTATAAATACTCGTATTTTAGTAATATAACAATGTCTCTTAATATGTTTAACTCTCTTAATTTAACTCTCTCTCTCTCTCCTCCTTTAATTTTGTGTATGTATTTTTGATGTATTAGCATAGCTTGCACTGGGCAAATAAAATTCTCCCCAGTTGATCATATACCTTAAGCACACTTAGTTGCAGTTTTTATTATCGGTCGTTTAAAAATTGAATAGTTCAAGCGGTTGGTAAGAAGGCTTACCATTCCCATAAACATTTGGTGACCCCGACGTGATATCGGTTGCGTTTTTTCATTTAATTCGTTTTTGGATTGGGTATTCCAACGGGCTTTTACTTAGTCGGAACTTTTCCTGCTAAAATTGGTTGGCTGGAAAATACACCGACGCCGTCTTTTTGACTTTGTGTGACCTTCGGGGATAATTGGGGATTCAAACACTTGGTTTGATTCTCATATTAAACATTATCTGCTCGCTGCCGCTGACAGCGCAATTTCGCTTACTTCGTTTACCTTTCGTTGCCGGTGCATACGAGTATATTGCTTTCTCGCTGCTTCGTTTAGTGTCGCTACAGTTGTGTTCGGTCAATTCATTTCGCTGCAATCGTGCTGCTACCTATATTGTCATATTAATTGATTACTTTGTGATCGTGTCTTTCTATAACACAGTTTTAGTGTTCGGACATTCGGTTTAATAAGTTCATGAAACGTGTGCATTTAAATGCAAGGGTTAAAATAATTACCTAAAGTTTAGAGGCAAAATAAATACGGTTTCGGACATAACGGTACTCGCTATTTCTCAGTTTACCTTTCGTTGTAGCTACACTATCGGTACTTTTCGTTCGTCATATCGGTTTGTGATCTTTAGTTTACAGCAAATACTACCATGTCAAGATCAAAGAAAGGTCGACATTCCGTGTCAAATCCAGCGGTTCTGGAAACGGTTAATAAAAATCGGATGTTCTTGGCGCGTAAAAGTGCATGGTTCATCTCGCAATTGCAGTTAATACAGAAGGGACTAACTGAAATTGTGTTACGTTCATCTGATGAATTACTGCTTTCCATCAAATTGGAGCAGCTCAATCGATTGCAAGAGCAGTTCGAAGACGTGCAAACTCAATTGGAGATGGAGGACCATGAAGAAATTGAGAGTGATGCTCGATGCCAATTTTTTGAATACTTTTCGGAGATTAAAGAGCAAAGAGCTAAAGGAGCGTGCGTCTTCAGGTGCGATGGCATCTACTCCCAAGACAGTTTTCGGTGGAGGCTCAGATGTTTCAAACTGTAAAACTTCGTATTTGCCGAAGTTAGAGTTGCCACGCTTCGATGGTACGATCACTGAGTGGCCTGACTTTTGGTCATTGTTTGAAACAATAATTGGAAACCATCAAAATTTAAAGGGCGTGGAAAAATTCCAGCATTTAAAATCTTGTTTGAGTGGAACAGCGATGGATGCCATTCGGTCATTGGAAATAAACGACCAAAATTATATTAATGCGGTAACTTTGCTAAAATCTAGATTCGATATTAAACGCATTCAGTTTCAGACACATGCTAAGGAAATTTTCAATCTAAAGACGGTTCGTGATGGCTCTGCCATTGGTTTAAGGCAAATGTGTGATAAGATTAAATCTCACCTTCGAGCCTTGTACTCTATTGCCGGTCGAGACGAACTTCTTGATAGTGTGCTCATATATCTGGTTAACAGCAAAGTCGATGCTGAAACCCGAGCGAAGTGGGAGGAGGAATCTCCTTCACACGACATACCAACGTGGGAATCTATGGTGGAGTTCCTGGAGAAGAGATGCCGGATAATGGAAGGTATAACTGCAGCCTCGGTAAGCCAGACACTGAGCAAGCTGGTGGGTACTAAACATGCGTTCGTCACAGTTCATCCTAATCAACCTTGCACATTTTGCAATGTAAGGGAGCATGCAATTACTTCCTGTTCGCCTTTTTTAAGGTTATCTCCCACCTTACGGTTTAAAGAAGCCAAAAGGCAACAGCTATGTATTAATTGTTTGAAACCGGGGCATATTATCAAAAATTGCAAATCTGTCTGTTGCAAGCAGTGCTCATCTAAGCATCATACCCTATTACATTTTGATCGCATTGCTTCGCCTCAAGCTGCTGCTGTAATATCAAATTGTTCTAACCTTTCTGCTCCTGCCCACAATTCACAGGCAGCCCTAGTGTCAACTTCACTTCTGAACTCTCAGCTTGCCACATCAAGCGCAATGCCTGAAGATTTTATTTTTCTCGCTACTGCAATTGTGTTTTTGAAACCAAGAACAGGAAACCCGATTCCATTCAGAGCAATCCTTGATTCCGCGTCACAATTAAATTTTATAACAAATCGTGCCGCTAGTCAGCTACAACTCAAAACAACCAAATCAAAAACCCAAGTGTCTGGAATTGGTGAAAGGGATTTTGTGGCTGACCAAACTGTTGATATCTGTTTTCAATCTCATGATGGTGGTTATCATACCTCAATCACAGCCGTTACCATTCCTTCGATCACCGACCATCAACCCAATATCTCTTTAAATGCAACATTTTGGAATATACCTTCAAATATAACTCTTGCCGACCCAACATTCTTCAAATCTCAGCGTGTGGATATTTTGATTGGAGCCGGACTCTTCTTTGATTTGATGTGCGTCGGCCAAATTCGATTGAGCCCAACCTTAAGAAAACAAAGTTAGGCTGGATTGTGTGTGGTGGAAGACAACCTTCCACTAGTAAAATTGTATCTTTAGCAGTCGTCGATAAACGTGCTTCAGAAAATGATTCTGATGGCTCTTTAGAGCAGCTATTAAGGAGTTTTTGGGAGGTAGAGCATTTTGTTGAGACTGAGCGTAAGGCTACTAATGAAAGCTCTGAGTGCGAATTGCACTTCAAAAACAATGTTAAACGTTTAAGTTCTGGCGAGTACTCTGTGCGTCTTCCCACAAAACATAGCATTGACCTCCTTGGTGAATCGTATCAGCAAGTATTATTGCGCTTTAAGTCTTTAGAAAGAAAGCTTCTTCGAAACACTGAATTACGAATTCAATACTTATCATTTATTAAGGAGTACAGAGATTTAAATCACATGTCACTTGCCGACGATTGTTACCTTGGCACTCCAACGTATTTTTTTTCCTCATCATTGTGTTTTTAAGTCAGACAGCACAACAACAAAATTGCGAGTTGTGTTTGATGCGTCGGCATCAACTTCCACTGGCTATTCGCTTAACGATTTGCTGATGGCTGGACCTACAATCCAGCCAAATCTTTTCAGTATTCTATTACGCTTCCGAACCTTTGAGATCGCTCTAACAGGAGATATGTGCAAAATGTACAGATGTGTACGAATGCAGCATCCTGACAATTTTCTTCAATGCATTTTATGGCGTGACTCTCCAGAGGAAAATATACAAATATATAAGTTAGATACGGTCACATACGGTACCAAATCGGCGGCATTTTTGTCTATTCGTACCATGCATCCATTAGCTTATGATGAAGAGCGAGTTCTGCCAATCGGTGCAGAGACAGTTCGCAGAGATTTCTATGTTGACGACCTCATTTCAGGAGGAAATTCTGAAGACGAAGTCACGGAGATTATGCGTCAAACAACTGAGCTCCTTAATAAAGGAAATTTAAAATTAAGAAAATGGTGTTCCAACAATTCTAAGGTGCTAAACCAAGTTCCAGAAGAAGATAAAGAAAAATATTTGAGATTTAGTGATGGGAGCGACGTGACCAAAACTCTCGGCTTGGTATGGGATCCTGTGGCAGATTCTTTCTTGTTTTCATTCATGCCACACTCACTTCCTGGTAAAGTGACAAAACGATCGGTATTGTCCACCATTGCCCGATTTTATGACCCATTAGGCTTGATTGGTCCTGTCATCACTAAGGCCAAAATCTTGCTTCAACAACTATGGAAGGACAAGGTAGACTGGGACGAGAGCTTACCCCAGACACTTTATTCAACTTGGGTAAATTTATTGGAAGAATTTAAAACAGTAGAGAGTTCTAAATTTCGTCGCTTAGTTTTGTTGCCATGCTCGAAGGTGGAAGTTCATGCATTTTGTGATACAAGCCTGTCGGCATATGGTGTGTGCATTTACATTCGATCACAAAATAAGAATGGAATCAATGTAGATTTACTTTGTTCGAAATCACGAGTTTCACCACTAAAAACCCTGACAGTCCCAAAACTAGAGTTATCTGCAGCTATGCTCCTATCGGAACTTGTAAGCTCAATTTCAAAATTAGGAATTTTTGAATGTGATTTTCACTGCTGGTCAGATTCCATGGTGGTATTATCATGGTTACGAAATGAACCGCCAAATTTCACAGTATTCGTTTCAAATAGAGTGAATAATATTCAGATTCTCACTGCAGGAATGAAATGGCATTTTGTACCAACCACAATGAATCCTGCAGATATCCTGTCAAGGGGATCCACACCACGTGAATTACTGAAATGTAAGCTTTGGAAGCATGGCCCTCCTTTTCTTCAAGGCGATCGAGATACGTGGCCAGATTCCCCAGGTTATGTTAAGGAACTACCCGAGAAGCGCAAGAATATTTTGCTTTCAACATCAAACATGTCGGACTTATCATTAAAATGCAAATTTCTTAACTCCTTTGGAAAGCTGCAACGAGTATTCGGCTATATTTACAAATTTATTTCGCGAGGCAAGGACCGAAGGGGTCCACTCACAGTAGAGGATGTTCATCAAGGCACATATTTATTGATTCGAATGGTATAACAAAGGCACTTCCCAGATTACAAAATACTCAAATCTGGTAGTCGCGTAGCATCATCTAGCAAAATCTGCTCTCTCACACCATTTTTAGATAACTTTGGTTTAATGCGAGTGAGAGGACGCCTCCAGCATTCAGCTCTGGACTTTGAATCGAAGCATCCAATTATATTGCCCCAAGGGCATCCGGTTACAAATTCGATAATAGAATTCTTTCATCGCAAATTATTGCATGCAGGGACGCAGGCATCATTAGCCGCTATTCGTCTACAATATTGGCCAGTAGGTGGTCGCAAGGCAGTAAGCCACATCATTAATAAGTGTATCAGGTGCTTACACTTACGGCATAGGTTAACGGAGCACATCATGGGAGATTTACCGGAAGTAAGAGTAAAGGCAAACAGAACCTTTCTAGTGACTGGTACGGACTTTTGTGGGCCATTCTACTATCGGTCTGAAGTTCGGAATAGACCACCAATAAAATGTTACGTCTGCCTATTTATTTGCTTTTCTACAAAGGCTGTCCACTTGGAACTGGTAAAGGATTTGTCTACTCCAGCATTCTTGGCAGCTCTACGCCGTTTTACATGCACTCGAGGAAAACCGAAAACCATTTGGTCAGACAACGCAACAAATTTCGTAGGGGCGAAAAATGAATTGGTTTCTCTAAAAAGGTTGTTCTTCAATGAGACACACTTAAGGGCAGTTGAGCAGCAATGCCTCAGCGATGGAATTGATTGGAAATGCATACCACCTAGATCTCCACATTTTGGAGGACTCTGGGAGGCGGCTATTAAAACCGCCAAGTTTCATTTTTATCGAGCTGTCGGTTCAAACATTCTAAATTTCTAAGAGCTCCGTACTCTTGTGTGTCAAATTATCGCAATTGTAAATTCACGTCCTCTTTGTCCCATTTCAGAAAATCCTGACGATTTAGACGTACTAACTCCTGCCCATTTTCTTATTGGCGGTCCCTTCACCGCTATAATAGAACCGGATGTCACTCCTTTGAATTTCAATCGATTAAATCGTTGGCAACGCGTTTGCTATATGCAGCAACAATTTTGGAGAAAATGGAGTTCGGAGTACTTAACTCTTCTGCAGCAAAGAACCAAATGGCAACACGCTTCAGCAAATCTACAAGTGGGAGCTCTTGTTTTGATAAAGGACGAAAATATTCCACCTTTAAAGTGGCAAATGGCAAGAGTAGCGGAAACAATTAAGGGTGATGACAATGTTGTTCGTGTGGCGGTTCTTCGCACATCAAGTGGTATACTCAAACGAGCCGTGATCAAACTATGCTGCCTTCCCACAGATCCTGGCAATGTTGAAAGCGTGACCATTCCAACGGGGGGAGGATGTTCGTAATAACACTATATTTAATTATAAATACTCGTATTTTAGTAATATAACAATGTCTCTTAATATGTTTAACTCTCCTAATTTAACTCTCTCTCTCTCTCTCTCTCCTCCTTAAATTTTGTATATGTATTTTTGATGTATTAGCATAGCTTGCACTGTGCAAATAAAATTCTCCCCAGTTGATCATATACCTTAAGCACACGTAGTTGCAGTTTTTATTATCGGTCGTTTAAAAATTGAATAGTTCAAGCGGTTGGTAAAAAGGCTTACCATTCCCATAAACACCATCGCATCTAGAAACACAACAAACACTGCAACACCTGTAATGTGTTCGTTCTCTCCAGTGATGTTTATATTAATACCTCTTTGCGAAGCAGTACAGGCTAATAGTGAGGAACGTGCAAGACAATCACCCGAAACTTAAACGCAAAGCACAAATTTGAAAACTATAGCATCGTACTGGCTAAGCGTTCCCACTATGTCAAAAAAACCTGCAGCAAAGCTGAAGAAATTCGAAATGACAGTGGGTCACAAATCCACGAAAATGAATCCAAAATAGTGCACATCTGAAAGGCACCACAAATTTACAAAATATAAATGCCTTACCTAAAGCATTAAATCAACTCCCGAAATGCAAGTTCGAATTGAAAATTCTTCAAAAGAACGAAATAAACATCCAACCAGTGGAATCGTCCAACTACACTGCTATCATTAACTTATTAAATAAAAAAAATACTCAATATTACACTTTTAAACCTAAAGATCAAAGGCGATTTCAAGTAATCTTGAGAGGTATGCATCATTCCACTGATAAGAATGAAATTATCAAGGAACTTGCTGAATTGTGACATGAAGTCAGGAACATCCACAACATACTGCACTCCAATACTAAAATACTTTTACTCCTTTTTTCACTAAAGTAAAAAAGTAAAAGAATCAATACAGAAATATACTTCATTTCCCACTTACTTCACTGTAAGTTAAATTTTGAGCCCCACACCAAAAACAATATTTGCCCCAATGCACGAACTGTCAAAAATATGGCCATACCAGAAACTTCTGCACTAAAAACCCAGTTTGTGTTAAATGTGCTGGAAATTATAAAACTAGTAATTGTCCAATTGTACAAAAAAATGATAATTCTATAAAATGTGCATTATGCAGCGAAAAACACACTCCAAACTACAAGGTGTGTATGGTATATAAAGCCCTTAAAATTAAACGTTTCTCATCATTTAGGAAAAAAGAGATTCTAAACAGAAGCAAAGTCTCAACAAAACCAAAGCCCTTAAAATTAAACGTTTCTCATCATTTAGGAAAAAAGAGATTCTAAATAGAAGCAAAGTCTCAACAAAAACAAAACGAACAGACAGCTAAATACAGCGTAACTTCAGCTAACTTGACGTATGCACAAGTAGCAGCCAGTAATCCAAATAACACTCCTCATCCAACCGCTAAAAATGACAACAATGACATGTTTGAACTAAAGAACATGGTGAAACAATTAATCTCACAAATTTCAATTATCACTATTCTGATCACTAAATTGAATGGACAAGCAAACTAATTTGAAAATAGCTCTCTGGAACGCTAATGGACTTAGTCGATATATTCTAGAACTTGAGACATTTATTTACTCTAACCAAGTTGACGGTCTGTTAATAGCTGAGACGCATTTCACAGAAAAAAGCTTTATAAAAATACCAAACTACTCAAATTACCATACAAATCATCATGACAACAGACCTCGTGGTGGTTCGGCAATAATAATAAACAATAAAATAAAGTACATTGAAAAGAATATTTATAGGAAAGATTATCTGCAGGCTACTACAGTAACAATTCGAAAATAATATCTGGAATTTACTGCCCTCCAAAACTCAAAAACACTAAACTTTTATACCTGGACTACCTTAAAATTCTTTGAAGTCGATATATTGCGGGAGATGAGTTTACCGCGAAAAATATTACAAATGCTCAAAGGGAGACAAATTTCTGACGCAATAATTGAAACTAAAACCAACTTCATAAGCACTGGAGAACCTACGTATTGGCCGAGTGATACGGGAAAAAGACCTGATCTAATAGACTTCTTCATAACAAAACGCAATAGTCACGAGCATTCAATCATACTTCGAACTCTCATCTGACCATTCTCCGGTTGTTTTGACATATCAAAGCACTCCCCTAATATACAAAAGATCAACAAATATTTCTAATAAACTGACGGATTGGAATCTTTTTCGCACAATGTTGGAGGAAAGACTTAACATAAACATCTCATTGAAAACTGATGAAGGAATTGACAGTGCATATTTAAATGAAAATATTATTTACGCTGCAACTAGTTCTACACCAGCAACAAAAATCATAAATAACGAATACAGAATTCCCACAATAATCATGGAGAGCATAAAAAAAAGAGGAAACTGAAAAAACAATAGCAACACTCACGGTCACCAGTGGATAAAAAGGGATTAAACCAAGTAACTAGAAATTTAAAAGAAATGTTAAAACGTGCAAAGGTGACAAACTAGAAAAGTACTTAACGAATTTAGGATCCACAAGGACTAACAACTACTCGTTGTGGAAAGCTACCAAATAAATCGCCAATACAATTTTACATCAACCGACACTCAAAACTCCAGACAACAAGAGGACCCGAACTCATTTCGACAAAGCCAAAGTATTATCTGATCACTTCCAAACAACTTTTACAAATGAAATAAATGACCAAATAATTGTCGCAGCTGCTACACCCAACAATAAAAATATAGCAATCAAAAAAGTAACGAAGACGGAGATATAAAGTACTATCAACACAAAAATTAAAACAAAAAAATCTCGTGGATATGATGGACTTACAGGTAAAATTCTAAGAGAACTGAAATTTATGTAATGCATTTATAACGCGAAAGTTCTATCGCGTAGCATGGAAAGGTGCTAAAGTTGTTGCTATTCCGAAACCAAATAAGTCCCTACATCGTACAGACTGATCAGCTTACTACGAACTCTATCAAACATTTTAGACAAATTGCTTTTGGATCGCCTGGAGCCCATCTTATAAATGAGAAAAATAATCACTTGCCATCAGTTCGGTTTCAGAAGTAAACTTTCTACTATTCAACAAGTTCATAGAGTAACGCATAAAATAGCAACTGAAATTGACAAAAAAAAAAATACTTGCGTGGCAGTATACTTTGATGTTTTAAAGGCGTTTGATAACGTTTGGCACAAAGGACTACTGCACAAGTTAAGACAATGCCTTCCGCTAGACTTCTACCTTCTTCTAAAAAGCTACATAAAAATCCGGTATTTCTATGTCAAGTATGTTGAGGAATGCTCCGATATTCTAAAAATGGAGGCTGGAGTACCACACTATATGTCTTATATACAGCTGACATCCCTATACCTATATCAGATGATAACATGATAGCAACATTTGCTGACGATACTGTTCTGCTCGTATCGCACAAAGATTTGACTAGAGCCGCAAAAAATCTGTAAAATATACTTGACAAAACTTTATCTTGGTTTGGAAATTGGGAATTAAAATAAATGGCGACAAGACTATGCAAGTCATTTATACTAATAAGAGGACTAAGTCAGTGCAACTAGCCAAAAATAATAACCAGATTAAAATTGACACTAAAGCTAAATACCTCGGTATGACAATTGATGCCAAACTATTATGGAAAGATTACATAATACAAAAGAGGAACTAAGTAAAAAAAAGATTCAGACAACTGTTCTGGCTGTTAGGAAAACAATCGATTCTTTCGCTACTAAATAAAATTCTGATCTACAAGACAATAATCATGCCTATATGGAGGTACGGAATATAAATTTGGGACACTTTAAGCAGATCTAACATAAATATCCTACAGCGTCTACAATAAAAAAAAACTACGCACAATCACCAATGCTGTATAGTATATACCCAATGACGCTATTCACCGTGATCTCAACATTTACACTGTACAAGCAATTACCCGCACATGTACCACACACACCGACTATCATTGCACTCAAATCTTGAGATACGACAGCTACCAATGAAGGAGAGTGAGCAACCGAGACGACTCAAACGCCCTACACCAACGGATTTAATACCTCGTAAATTTTTAAACTGAAATTTGATGTAATTGTAAAATATTGTTATAAGAAATATTTTCATAAATTTCGACTTATTGTTAACTTACTCTCCCATACTGTAGTGTCATCTGACAGGTGTCAAATTTATAAGGGAAATATATTTTTTTTAATATTTCAACTCATATAGTTTTTAATAAAATCACTTATATTATTTTCATAAAAATTTTCCCATAATTTCACAAAAGTTTGTTTTCTTTTGTTAACTTTCACTGTTTTTCACAAAAGCTTATCTTTTTATATTACTTTTTTTGACTGCGCCAGTTACGTAAATAAAAAATGCAGATAAATTTAGCTGTTTTTATTTCAATGCGAATCTTAACAGTAAAAATACAGAGAATGCTTACTCCTAATCTTAATGTGTAGAATACATTTACCAAACCAATTATTGTAATACCGCATAATTTGTATGTTAAGTCTAACCGAGCTTAACATAATGAAGTGGGAGAGTGTTAAACAATGTTGTTGTTGTTACAATGTAACTTGCGTATGACCTTCAATTTTCTGAAAATTACCTAGAATACCCCACATTACGCTTCATTTGTAACGATTTATAACTACGATCTAACGATCTATAACTAAACTAAGCTCATTGGTGGTGACGGGTCCCCCTGGGCCCCACATTCGTTGATAAAAATAAACATTCAGTCGTTTCAGTATAATACTATACGTCCGTTGATAAAAATAAAAATTAAGTCATCTGAAATATCCCACTGGGCCTCTCCAATATTTCAGTATATGTTGGTTAGTGACTGTTGACAATCAACTGTTCAGTCGACTACGCCAGAATATTTAAGTTTTCTGAGAAGTGCGTTGCTAGTGCTGTTTTTTTTATTATAAATTGTGATAATTTAATTATTATTGTTATTACTTGAAAAATAATAACTTAATTATTATTTTACATTGCAAGGGGAGCACTAGCTGCCAGGGCTAATTTAATTATATATATGAGTTTCATGAAGAAAATAAAAAAAATTAAGTGTGCGGTATCTCTTTGTACTAATGGCCACAAAAAACGGGCATCGGAGTGCAGTTTATTCACTTTTCCTCAGGATCCAAATTTTACGCGCTAATGCAGATCTGCGGCAAGGCAAATATTTCCATTTAAAAAACCGCCATATTTGTATGGAACACTTAAGTGAAGATTTTGAAAAATGCCAGAAGTTTGAAATGGCTAAATATAATTCTGTACATTGCGTTTATTGTGGTTATATTAATGAAAGTGTGTTAAAGAATTTCTTAGGGTTCTCCAATAAAAGGATGCTAAAACGAGTAAAGAAGTCTGAAATCGGGTTAGACCGACTACGAAATACCCTTTACCTTTATAGTTTATAAAACCACGCTCATACAAATAAAATGTTCGCGAGAGTTAAACCATGTCGATGGGATCAACACAATTTTTTCTCCATGTCGTTTGAAATGTTACACCTATAATGATCACTAAGTTTCATAGTTGAATTCTATAATGCTATAGACATATTTTTTTTTATATATTTTGTAGAGATTTCCAGTTTTGAATCTTGGTACTGTATCCCTACCTGCTACGGCCATTATAGTATTTATAAAAAAAGGCTCTACGGCACAAAATTTGTTTAAGATTTTTTATAGTAAAGGATTGAAGGTATGAATACTACTGCTTGTTGGTCCGCGGGAGGTAGTTGATACAGCTCCTACCTCCAATATATGAGAGGCTTTCTCCTATCCGCTACCTGGGGACGCGTCCTCTAGGTGTTAAAAGCTCTCCCGAGGAACCTAATTAATTGAACCTATTACTACAGCTAAATCAACTAAGTTAGAATACATTAAATAAATAAATAATGCAGCAAAAATAAAGGACCCTATTATGATGAAATTGTAACACAAACTGCATCATGGTAACTGTAAATCGTTTCGTAAGTTTTCGCCTTGAATTACTGTCCATATTAGAGAAAGCCCAGTCTATGTGAGTATTTCCTGAAGTGGTACTCTTATCTCTACATAGAAGAGATATTAAGCCGTTTTCCGTTAGGATGTCTTCTACTTGGTCACAGTCACTGCCATGACATATAATAAAATCTCCTAATAGAACAATTCTCTTATTGATACAACAATCGGTACTTAAAATATTTTGTAGCTCTATTTTTAGTAATCCTGCCGGAAAAGATTTATTTCTCTAAAGTACTATTAAATGGATATCTCTATATTTATATACAATGATTTCAAAAGTGAATTTACCTTCATGTAATTTCTTGCTATATAAATACTGAACTGAATCTGCTAGCTCAATTTTGACATATATAATAATACTCTTTGAGTGCCATCAGAAGATTATTCATAAGAATACAGGACGCTTCGTTAAAAAAAATTTAAACAAAACTGAATGTTTTGCTAATGATTTCATGTTATAATCCGCCATTTTGTAAACATTACCAACTTCACTATACTTTGAATGACATCAGACGATTATTCATAAGAATAACGGACGCTTGGTTAAAAACATTTTTAAAAAACTGAATGTTTTGCTACTGATTTCATGTTATAATCCGAAATATTGTAAACATTACCAACTTCACTATACGTTGAATGCCATCAGAAGATTATACATAAGAATAATTGACGCGTGCTTAAAAAAATTAAAAAAAAACAGAAAAACAGTGTTTTTTCTGGACCACCCCATTTCTTTTGTAGGACTTTATAAAGTCAATAAACTTTTTTTTAAATTTGATATAGGTCCAAAGTTTTAAGAACCGATCTATACAGGGCGTAGTTCATAAAGTGCATCTCTAATTTTCTTAGTTTTGTGTTTTATACTATCACTCTTCATATGAAGTTTCGTTGACCAGCCTTGCATAAGGCCCCAAAAATTAGTACTGATAAATTGAGGGCGTGGCAGTAGTAATAATATGCGCATATTTTGCATGCATGCTTTTTCGGAACTAATACATCCTGCTACCAATTTCGCCCAAAAATATTGTTTAAGCCGCAAGTTATAAAAATATGTCAATAAGGGGCGTGGCTGTGAAAATAGTGCTAGCATGATGAATACCTGAGCCGTCTCTATTCAGTTTTTGGAAATTTTTATAGAGAAAATCTTCTTATAACAAATTACATCATTAAAAAACATATTAATGTAGCCTCAGATATTGATTGTAATGTAAAAATTAAGAAATCATTTTTAGAACAAGAATGCTTACAAAAAAAAAAGATTAAATAAGGAAATTGTAGAAAATGCTCAAAAATCTGGCGAGTGACTAAAAATCTACGAAGACCGATAATTGTGGAGTCACCAATTGCCAATTCCGATTTGGAATGGCGAAAAGGAGAGGCATTTGCATTTCAAGCTCCCTAAGAATCGAAAATCTATCAGACAGCAGTTATTCCCAAGTCCTGCATAGAATCTACTAATCTGGCTTCTTCTAGACCTAAACATTTATTATCGATTTTTTTTAAAACTCTTTGTAAAAAGGATAATAATGAGAATAAAAAAGGTCATAGAGAACAAAAACATCATTCCCCATCATGGGCTTCCGCGAAAAACATATTATGGTTGAACAAGTTCATCTTATCGTATGAAACTAACAAAAACTTACGAGCGAAAGGAATACTATTATGATGTGATCCGCGATATCATACAAGCATTTGACCAAGTATGGTATTCAGGATTCTCACTGATATTACGAAGTATGAGACCTCTGAATATGTGTATTATTCTTAAAGTTTTGCCTTTCGAGGCTGTCATGCCAACCAATGACAAAACCATCACACCTACTTTTTTGACCGATCCGTTCTCACGCGGATCCAAATTTAGCATCCAAACTACTTCAGGAGCACATGAATAATGTTGGATTCCACGGTTTTACTCTATAAATATATGATAAAAGCTAATTGGACTTATGGTATGCAGCTCTGGGGTACAAAATTTCCCTTTAATGTGGAAAACAAGACTCTTGGTACATTAAAAATGTGAATATCAAAAAGAACTTAAATATTCCAGTAGTATCAAAATAAATTTTCAATTTCGCTAAAAGGTACATTTCCTACCACTGTTAATTGTTAAAATTTTATTATTTTGAGGCATTTTCAAAAATAAACTTAATTTTAATAATGTACAATATTCATCAAAAGCATTGTCAAATTATTGTTAGCTTAAAAAATAGTAATTATAATTCAATAAACACAAATATTAAAAAAAAACTTAATATTGGGTATGCTTTTCGTAGGGGCAGCGGTCTTTTTTTTGTCTTTCCCCAGTATCCTCCATAATTAGATTTCAGATCACGTCCGGCCGAAAGTGACTCAAACAAATCTTTGAAAAAGTTTCCTTGCTCCTTCCCCTGAGTCCACGGGACTGAATTCTTCTCTTCCATCCATATTTTTAGAGTACCAACAAAGCTCTCTTTTAAATAACTTTTAGATAAAGATAAACACTTTTATCCAAAACAGAAAAGAGAAAAAAAAGAATAGTCATATACAATGTATAGCAGATAAAGAAGTAAGATACAGTGATGCGCCAAGCTATTCCAATTAATACCAAGTAAGCATAATTTTAATTCTATATTACATTTGTATATTTTTGGTTTGATTTAGGTAGTTAGATAGCTAGCTTCATATGTTGATTTAACTCAGGCATTCCGCATTTCTGTCCAGACAAAAATTGGATTTATTTCGGAAGTTTTTCTGCAACTTAAGCTGCACTGAAGGATGAGTTTTTAAAAGTTTGTCTTTTCAGTCCAAATTAATAAAATGTTTGTTATAATAATTAATTATACAAACAAACTTAAGGTTAAGCTTAAAGCTAGGCACTAACACAGGGGTGTCCAAAGTACGGCCTGCCAACTAATCTTTTCCGGCCCACGGAGGGTTTTCAAAAATAATAAATTTTAGTTTTCAAAAATGTAGATTGAAAATTTAAAAATTCCTTTAGAAGGCTGAAAAAATTTATGTATAATGACAGCTTCAACTTAGTTTGATTCATTCCATTACAGGACCGTGTTGAAGCTCTGGGCGTTGATCCTAATGTGGTGGCGCTGATAGAGACTATACTCGTCAGCTGGAAGGTAGCTGCCAGCTTTGGTATCTATTCTTTAAGTAGACAGGTCAGACAGGGGGTTGCCATGTCATCGCCTATGCTGTCGAATTGGTAATTGTGATCAGATCCAAACTCTCTTATACTCTTATTTTGCACTCTAGCATGGCCACGCTTACTTGTTGGACGAAAAGAATTGGATTAGGGTTAAACCCGGATAAAATGGAATTAAACCTCTTCTCTAAGAAAAATATATCTCCTACAGTCTAAACACTAACATACAGAGGTGTGACAAAAGTGACAGTCAAATATTTGGGACTACTACTAGATGGGAAACTTACCTGGAAACCCAATATTGAAGAAAGAGTTAGAAATGCCAATATTGCACACATTTAAAAAAGCGGTCGGAATCAGGTGGGGGCTATCCCCACGAATAATGTACATTTCTGTGGTCAGACCTATATTACTATATGGAATACTTGTATGCTGGCCAGCCACTCAGAAATAAAGCTATTCTAAGCTTTTGAGTAAGGTCCAAAGGACGGGCTTTTTATGCATCTCTAGTGCTTTAAGGACCACGCCTACTAAAGCTTTAGAACTAATACTCAACCTGCCTACATTAGAGCTGGTTGGGGAAACAAGTGGCCGCCACATCAGCACTACGGCTGAAATGTGTAGCGTTATGACATGATCTGCATATTCGTCACTCGACTATTGCGTATACCTGGAGTAGTTCTACCCAACACATTGACCACTCTATACCTAATCCCAACTTCGATAGGAACTTCCAGACATATATTCCGTCTAGAAGAGAGTGGCAAACACCAATATCATTGTGAAGGGGGGAACTGAATTTCTACAATGACGAATCCAAACTTGACGATAGAGTCGGCTTTGGAGTTTTCTCACAATAACTTGGACTTGAGCTTTCTCTCCGTCTCCCCGACCACTGCAGTGTTTATCAAGCCGAGGTCCTAACCATAAAGGAGGAGCCGTCTACTTAAATAGATATGCCGTACCAAAGAATATTATAAATATCTACTCGGAAAGGCAGGCGGCCATCATGTCAATAAACTCGGTGGCACTGAAATCAAAGGTTGCTCAGAACTGCCGGGCAGCCCTAAATGATAAATCAGTACCGTTTTCAAGGTACGCCTTATATGGGTTCCGAGGCATAGGGATATTGAGGAGAACTGTAATGCTGATTACTTAGCCAGACGGGGTACCAACCTGCCTTTATGCACGGACAGATGCGAGGCTGCAATACCAATTCCCATCTGTAAACTGATGCTGAAGAATAGGGTCGTGCGTGAGGCCAACGGGTCTTGGGCACAAGAGGGCACTTGCCTAATGACTAGGCTGATGTGGCCGGAGCTTAATAGAAGGAAATCTAGAGACTTGCTTGCCCACTCGAGAGGGGATATCTCTGAGGTCGTGGCTTGTGTAACTGGTCACTGGCTGTTCGGCAGGCATGATCTCAGGCTGGGAGTATTCTCTCATGAATACTGTAGAAGCTGTGGGGATGAGGAGGAAGAGGAGACTGTGCAACATCTCTTTTGGAGTTATCCCCGCTCTGGCCAGAAGCAGCGCGGGCGCTCTGGACAAATACGCTTTTAGTTCTCTTGCAGAAGTATCTACCGCGAAGATCAAACAAATCCTGCGCTTTATTAGGGCTTCGAAATGGTTCGACAAGTGAATCGGAGGAGCGTTGTTACGCGGTGGTATCACAATGGACCCATGGTGGTCTAAGTGAGCTGGTCCTTAGACCGGCTGCCACGTTAACCTAACCTAACCTAAGCTGCTGAGCTTCAAAATATTATTCTTTTTTGATGTGTTGAAAGGCTACACAGTAGTACCTAATCGTAAGACGATTGACATTTTTCGCAGTGCCATTTGGAAGCTTAGAGGGAGATAAGCGGGTAATATAATTGAAAAAGATACACGAGTTTAGCTAGCAATCTCACTAGGTATATACAGTGAAACAATAAAAAAGTTGTACAGTAAACGCTTCCATCTTTAAAGTAAGATATCTACGTGGCCATTTAAGCTTTTAGTTAAAACTAAAAACAATAAAAAGTCAAATACATATACTTTCTATCAACAATTGAGATTTATATCAATTAATTCAGTTTAGCACTAATGTTTCTGCCACTTAATATTAGTCGAGTTTTCATACCGCACAAAAACTTGTACACAAACTGTAGTTATACAAATTTGCTTAAAAATCAATAATTTGATGCAAACTAGCGTGGCCACTTTTGGCATCTAGCATGGAATTAAATCTTCTATTCATAGAATGGGCTTAGTTCCTTGTAACTTCCTGGAGTATATTTTCCTATCTCTGCTGGAGCCCATATTTATACCCTTTACCTTTAAAAAAGGTAAATAGGGTGTACTAATTTCGTGCTTTTGAGAGGGGTTGCAATTTCAAGAAGGAGGCGTGGTAGGTATGGACATATATATATACATATGATCAGAATCTAAGCAATTTTTATTTTGTCCGTCTGTCCGTGGCCACTTTTTTCTACACCGTTAGAGCTATCTTAATGAAATTTAACAAAAGTATAGTCTGGACAAAGATACAGAACCATTTGTACACAGACCACGACTACTTCCCATATAAGGAACTTTTTTCATATAAGGATTTTTTTTTAAATGGCTATAATTTCTGTCCAATTGACGGAATCGTGAGGCAATTTGGCAGTTATGGAGATGTGCGTGGTTTACATTAACTTCCACGCCCACTATTAACAAATATTAATAACTTAAGATCTGGTAGAGATTTACGGACGAAATTTTACGGAAAGGAACACGTGGGCATTATAAAGCTACTTGCAACAAATGGGGCTGATCAGAAAAAAGACACGCCCACTTTTGATATAAGGAAGTTTCGGGTATAAAATTTAAATTAGCCTTCATATGCTCGTATTGATGCCAGCGGAATACAAATTGGCAGAAATATACATGGGGCCCATAATAGTGTGTGTGCAGAATATGGAGATCATAATACAACTGCCACACCCACAATTAGCCAAAAATCATTACTCTGTTCCTAATAAAGATTTATCAACAAAATTTACAGGAATGTGGCGGGTACTAACATTAAACGCCACACAAAAAATGGGCGTCTTATTTCTACAGCCACACCCACTATTGACATATTATTATAACTTACGACCTATACAATATTTTTGGACGAAATTGTATATTATTACGTATATGGACCCTGCAAAGCCATATACAAGATTCGGGGTCTTTCAGATAAAGTTTACGCCGCCCTCCCATATAATGAACTTTGGGGACCCCACTTATAGACAATTACCCTATCTATGTTTCTAGGGATGAGATATGAATACAAATTGGTAGATGTATACATTGGGTCTATACAACATGCATTCCAAATATGGGCAGACTATACTACTGCCACGCCCACAATTGAGAAAAATCATTACTAGGTTCCTATAGAAAATAGATTAACGAAATTTCACAGTAATGTTGCGGGTCACATACACTATTGACACATTATTATAACTTGCGACGTATACAAAAATGTTGGACTACATTTTATATTAGTGGTTATGTTGATACCACAAAGCCATACACAAGAAATGGGGTCGAACTAATCAATTCAAGGTACCGTACCGAAAATTACCGTGGATATGCACCTAATGATGATATATGAAGAAAACACCCCCATTGTTGAACTCGCACGCACAAGAAAAGGTAAAAGATAGCCACAGCTGCTCTTTGAAGATGGAAGCGTTTACTGTACAGCTTTTTTCTTGTTTCACTGTATACTTCGGCTTTTTTTCTAAAAATACTTCGTTTCCTTTGCTGAGTGAATGTTTATTCTCTCATTTGTTTAAGAACAGAGGCAATGCCCCATAGCTAAACCTAGAAAATCTCTTGAGACAAAAAAATTCATTCACTTTATGATTAGAATAAAATTACTTTATTATTTTAATCCATCTCTCTCATTAGTTTGTGGAAAGAACTTAAATAAAGATGCTCCGCATTCTAAGTATGATTCTGAAATCTGTCGTGTTGCTGTTCATTAATTACTATACGAGTATATATTATTTTTGAGGGTTGAAACATGGAAACAAGAAAAGAAAAATTGATGCCGAGTGCCGCGTTTTAATGAAGAACGGGAAGTAAAATACTTCTTTGTCCAATCACAGTCAAAGAATGGCAAAGCTATATGTGTAATTTGACATAACAATGTTTCTGTAATGAAGAAATTTAACTACGTCGAGATTACGAGAAATAAAAAAACATAAAGGGTTTTCTAATAAGAGGTGTTATTTTTGTATTCAAAGAAAAATGTCATTTTTAGAGATAAATGACCGGATGTTTATTTCGTGATAAAGAGGAAGGTATGCCGTTAATAATAAAAGACAACATCAGGCAAATGCCTACCACAACCACGCTTACAGGACCATATCCATTTCATGAAATTTTCCATAACCAAATCGCAAAGTGGCTGCCCTATGTCCTCGATAGCGTCACGAATTCTATCTTTGAGGTCATGAATCGACGCTAGGCTATTGGCGTAGACCTTATCTTTCACGTGGCCCCAAAGGAAGAAGTCGCAAGGTGTTAAATCACAAGATCTCGGTGGCCAATTGTTATCACCTCTTCGAGAGATAACACGTTCCGAAAACTTTTCCCGTAAAAGAGCAATGGTTTCGTTGCTTATGTGGCACGTAGCGCCGTCTTGTTGAAAGTAAACATTGTCCCAATCAATACTATCCAACTCCGACCATAAAAAAACATTAATCATCTCTCGATAGCGCAATCCATTCACCGTAACTGTTGATCCAACTTCATTTTCGAAAAAGTAAGGTCCAATGACCCCGCCGGACCATAAACCGCACCAAACAGTCACACGTTGAGGATGGAGAGGCTTCTCAAAAATAACTCTTGGGTTTTCCGAGCCCCAGATGCGACAATTTTGCTTGTTGACGTAGCCACCGAGGTGGAAATGGGCCTCATCAGTCAAGATGATTTTTCGATGGAATTCCGGATCATTTTCATGCATTTCAAGGACCCAATCAGCAAAGACACGACGTTGTTGATGATCGGCCAGCTTGAGTTCTTGTGTTAACTGAACTTTTTAAGCCTTAAGGCCCAAGTCTTTATGCAAAATACGGTGTAATGACGTTTTTGGAATGGCCAATTCCAAAGAACGACGAGGAATGGACAAACCTGGGTTTTCTTCAACACTTTGGGCTGCAGCAGCAATATTCTCAGTTGTTCTTGAGCGACGTGCACGGGTTTTATTCTTCACATCACTAACTTGTCCCAACAGCTCCAATTTTTCCACCAATTTGTGTATTGCGGTCCGACAAGGTGCTTCACGACGACCCAAAAATGCTTTAGTTTTGCGAACTGTGACTGCAAGATTTTCACCATATTTGCAGTGAATTTTAATCATTTTAATGCGTTGTTGAAGCGTGTATCGTTAAATTCTTAGTAATGGCGTAGTTTCTACTTTTCAAATGTCAAAAAATAATAGCTTCAAAAGTGACAGCTACCGAAATACCGGATGATTCAAAATAACGCCTCTTGTTGGAAAACCCTTTACTTCAATCTACTCACAATTTAAAGCGTACTCAAAAATTGGAACAATGCGTCGTGGTTCATGTACTCAGCAGAATTTATTTTGGAAGGCAAACTCGGAAAATGTTAGCATGCTTATTTAGTGGCGAAAGAAGGAAAATCGTTTATGAATGGAAACATCGTTAAAGAGTGTACGATGGAAGCTGCTGGTGTGTTGTGCCCAGAAAAGTTGAACCCTTTCAAAATTATCAACATTTCCCGTATCGTCGAATTGACGATATTGGAGACAATATTGTGCACCAGGTTACTGGCCAAACACACTGTTTCAATCGGTATTCTCTCGCGATAGATGTTAGTGACACCTTACAACTTTTAATTTATTTTTCGTGGAGTCGACGACGATCTTAATGACACACAAGAATTAGCATCCGTTAACACCATGCAGAGCATTACAACTAGTGAAGATATAATCAAAGAACTACAAAAAACGTTGACAAAGTATAACTTGGACTGGAGAGACAATTGATGGGATAAAACAAACATGTCTGGTGGTTAGAAAAATTAGAAAACCTTGTGAAGGTGAAGGAGCTTCAGTGCCAATTTTTCTGCACTGTATCCATCATCAAGCACTATGTATAAAACATGTTGATATGAGCTGCTTTTTGAGACCAGTTGTTTCTGATGTAAATTTTAATCGACCACTTGCACTCAATCATCGTAAATTTCGAAATTTTTTCAAACAAATTGAATCCGAGTTCGTTCACTTGATGTATTATACATCAGTTTCATGGTTTAGCTGCGGAAAAATGCTATAGCAGTTCTTTAAGTTTAGAAATAAAATTAATTTATTTCTTGTGAGGAAAAATCGTTCTGAACGACTTTTGTTGGATGGCGAGTGACCCCGGAAGTTGGCTTTTTATGCAGATATTGTGACACATGAAGTTAAAGCTCCAACTTAAAAACAACGTAATTTGTGGTTTATTCGCGCAAATCAAAGTATTCAGGGCAAAACTAATATTGCTCGAAAGTCAAATAAATGAATGTAATTCCATATCCAATCCTGTGAAGAATTGAATACAGAAACTGATGAAGAATTTCCGACCAGATTAGCAGTAAAAGTCATTGCGGTTTTAAAACAAGACTTTCAAAAGCGGTTTGCTGATCGTGACAAGTATTCAAAGAAAATTCGGTTGTTTCAAAATCCATTTGGACTTTGCCGGCTTTTCAAGTGAGTTTCAAATCCATATTATTGATCTTCAAGCTAACGATCAAGTCAAGGATAAATATAAGGAAGGAAACTTGGCCGCTTTTTATAAACTTTTGGATGCAAAAGAGTTTCCAAATTTAAAGCAATTTATTTGTAAATTTATTTCTATGTTTGGGACTACCTATATGTGCGAACAAACTTTTTCTAGGATGAAGTATCTGAAATCAAAGTACAGGGCTAATTTGTCGGATGATCATTTGCAATCATTGCTTATAATTGGTGTTTCAGATTTATATCCCAACTTTAAAGAAATTTTTCAGCAGAAAATTTAGGTTCATCTTTCCCATAAAAAGATGCATGTAATAATTTTCTGATTATGTATAACTGAAATTAATTGTAAAAAATAAAATTTAATGCTGACCTTAGTCATAATAAGATTTTTTCATTCACATATACAAGTGGCCCGCCGCAAGTGGATTAAATGCCAATCTAGCCCTTGTGGCTAAAAGTTTGGACACCCCTGATCTAAAGTATATTTTGTGAAACTTTGGTGTCACAAACAAACTAATAGACTCTTATTTTCGTTAATACCGCCAACGCCACCAAGCAAGGTTTTTGCTAAAAAAACAATTTTCTGAAACATTCCCCTCCTCAACCCAAACGTTGCGTCAAAATTTGAGCTCAATCGCGGAGTAGTTTCTATATACCTGTTTATTTTCACAACCATTTGTAAAGCAGAAGAAAGCTGATAGATGCTAAACACTCCATATTATTAAGCTCCTGAATTGTTTTATTTTCAAAGTGAGCGGATGTGGTTTTTTTCGGGCTCCGTAACTTTTAGAGTATTTAAAAAAAATTTTGTTCAAATCAAGTGCGATAAGGTGATAAGCCAAATCTTGCAACCAATAGTTAATTAAATCTGAGACAGAGACTCTAAAAAAAATAAAAAATAAAAATTTAACAAAAAACTTAAATATAAAATAAATAAAAGGTGCTTCGAGTAAGTATTGAAACGAAAAGAACACACATGAACATAAACATAAACTGTAAACAAACAAAAGCTGAGAGGGCGTGCTTATGAGCACATTACGCTCTCCCCAACCTGCTAAGGCAGATAACGCATCGTACAAAGTGAGCAAAGATCTGATGCTCTCTAACGACACATACAATTTGATGCTTGAGCAGTCGCCAGAACGTTTGGTGATGAAAGCTCAGCGTACACTAAACAGTAAAGCAATCAGCATAGTTTCAAAAACTGATGATATTCAGCGCCTACGCGCTAATTCACTATCTGCTCTCTCCACAGCAAACACATTAACCGCTACAGCCACCAACAAAGCATTAACCAACAACATTAAACAAACTGCAAACAGAATAGTTCGGCAATACAGACTTGCATGGACCGCTATATAAATATTAAGCGAAAGCTAAGTCCGTTTAAAAACATGACAAAAAACCAACAAAAAAAAAATTTATAAACCAAATAAATATGAAGAATGCACCAACACAGTACCGAGCCAAAATCGCTTTGCCTTGCTTGCCGATAATGTAGTAGATCCAGACCAAACAAATGAAGGTACAGAAATACTTAAAGAAGTCAAACCTCCCCCAATTTATCTGCGCAAATGCAGCTCTAATATGCTGGTCCCTAGACTATCTAGCTTGATAGGGCAAAAGAACTTCCATATAGTTGCACTAAAGAAGGGTGACCTACACGAAACAAAAATTCAGATCTACTGACAAAAATTATCGCTTGGCAATCAACTACCGTGACAGTAGTAAAAACGAGTAAAGAAGTCTGAAGTCGGATTAGACCGACTACAAAATACCCTTTACCTTTTGTGGTCGTGCGAGTTAAACAATGGGGATGTTTTCTTCATAAATCATCATTAGGAGCATGGTTGGCTGGTTGGGTGGTTTCAGTGGCTGATCCAAGTCGGTTCTCACATGGATCACAATTATCGCTTTAGCGACGTTTTGATACCACAACCTAATGCCGGAGAAAACGATGGATGGTTCACTAAATCCACTTTATGGAGCTTAGGTATCTTAAAATATCTTTCGGTTTTACACCCGAGAGATCGGATAAACTCGCTAGGAAATAGTTGCCTAGTGTTCTATTTCTTGCGGCCGCTAGAGCCGGGCATTCGCAAAGAAAATGTATTAAGGTTTCCTTCTCTTCTGAATTTCCACAACTTCTACAATGGGTATTGTACGGTCTCTGCAATTTCTCTGCATGAGTACGCACGAGCCAGTGACACGTAAAGGCCGCCGTGAGGCGGCTGGTGTCCATGCAGTCCCTGTTTATGAGATCCCTAGATCTCGCTATGTTAAAGATTGGCCAAGTTGCCCGGGATGTATTACATGTTGTAAGTGTCCTCCATCTATTGCCCGCTAAGGTAAGATAGTGCATGTAGATGTCCCTCTTAACCGCACCCATGGAAACAGGTACTAGTTCCACATGGGTTAGATCGAGAGAGGCTCCTCTGCGCGCCAATTCATCAGCCTTCTCATTTCCATCTATATTCCTGTGTCCGGGGACCCAGATGATTGTGATGTCAGCATGGTGACCTAGCGCCCCAAGTTCCTCCCTGCACTGTCTGACCAGTCTGGAGTTGATGGTGTTTGATTGTAGGGCTTTTATGGCAGCCTGGCTGTCCACAAAAATAGCAACCGTGCTCCTCTGCCCTTCTCTAAAGTGGTGGGTGATCTGTCGACATGCCTCTCTGATCGCGAGTACTTCCGCCTGAAAAACTGTAGCTGTATCGGGTAGGCGTGTACAGTAGTTAATGTTAGCGTGCGGACCCCCATGGATGTTAGTGGAAAGACCCCCGCCCCCACGCCTAGGTCCATTTTTGTCCCGTCCGTATAAATGGCTCCCTACATTGTCAGCGGCAGCTGTTCTTTGAACTCTACTAAGTCTCTGAACGTTATAGCCCTTATCTGGAGCTGGCCACCAGACTATTGAACCGTAAGTTACTATTGGACGCACGATTGCTTCGTACATCCAGTGAGTGATATGGGGGCGTAGTTCCCATTTCCTGACCCGTAACTCTTTATTGGTTCTCCAATTTAGCTTGGGGTCCAGGATAACTCCTAAGTATTTCGCTTTCTCCGCTAGCTTTAGCTGTTGTCCGTTAAGTGTCGGAAGCTTAAAGATCGGAATCTTGGTATTGTTAGTGAAAAGTATCGGTTCTGTCTTTTCTGGATTCATACCTAGTCCACATCCTGTGGCCCAGGAATTCAGTTTGTCCAGCCCCTTTTGCATAATATCACTTATTACACAGGAGAACATGCCTGATACAGCTATCACTACATCGTCCGCGTATGCTACCGTCTTGACCCCCATTGAATCTAGTCTGCCGAAGATGTTGTAAATTACCAATAGCCACAATAGGGGTGAAATCACCCCACCTTGTGGTGTTCCTCTACTGACGTGTTTGACGAGAATCGTGTTACCCAGCTCAGACTGAATGACCCTAGTCCTAAGCATTGTAACTATCCACTCCCTAAGAACTTCCTCAACCCCTACCCTGGTGAGAGAATTGCTTTGTTACTAACGTGGTTAAAGAAATGCCGCCAACGTGTACTGCTTATGGTGGATTGTCTTTTCTACTGATCGAATTACCTCATGTAAAGCTGTTTCCGTAAATTTACCCCTGATATATGCGTGTTGCGACTTCGAGAGGGGAAACTGATCCACTGTATGCCTAAGGTGGATTTCCAGAGCCCTCTCCATTGTTTTAAGAAGAAACGACGTAAGACTAATGGGTCTTAAATCTTCTGCCGACTCATGCCCAATCTTCCCCGCTTTTGGGATGAAAACTACCTCTACCTTCCTCCAACTAAGGGGGATGTAGTTGAAGCGTATACATGCCTTATATATCCCCTTCAGCCATGGGATCACCACAGCCTGTAACCTTTGTAGCATGATTGGGAGAATCCCATCCAAGCCCGGCGATTTGAAAGGCGAGAAACAATTTATAGTGTTTGAATTTTTAGTCCGTGAATATCAGGTCACAAACCGGTGGCATCTGATTGTCCATAACGGGTAATTGAGATACATGCGCGGTATCTTTACAGTCTGGGAAGTGTGTTTGAAGTAAGAAATCAAGTGTTTCAGAAGATGTTTCCGTCCATGCACCATCCGTCTTTCTAAGAAAAGAGGGGCTGGTGTGTTCCTTGGACAGTATCTTGCTGAGTCTTGCTGAAGTAGAGGTTGCCTCAATTGATTCACAAAATTCTCTCCAGCCATTTTTCTTGGCTTCCCTTATAGATTTTTTGTAAACTTTTAGACTCCCTTTATATCGTGCCCAATCTTCGTCCCTATAACATTGGTTGAACAGTTTCCTGGTTCTCTTCCTGAGATCCGATAATTTTTTGGACCACCATGGTGGAAAAGTTTTTCTACTCCTAGTGACGGGACAAGCGCACTTGTAAGCTATATTAAGAGCTTCCTCAAGATTCCCCACATTTTTGTCTATCGCCTCTTAGGAGCATACTAACGGTAATTTTTGGTAGGGTACCTTGAAATGATTATATCGACCACATTTCCGGTGTATGGCTTTGTAGTCTCAATATAACCACTACTATGAAATTTAGTGCAAACATTTTGTATAGGTAGTAACTTATAATAATATGTCAATACTGGGCGTGGCTGTATAAATAACACGCCCATTTTTTGTGTGATGTTTAATGTTACTACGGGCAACATTCCTGTGAAATTTCGTTTATAAATCTTTAATAGGAACCTAGTACCGATTTTTGGATAATTGTGGGCGTGGCAGTAGTAATTATCTGCCCATATTTGAAATGCTTGCTAGTACTGACTCAGTGTATACAACTATCAATTTGTATTCATATATCATTACTAGAAGCATAGATAGGGTAATTGTCTTTAAGTGGGGTCCCCAAAGTTCATTATATGGGAAGGAGGCGTATACTTCATCTGATCTACCCCGAATCTTGTATATGGCTTTGCAGGGTCCATATACGTACTAATATATAATTTCGTCCAAAAATATTGGGCGTGGCTGTATAAGTAATACGCCCATTTTTTGTGTGGTGTTTAATGTTAGTACCCGCAACCTTTCTGTGAAATTTCGTTGATAAATCTTTAATAGGAACACAGTAATGATTTTTGGCTAATTGTGGGCGTGGCAGTTTTATTATGATCTCCATATTCTGCACACACACTATTATGGACCCCATGTATATTTCTGAAAATTTTTATTCCGCTGTCATCAATACGAGCATAGGTAGGCTAATTTTAATTTTAGACCCGAAAGTTCCCTATATCAAAAGTGGGCGTGTCTTTTCTCTGATCAGCACCATTTGTTGCAGATAGCTTTGTATTGTCCACATGTTCCTTCCCGTAAAATTTTGTCCGTAAATCTCTACCATATCTTAAGTTATGAATATTATTTAATAGTGGAAGTGGCAGTTAATATACACCGCCCACTTTCTGTACAGTGTTTAGTAGGACCCACATCCTCATGACTGCCAAATAATGTCACGATTCCGTCAATTGGACCGAAGTTATAGTCATTTTAAAAAAGGTGGAAAAAGTTCCTTATATGGGAGGTAGGCGTGGTCTTTGTCCGAATCGGCCCATATAGCAATCTGGTTCTGTATTATGTTCCAGACTATACTTTTGCAACATTTCATTAACATAGCTCTAACGGTGGAGGAAAAAAATGGCCACAGACGGACAGACGGACGGACAAAATAAATATTGCTTAGAATGTGATTCTGATCCTATCTGTATATATATGTCCATACCTACCATGCCTCCTTCTCGAAATTGCAACCCCTCTCAAAAGCACAAAGTTAGTATACCCTATTTACCTTTTTTAAAGGTAAAGGGTATAAAAACTATTATACGTATCAACTGCAAAGCACTAAAGGTTTCATTGTCGTTGTAGAGAAGGCAGGTGGCCGGAGCTAATGGATTCCACAGGGATTTTCAATAAAACGCAGCAAGCTCCACAAAAAAAACTTGTTTCTATATACCTGTTTATTTTTACACGATTTTCACATCAATTTGTAAAGCAGAAGAAAGCTGATAGTAGCTAAACACTCCATATTATTTAGCTCCTGTCGTAACATTTTTCGGTAGAACGGTTTAGGAGTCCATTAGGAACAAACACACAAACAAACAAACAGACATTAAATTTATATAATAAATATATATATATATATATATATATATATATATATATATATATATATGAGGTTTGATAAAAAAAAATAACCGTTATTTTCAAAAAGTATTTATTTATTCATCAACAACTATCTTGTCCCCTTCAAAGTAATTCCCCTCAGATATAATACACTTATGCCAGCGTCTTTTTCCAATCCTCGAAACACTTCCGAAACGCTTTTTTTGGTATCGCCAACAGCTCCTGTTTCGATTTTTCTTTTATCTCCTCAATCGTGGCAAAACGCTTTCCATTCATCGGTGTCTTCAATTTTGGAAAGAGGAAAAAGTCAGCGGGGGCCAAGTCCGGTGAATACGGTGGTTGAGGCATGGTAACGGTTTTGTTTTGGCCAAAAAATTACGCACAAGCATCGATGTGTGAGCTGGTGTGTTATCATGGTGCAAAATCCATGATTGGTTTTTCCACAATTCTGGGCGTTTCTGACGAATTGCTTCTCTCAAACGGCGCATAACTTCAAGGTAGTATTCCTTGTTGACCGTACGACCTTGTGGCAAGAATGCATGATGCACCACGCCATTACAATCAAAGAAAACTGTCAGCAAAACCTTTACGTTCGACCGAACTTGACGTGCTTTTTTCGTTCTTGGCTCATCTGGACGTTTCCATTGGGATGATTGGGCTTTGGTTTCAATGTCCTAGCCATACACCCACGATTCGTCACCAGTTATGATCTTTTTGAGGAAATCTGGATCGTCGTTGACGATGTTCAACAGCTCCTGAGCGATGTCCATGCGACGTTGTTTTTGCTCAAAATTTAGCAATTTTGGAACAATCTTCGCTGCCGCACGTTTCATGCCTAAAACATCCGTAAAAATTGCTTGGCATGAGCCGAACGATATGCCAACATCATCACCAACCTCTCTGATAGTGATTCGACGATTATCCAAAATCATTTTCTTCACTGCGTCAATGTTTTCATCGATTGTTGACGTGCTCGGGCGACCAGGACGAGCATCGTCATTGACATATTCTCTGCCTCCCTTAAACCGGTTATACCACAATTGAACTTGTGTTCTGCTCATAGTAGACTCGCCAAAGGCCACAGTCAACTTTTCAAATGTCCTTGCGCAATTAATTTCATTTTTTACACAAAACTGAATACAGTTTCTTTGATCCATTTTTTCGAATAGCACAAAATCGAAGAGCACACCAAAACACGACTAAACTTTTTATCTGTCAAAAACAAACTGACAATCCAAAATGGTTGGTATTGCCAACATATATAACAGACATGTGTACCAACATAATAGAAAGAAAAATGCGAACATCGAACATACGTAACTCACGAAATATGAAAATAACGGTTATTTTTTGATCACACCTCGTATATACATATATATATATATATATATATATATATATATATATATATATATATATATATATATATTTATATATATACTCGTATATACTCGTATACTAGCTGACCCCGCAGGCGTTGCCCTGCGTGAAATTATGTGTTTTGAAAAGAAAAGAAAGTTGAATTTATATTGTGTTGAAAATCATTTATTTGCGATTTTTCTAAATTTTTTTAATGTAACGCAGCTTAATAAACAACATTTTTTGTTTTCTGTTCCGGTGCGTAAATGTACAGAGAAGATGGTTTTCCAACTCGTGAACACGCCACGTATAGATGGCCGTGTGAAAAACATGGCATTTCCAGATTTATGCCACACACTTCCAGCGACTGTCCTTGTGACCTATTGATTGTCATCGCAAATGCAAGTTTCACTGGAAACTGAATACGTTTGAACTGAAATGGCAAATCGTTGGAACTCAAAGGAATTCGTGGAATCAAGCATTATGCCCGCTTGTAAGTCCCTTTCAAAATTTTTGCAACTATCATATTATTCGATAGCTGCGTCACAATCAGCCGGGTTCCATTACACAGTTTCGGCGCATGAAGATTGCGAAGCATAATAATGACAGATCCAACTTTGAGACACAAATGATGCGGCGGCATGCCAGGCAAATCCAAAGAATTTAGAAATTCCACTGGATAATTCACGACTTCGTCTTCATTTTCAACACGATCGATCGATTTGTATGAGCGCAAATCTCCCGGAACTTGACTTTGAATCTCCAGTTTAAGTCATTAACATCGGTATTTTTGGCAGCTAAAATTGCGCGTGCACTCAAACAATCGTTGTTACGATAATTTTGGCCAATGTTCGGATAAACATTCGTGATGAGTTCAGCTTTCGTTGAAGTGAATTGACAAATGGCAGGTGGAATTGATATCAAACCACTGGAAGTATCAACCGGAATTTGCCCATTTCCAATTCTTAGCAGTTCTTTAGAGAAAACTTCTGCGGTGCTATCCTGTTGCAGGAACACTCGCATATTCATAGTCAATCGTATGGTTTTCACGTACCGCCACAAATACGATGACTTGAGACATGCGTTCAATTCATCCGCCGCTGTTGATTTCGGAATAACAGGAAGTGTTTGTCGAAAATCGCCTGCCAACAGTATCATTGCACCACTAAAGCGACGATTATTATTCCGCATATCTTTCATTGCTCTGTCACGTGCTTCTAGAGACGGTTTGTGAGCCGTTGTGCACTCATCCCATACTATCAGTTTACAATTCTTCAACAGTTTTGCCATAGCTGATTGCTTTGAAATGTTGCAAACAGGTGTTTCATTGATTTGCATGTTTAACGGAAGCTTCAGTGCCGAATGTGCCGTTCTTCCACCTTCTAGTAGAGTTGCAGCAATCCCAGAAGATGCGAGATGCAATGCCATTTTGAGATCGTATTGTTGCCAAAATCAATGATATCAGGAACGTTTTCCCAGTTCCGCCGGGCGCATCAAGAAAAAATAGTCCACCGTTTCCATCATTGACAGCCTTCATCAATTCATCATACGCACTCTTTATCTGCTCATTCAATAACGGAACATTTCTTTGTACTTGTTGTTTCAAAGTTATTCTGTCGTATGCACGCTCACGTTCCAATTCACGATTCAGTACATCTCTGATTTGACGATTTGGCGCTTGCATATGAATTTCGGTCAATAGTTTGCCACTCATAAGCAAACACAAATCTTGAATCAACACCAATGCTTCATTGTAGATGTCATCGTTCATTTGCAATTCTGAATTCCATGTTGCCACTCAAATACGATGTAAAATGTCTTCGGCAATGTAATTTTTGTACGTATCCCATAATTGGCGCGGATTTGAAGGCTGCCATGTCGAAATGATCATCGCGAAAAGTGTGCGAACTTCAGTGGCATGCGAAGTAGCTATCGCATCGTCCAGCGTTTGATTCCAGTTATTATCATGTTCCAGCAATTGTAATTGCTGGCATGCTTCTTGAAAAGTTGCACACACCGTACCATTCACAGTACGCAATGACTCAAATGAAGTTGAACCGCGTACATTATTCAATAGCAACCGAAGGTAGAAGCAATCGTCGTTTTTCGGGTGGATTGTGTAAAATCCTAATGCATTAGTTGAGAACACACCTGGATGTCCATCTACTGGTTGGCCTTGCTTCCTGCGTAACTATTTCTTCGACGATTCATTCCATGTATAATATCGAGGCATTTCCGAATAAAGCAATGTTCTCGCAAACGGATCACTGGCGCAGGTTGAGAAAAAACTCGTCAATGTTGTTGCTGGTGGTGTTTCCGCTCGCTGCACTGCATTCTCTTGGTTGAAATACACTTTTTTGCCATTCTCCAAATGAACTGCGAGATGCACAACAGTCGGAAAACGCTCATGAATTACAAAAGAAAATATTCTCCAAAGCGCTTCATTGCAGTTCACGTATTGACCCATTTGATACTTGCTGATCTCATCTCGTTCAAGGCCAATAACCGCCATGTCGCTTCCTTTGGTGACGTACTTGCAAACGTATTTGATCGATTTCGCAATACTCAACATTGATATGAGTTTTGAATGTCTTAGACAATATTGGCGAATATGGTACGATCCATGTGTTGTCAACTTCGATATTCACTCCTCTAAATTGAATGCTGAATGTTCTGCCATTGTTGTCTGATGAGCGACGCCGATAGAGTGGATATCCATCATTTCTAGTTTGCGTTTCCGAAAGAAAAGCACGTGGATAGTGTTCCGTGCATTTATTGTCAGGCATACAAACCGAAGTGGGATTGTAGTGTCCGCAAGGTCCATGAACCATATTGGTTTTCACCACTTCGTATAATTCTGGATCTATCTCTGGATCAGGAATTTCCGCAGAAATGATGTCATCAATTTGATCTGGTGTAATCTTGTCCACCATCCAAAGAAGAATGTGTGCGTGCGGCAAACCTCAGTAGAGTACATCCAGCATCTAACAGCACCATATATACGTTGCTTCACGATAAAGTCCATCAAATATCGTATCTGTTGTTTGAAAACTCGTGCTGTGACATCGTGACAATCGCTTGCTGATTGACCGCGATTCAATAATTCCGTTATCTGTGGGCATTTTGGATTGCAAGTGAATGTAACAAACAAATCCAGCCGTCCGTAATTCTGCACGTATGTCATCGCATCCTGCGAGTACTCGTGCATGTGCCTTGGGCTGCCAATGTATGTTGATGGCAAAATCGTGAGTCGGCCAAGGTTTGTCACATCTTCATCGCTATTGACCGCATCTCGCAAGTGAATATACTCTTCAGATCGAAGCTTGGTCTGATTAAAGCGAATAAAATTGAGTCGTTCTATCTCCATCGTCACGTACACATCAACTGCATACTGTTGAAATAATCGGCGATATCTCAAGAGATGGTTGTCAATTCCTTCGCGAATCATCAATCGATATGCGTAAAAGTTTATTGCACTGACCTTGTTATTTGTATCGATGCCTAAAAGTTAACAAAAAATGAAGTTACAATCAAGAGTGTCTGTTTTTCTTTTACTAACCATTGGTAGGATTGATCATGTAGTATCTCAAGTGATATCCATCTTCACCACGGCAGAACATAAGCGGATATTGTAGTGAGTCATACAATCGATGGGTTTCACTGATTCGCTCTAATGCATCTCCAGCTCGACGTTTAATAACATTGAAACAGCATTGAAAATTGCACAACGTCGATTCACTTCTTCATTTGAATCTCCAAGGAAATATATTTGGAGATATTTGTGATCTTGATCAGGATGCGGCATCAGCGATCCAGCAAGATGATAAATTTGCCCGTGAATCTGTATAGTTGCAGACAAATATGTTAATTTCTGTATTTTATTGGCGAGATAATAAGTGTTAGATTGTTGGTGAACTAACCTAGAATGTGGGATTGTAATTATGTTCATTCACAATTTCCCCACTAAATGACGTCATTTGAAAACAATCGTTATACATCTTGGAAGTTTGTAAAAAATTATTCGAATTTGGTGATTCACCGTAAAGCAACGACTGCAATAGCTCTGGCGGAGGAAGTAACTCTGGTAATTTCACTTTTCCGCTTGCGCAACACAATCCGGCCGGTTCTTTTGGAAATTTCAGTGCATCGCAATGCGGGCAAACGACAGGCATCGAACCAAATCGAACTGATGCGTGCGCACCGTATTCAATGTCCGGCTCATATCGAAAGGCTGCACGTTCGATATTCAAATTAGGCAATCGTTGTTGTTGCTGGCGTTGTCGGTGAGCAGCCAAACGTTGTTCTCTTGCTTCATGAATTTCCTGAGCACGAACTTGTCTTCTTCTCAATCCTTGTTGCTCATTGTAAGCTTCGTGAGCCTCTTGTGATTGTCGCGCACGATGTTCAATCATTCCGATTCGAGCAGATTCCCTTGCAGTAGCATTTTCCTCTTCCGTACGACGTGCTGTATAATTACGTTGGTCCGTTGTACGTCGGGAACGCCGACCGATATTAGCGCGACCTCTTTATGGCATCGTAACAGATTTTAATCTGTAATTGATCACTTTGTATGAAACACACATAAAGTTTTCACGGAATAATTTTCAATAATAACCTTTTGAATAGCCGAAATAAAGAAAGCAAACGACCGAAATTGAACGATTCAAAAAATTTACAAATCAGCTGAAGAAATAACACAAATAAATTCCAATGGAAATGAGGTTAGGTATTCACCAACAAACGAAAATAATGAACTCACTTTTTTTCTTGGAAATGTCAATAATTTCACTCAAAAACTGATGATCCACAGATTTAAAATCAAATATTTCGTGAATGTAAACAATTTAACAATTTAATGTAATTAATTTAACTCGAGAAATCAATAAAAATTTGGAAAAATGTCAGAAAGTCAATTGACCGTGTCCGCACTGTTCGAATAAACAAATCAGAAAGAACAAACAATATACGCCGCTGTCAAAATAAATAAGCGTCTACAGCTCCATCTGTTGAGTTATTGGAGTATCAGTCAGTGCTTACAACACCAATATGAAACTAAATGTGCGCGTGCAACACCACGCACATACAAAAAAAAATGAGAACAAAAAGTGAGATTAGGTTTTTCTAATTTTCGAATTTTCCGAATTTTCCGACTTTTCCGAATGTTTTGAGATCGATAGATTTGCAAGAAACAATTGGAAAAAGAATTTGAAAGAAAAAAAATTTTGTATGGAAAAAAGTCCTTTTTGGAATTTTTAAATTTTCCGACTTTTCTTCAGGAAGAGTATAAGGTTTTTTTTATTTCTAAACATTCCAAGATCCACAACGAACAACCTCTGAAAATACCATCAAGATTGGTCCAGCCGTTCTCGAGCCTTAGCGTCACTAACAAACAATCATTCGTTTTTATATATCTATATATATATATAATATTGTATATACGAGTATATATATATATTTATATATATATATATATATATATATATATATATATATATATATATATATATATATATATATATATATATATATATATATATATATATATATATATATATATATATATATATATGTATATATGTGGTACGAGTTTATATATATATATAAATATATATATATATATATATATATATATATATATATATATATATATATATATATATATATATATATATATATATATATATATGTGGTAATGCGAGTGATAGCGACTGGCATCACCATTCGGCGATACAACCACACCAAACGCACTACAATCAATAAGCATGCGCAGTCGTTTAGTTGATGTCCAAGCGGTCAGACGTGTGTTATTGGTGTGGGCATTAACGTATTAATATTATCGCATTATTAAATATTTATTTTAATCTTCTTACTTGCTGTGTTTTATTTCGTGGTATCAAATCCCACATTTGGGGGCTCAACCTAATTTAAAAAGTCTAAACTATTATTAAAGTGATTTGTGCATAAGAATAAACAATAAAGTAATTAAATATGGATTGGAACACAGCATCGTTGGAAGATTTACAGGAAGTATGCCGCCAATACAGTCTGTCAGTGAAGGGCGATAAAGCGACATTGGCCAGGCGAGTGAAAATGTATGAGAAAGAAAGAAAGGAAAGGATGCAGGGGGAAGAAACAGGAAGACGTAAAGACGAAGACGAGGAAATTAAACAAGAAGCAGGACGACGAAAGAGAGAAGAAGACGAGAAAATCAAACAAGAAGCAGAACGACGAAAGAGAGAAGAAGACGAGGAAATTCAAAAAGAAGCAGAACAAAGAATGATGCGAGAAGAAGAGGAAAAAGTGATGCGAGAAGCGCAGAGGAGAATGAAAGAGGAAACTGATAGAATATTTGAACAGCGAGTGAACGAGGAATTAGAGCGTCTGCGTGCCATGCAAATAACACCTAGTACTACTGCACCCCAAATGGCACCCTCGAACGAATTGGACAATCAAATGTTGGAGCAAACGATGCAACGAAATCGGCCAGAGTTTACGTTTCGCGATATTGATGAATCACTACAAAAATTTTCTGGCGACGATGGACGCAGCATAAACGAATGGATAGATGAATTTCAACAAACAGCCGATTTGCTACAATGGTCGGAGCTACAAAAGCTGATGTATGCGAAGCGATTACTTAAATGTACAGCCAAGCTGTATATGGAACACGAATCCAAAGCAAAATCGTATCGGCGCTCGCAGCGGACCTAAAACAAGAGTTTAAACCAGCGGTAAATAGTGCCACTGTACATAGAATGCTGTGCGATCGGAAAAAGAAGCCGAATGAAACATACAGACAATATGTCCATACGATGCTGGATATAGCAGCACAGGCAAATCTTGAGGTGTGTGCAATTATCATTTATATCATTGATGGCATAGCGGGATCTCCACACAGCAAGACGTTCCTTTATGAAGCAAAGTCTATCGCAGAACTAAAAGAGAAACTGAAAACGTTTGAGCAGATACAGTCCAAAACCGAACCAAGAAGAGCGAACGAAAGGAGCGAATTTAATAACGCAGTAAGTAGAATCGAAAGAGGTGAAAGAGATACACAAAATTTCGGCAAGCAACGAGGTTGCTACAACTGTGGCGACAAATCACATTTTTCAGACAATTGTCAGGACAAGAATCGAGGACCTAAATGCTTCAAATGCAATGAGTTCGGCCATAAATCAATTGCATGCAAACGCGAGAGACATAGCGCCAAGACAAGTGGCGGCATTAATGTGATGGAATGCAAAAATTCTTACAAAGCTGTGAATATTAACGGGATAGAAATGGAAGCATTAATAGATAGCGGCAGCCAAATTTCAACGATTCGGAAAGATGTATTTCACTCACATGGTTTCGGTGCATATTCAGAAACGGGTATGGTGGTGTGTGGTATCGGTTTAACACACACAAAGGCAATCGGAGTATTCAATGTTACAGTGAGAGCAGATGAATACGAGTTGATCGGTCAGTGCCATATCATGCCAAACGATAGTATGAATGTAGATGTGATAATCGGCACAAATTTAACAAAGCAAGCAACTGTTTGTTTCTCTGGCGACGGAGTATGGATGACAGACGCAATAAAATCTACCACCGATGTAACGACTGTATAAATGATTCAACAAGCGAAATGTGTGTTTATTTCAGACGAAGAAAATATGCAGCCAGACATTACACACATACGATGCAATTCAATTCAAGCAGAAGTAAAGCAACTGATAGACGAATATAAACCATGACCAATTAAAGAAGCGCCAGTGAGTTTGAAAATTGTGTTGACAGACGAGATTACAGTGGCGCAACAAGTACGACGATTGCCACAATGTGAAAAATTTGAAGTGGAAAAACAAACAAATGAATGGTTAGCGGATGGAATTATTCGTCAAAGTGTTTCTGAATACGCCAGTCCAATTGTTCTGGTAAAGAAAAAAGACGGGTCAAAGAGATTGTGTGTTGACTATCGGCTGCTCAATAAGAAAGTTGTGAAGGACAAATACCCTATGGCGATAATAGAAGAACAAATCGACTTGCTACAGAAGAGTAAAGTGTTCAGTACACTCGACTTGGCAAATGGGTTTTTCCATGTGTCGGTCGATGAAGGCAGCCGAAAGTATACCTCGTTTGTTACACCAGCTGGCCAATTCGAATTTCTTAAAGTACCATTTGGGTTGTGCGTTAGCCCGGCTGCCTTCCAGCGATTTATTAACACGATATTCAAGCCGTTGATGCTCAAAGGCATTCTATTAATTTACATGGACGATTTGATCATCATTGCAGACAACGAAGAGGAAGCGGTGCGCCGATTGCGAATAGTTCTAAATGTCGCGGCTGAATACAATTTGAATATCAAATGGAAGAAGTGCCAATTACTACAGAAGAAAATCGATTTCTTGGGATACGAAGTAGAGAATGGCCACATCAAACCATCACCGTTGAAGACAAAAGACGTTCGGCAGTTTCCAGAGCCGAAAACAGAGAAGCAAGTACAGCGATTTCTCGGCTTAGCTGGATACTTCCGTAAATTTATCCAGAATTTTGCAATGATAGCGCGACCATTGAGTGATTTGTTGCGAAAGAATGCCAAATTCTAGTTCGGTGAAACACAGCGTCGTGCATTCCAAACGCTTAAAGATTTTATATCAGAACGACCAGTATTGACAATCTTTCGGCACGGCGCTGAAACCGAATTACATACAGACGCATCCAAATGGGCATTCGGAGCAATACTGCTGCAGCGTGATTATGATGATGGGAAATTGCATCCAGTTCGATATATCAGCATTAAAACAACAGAAGCCGAACAAAATTATCACAGTTATGAATTGGAAGTGCTCGCGGTAATCAGGGCAGTACAAAAATTGCGCGTGTATCTGCTCGGGCAACGATTCAAAATTGTGACTGTTTGCAAGGCCTTTGAAGCGACGATGAAAAAGAAAGATGTGCCGAAAATTTCTCGTTGGGCACTAGCACTGCAGGAATATGATTGTGAGGTGGTACATCGTGCAAGCGACAAGATGAAACATGTAGATGCATTGAGTCGAATGCATTTAATACAAGAAGCGAGCATGCTTAGCAGAATCAAAACCGCTCAAGCAAACGACGAAAACATACGGGCCATTATCGATGTGCTGCGTGAACGAAGTTATGACAATTATGTAATGCAAAACGGGTTGCTCTGTAAGGAGTTTAATGGTAATGTCGTCATTGTGATACCCGCAGCAATGCAGCACGGAATTGTCAGTAAAGCGCATGAGCAGGGACATTTCAAGCATAAAAAGATGGAAGACGTGATCAAAAAGGAGTTTTACGTCACAAATCTGAAAACGATGATAAACAGTGTTGTGCAGAATTGTGTACCATGCATACTAACCGAGAGAAAAGCTGGTAAAAAATAGGGATTTCTTCATCCGATATCAAAAGGAGACGCGCCGTTGGACACATGGCATATAGATCACGTAGGAGCAATGCCATCAACAAATAAAAATTACAAATATCTGTTGACAATAGTGGATTCGTTCACTAAGTTTGTTTGGATTTTTCCTACTAAATGTACTGCCGCATTGGAAACAGTTGGTAAATTGAAAATAATAACAAATATTTTCGGAAATCCGAGGCGTATCATTTCAGATAGAGGAACGGCATTCACGGCAGACGCATTTCAAGAACATTGCAGATCCGAAAACATCGATTCAGTTTTAACGACAACAGAGGTTCCGAGAGTAAATGGGCAAGTCGAACATGTCCACAGAACCATAATTTCGGTGCTTTCAAAATTGTCCATAGACGATCCGGAGAAATGGTATCAGTATGTCAGCGCAGTTCAACAGTACTTAAATAAAATAACTCAGCGATCAATAAATACTTAACCGTTTGAATTGATGGTTGGTGTACCGATGAAGACGAAAGATGACATGCTCATTGCCGAAATTATTGACGCTGAGGTAGCAGCTGATTTCAATCGCGACCGAGAAGAATTACGAAGCAAAGCAAAACAGCAAATCACATCCGTCCAAAATGAGAACAAAAGAACATTCGATGCAAAGCGGAAAGCGCCAAAGCAATATAAAGTAGGCGATCTTGTGCGCATCGCTCATACTCAATTTGGCGTTGGAATGAAATTGTGACCAAAGCACCATAGACCTTAAGAAATTATTGCATATAAGGGCAATGATAGATATGAGGTGAAGAAAGTTGGCGAACACGACGGACCAGGAAAAACATCTACGAGTGCAGATCACATGAAGCCATGGATTATATAAGCCGTACTCCAGATGATAGACACATCCGGGTCGGATGTTATGAAGGATGGCCGAGTGTGGTAATGCCAGTGATAGCGACTGGCATCACCATTCGGCGATACAACCACACCAAACGCACTACAATCAATAAGCATGCGCAGTCGTTTAGTTGATGTCCAAGCGGTCAGACGTGTGTTATTGGTGTGCGCATTAACGAATTAATATTATCGCATTATTAAATATTTATTGTAATCTTCTTACTTGCTGTGTTTTATTTCGTGGTATCAAATCCCACATATATATATATAGTATATATAAATATATATATATATATATATAAATATATATATATATATATATATATATATATATATATATATATATATATATTTATATATCTACACTCGTAGATGTTTTTCCTGGTCGATATATCGAACCGATGATTTAAAATTCGTGGTACACCCTTCATAATACCATAATCAGGTGACCCAATTTTTGTTGCTATCGGTTGAACGGTTTACGAGTGCATAAATAACGCGGACTTTATTCTAATTTATGACTTCTTTTTATGCTGCAAATATATTTATTCAACCGTCATATCTATATATATATACGAGTATATATATTTATTATATATATATATATATATATATATATATATATATATCGGGTTTTTCAATAAGAGCGCTACAAAAGTTATTTTTAAATAAAGCAAAACTGGTTTTAGATATCAATGAAATTCTTTATTCCTGTGAAAATACGTTCGATGCCATTATGTATGGAACTCGATTTCTTTTGCATGGCCACCATGGGCACGCTTGCAGAAGTCCAGACGCTGAACCCAATTTTCAACGGTTTTCAAGCATAAATCGGCCGATACTGCTGCAATTTCACGTTCGATATTCGTACGAAGTTCATCAATCGTCGCTGGCTTGTTGGCATAGACCATAGACTTGACATAGCCCCACAGGAAATAATCTAACGGCGTCAAATCGCACGACCGAGGCGGCCAATCGACTGGTCCATTTCGTGAGATAACACGTTCACCAAACTTGGTTTGCAGTAAAGTGATTGTGGCATTCGCTGTGTGGCTTGTGGCGCCGTCCTGTTGGAACCACATGTCCTCCAATTCCATATTATCCAATTGGGGCCAAAAATATTCGGTTATCATTAAACGGTAGCGATTCGCATTCACAGTAATGTGCCGGTCTTGATCATCGCGGAAGAGGTACGGCCCAATGACGCCGCCGGCCCATAAACCGCACCAAACCGTAATTTTTTCGGGATGCAATGATGACTCATGGAGTACGTGTGGATTGCTGTCTAACCAATAACGCATATTTTGCTTATTGACGAATCCATTCAGCCAGAAATGAGCCTCATCGCTGAAGATGATTTTCCGATGAAAATCCGAATCATTTTCAAGTTGTTGCTCAGCCCAATGCACGAACATACGACGCTTATGGTGGGCAAGCGGTTCATTTCTTGCGTCAATTTGATTTTGTAAGGATGTAGGCCAAGATCTTTTCGCAAAATTCGCAACAACGACGTCACAGAGATGCCCAACGCTTGAGAACGACGTGTGAGAGACACATTTGGGCTTTCTTGAACTAAAGCCTCAGCGGCAGCAATATTCTCGACACTACGGGCACTTCTTTGTCAATTCAAATTTTTCACTAGACGCTCAATTGTTGATCTGCTAGGGCAATTATGACGACCATAAATTGGACGTAGCGCTCTTAAAGTTGAGGCGACTGTCTCCGAATTTCGGTAGTAAATTTTAATAATTTCGACTCGTTGTTGGCTCGTATATCTTTGCATGATGAAATGCCAAACTTTACTGAAGAGAAATGTCAAAAGAGCGAGAAAAAATATGGCGTCGTTTGCTGTCACTATCGATTTACTTTTGTAGGGTTTCTTTTGAAAATATATATACGAGTATATATACTTGGGCTTGTATTTTAAATGTCGGCATAAAACCATCTTCGCGGATAATATTTGTTGCACCAAACGACGTCATTTAGAAGAAGAAAAAATGATTGGACAACGGAGAAGTTCCATCTACGTAAGCGCGAAGTGGCTCTGATGGATCATTCAATTGTGGAAAATCAACTTTGCCGTAAGAAAGCCAGGCTTTTTTTTAAATCTTAAAGCATGATAATGTAGGCACAATTTAACCATTAGTAATCGTTATCTTTATTATAGTTGATTGTTTGCATCTTCAAATAGTTTTTCATTCTCCAATTATAAGCTCGTTTTTTTCTACTGGCTCCTTTTTGTTATCAGTGCGATTTGCACTGTTCAGGTGTTTCAGCTGCTATCGAAGTAGAAGCTCTGGTTGGTTCCTTTTGTGAGCGAGCTTCGCACTGTTAGGTGGTTTAGCTGCTCTAATTGCTGCCATTTGTCTTGTCTTTTTCGTTGATCTACCAATTAAATTTTTCCATGGTGGCATTTTGATTAATTTTCACTGTTCATTGTTAGATAAGACGGTTGAATAAATTAGATAAGACGGTTGAATATATATATTAAAATGAAGTCATAAATTAGAATAAAGTCCGCGGTATTTATGCACTCGTAAACCGTTCAACCGATAGCAACAAAAATTTGGTCACCTGATTATGGTATTATGAAGGGTGTACCACGAATTTTAAATCATAAGTTCAATATTTATTTGATACTTGGAGCAATAAGTGTCATTGTTTCCGAAGCAATATAGGAGTTCAGAAATAACACACACACATACACACCTGTATTCCTGTTTATATGTTATTTTTATGCAATTTGCACAACAATTTGCAAGGCAGAACAAAGCTGATAGCTGCTAAACACTCTCCATATTATCTCGTATGACAAAATTTTTGTGGCGATCGGTTAAACGGCTTAGGAGTCCATTAGCATCAAACAAACAAACACACATTAGCTGTATTCCATTGGCACTGGACCCGATCCAATCTCATTGGAATGGCTTCGAACCAACATATTGTTTAGCTTTCAAAAGAAACTTATGACAAATATAAAAATTTTTGTGTTTGGAGTTTTGAGACTTTTTAAATTTATAAAATTAAAAACAATATATTAAAATAAAAATAGAAAACAATAAATAATAAAAGAAAAAAATAAAAAGTAGTATTCATTTTATTCTTAAACAACAAATATTAATTCTAATGACATCGCAATGGTAAGTGTGAACAAATTTTAAAAAAAGCTTTGAAAAATTAATTTTTTTACTCTAGTTGTTTCTACGTGAATCATCGTCCAATAGTAGCTCCGTAGAAAGTAGTGAACATTTTTTAAATGGTCCGTCCTTAATTTAATTGTATACATTCGTCAATAAATATTGTTTATTGAAAATGTATTTTAGCTTTTAATATAGAATATATAATCAACATAATTGCATTTGGATGCATTTTACTTAATATTTGTTGACTAGTGGACGATGAAGTTATTGTTGAAGCAGGTGGATCCAGAATGCAGGAAGACAATCCAATCGAACCAATCGAATCAATACATCAATTCAACAATTACAAAATAACACTTGACGCGATCAGCTTTTGATTGAGTTAATAAATTCTGTGGTTATAATTAATTTATTATTTTCTTATATAAAATTTTAATTTAAAAGAATCATTGATATATTTTTTACTATTAAATTTTAACTAAATTTGAAATTTTATTATTATTGAACATACAATATTTTAGCGCATTCTTTTTTTCTTATGGCCTTTCTGTTTGTTTTCTTCTGCTTCCTGTAACAGCTTTAATTTTTTTACTCTTATATTCTTTTAACACCTCACTTTTTTCTTCTATTTCTTTTATTTGCACAAATTTCAAAAAATTCATTTTTTCCTTCTCTGTTTGTACATTGACGAATTTTGTAGAAGACAAGAGATGGGAATCGGGGATTCAGACATAATGATGATTACGCAAGGGGCGCGGCGCAAATAAATTCACTAAATGGCTATTAGCAATTCCAGGGCTACTTCCGTATAAGTCCTCCATTATTTCAGCATAGGTTGCATACAAGGAGCAACTCTTGTTCTTCTATTGCTATGCTTTGTTAAATTTCCAGGCTTTAAAAAGTTTTTAAATTTTGTTTGTAGCATATATGAAGTTGTTGGCTGGGGCTATCAGCTAAAAATTAATGTATTGTTGCGACCGTTGTTTTTGACGTCTACCGTCTGTATGTTTGTTTTGCTTCTCTCCTTCTTTTCTTCCTTCCACTTGTCCGCTTTACTAGTGAATGCGGCCAGGCTAAAACCTACCAGACGATACTGAGGTAGAGATGGCGCTGCCTCAGAATAGTAAAAATTCCAAAGAAAGGTAACTGACCGACTCGACCGCTGGAGCGGTCAATGATGGAATAGCGGAAGAGGCCGAGGAAATGAAAAAAATACGGTTTCAAGAGGAAAGGGAAAAAATATTTAAGGCAGTGGTAGGGAAAAAGCGGGCTGTGCAGTTTTAAGTGTTTGGGAAGAAAGTAGTTTCTAATTAATTTTGTTGCCGCGCGCGTTCAAAATTTATGTTTTACTGTGTGTATGCGGTTTAATTGTTGAGCTCATTTGAGAGAGAAAAATAACCTTATTCACATTCGTGTACTGACAATATTCAAGTTGCCACAAAGTCCGGATTTTGCTGTTTAGAAACGTGTATAGAAAAAAGTCTAGTGCGGATATTCGTTGGTGCAGGTCTGATTTGTGGGGATAGTCTCTCGTCCCGTCGGTTGTTCCTGATATTTGTTCTGATACAGTAAAAGTGTGAACGGTTCCAAAAAAATAAAAAAAATATTTGAATTCAAGTACAATTTTGCATGGATTAGTGATTGGGCTGAATAGAGTGATAACTGCTTGTTTCCGGCCCATCCCATTCGAGAATCGGAGGAGAAAGGAGGCTGCCGCCCGCCCCCTAGAGATAAGGCTAAAGATAAGTAAATATGGTATTTATTTAAATTATTAATATTATGTATGTTATTTATTTAAGTGTAAAGTAGCATGTTTAGTTATGTGTAAATTTATGCTTCAAATGTTAGGCTAAGGCGGCAAATATGGGGCGGGCTCGCTTGTCGTCGTGGAGGAGGATGCCCGGCAAAATGGTGAGTTGAAGTTTTGTTTTTGTGGTGTTGTCCCACCCGATGCAGTGTGGCGGGTTAAGGACCACGACCATTGCTGTGAGCTAGCCGCGGCCACCACACTGCATCATTCTAGTGGTGCGGTAACAATATGTCTCACTTTTTCTCCCCAAAATGTGGCCGATCCAGCCCAATTTTTTTTCGAAGTAGTAGGGTAGGGTTCAAGGAGTAGTAGGGTCTGTTGTGTTTTGCTCCACAAGTCCGCATTCGAGCTGGTATTTGGACGGAAAGTTTTCAAGATATTAAGTAGACAGTTATTTATCTAACAGCTTTATATGGGCGTATGTCTGCATTGAAAGGTAAGCATAACACTCAAATTTAAAAATTGTGATATTAATAAAATACTTTTCGTAGATACAAGCTCTACTTTATCCTCCATTTTGTTGAACCAGCTGGATGATGCTGTAGATAAACCCTCAACAAGTGTACGTGCCTACCAACAGCCAACTAACTTCTCTGAGTTTTTAATAAATTTGGATCCATCACACATATATGAAAATTCATCGTCAATTTCAAACTTAGAAACTGATTTTCTGATGTATGAAAGACAACTTCGTTTATATATATATTATTTTGTCTACAATAGCTCAAGTAGTGTAGAACGGCTCTTTTGCCTTCATTTAGAACATATATTGTTAGAGTTAACGGGGAATTTAAATATGAACAATAATTCATAAAAAATTCAATATAAATAATTATATCATTATGCCAGAATATATTAGCTTTGAATAATTTTTTTGTTAGTTTATAGAAACTTTGTAGTAGCTTTTAAAAATTTAATTCTAAAATAAAGCAAACATATTTATTATTAAAATAAAATGTTCGAACTATTTTTGTAGTTTGCTTCTTTTTATCAAATTTTGTTGCAATTTACTATATAAAAATTAATATTTTCGCATGCTACAAGAAGACAGGGCTTCATTTCTACAAGTACTAAAGCAAAAGAACACTTCACAAATGAATCGTTTAGTGTACTTCGTACGAGTTTCGTTAGTGATCGCGCTGCAAAAACAGTACGGAATGTTTTGGTTTCGTACTTGGTCTTAAGTACAAAACGTTTTCATTTCGTACTTGATCTTAAGTACGAAACGTTTTCGTTTCGTTCTTGTTCTCAAGTATGAAACGATATTGTAGTGTACTGCTCTCTACATTTTTATTTTTGTGTACTGTATTTCGTTTGCGCTCATGATGAAACCGCGTATTTTGGGTGCTTTGGTTCTTTGGTTATTGGAATGTTGAATGCCAAACCGGATTTGACAGCTGCTCATTGCACCAATTGTAGTTTCGTTACCAGTACTACTTATATTATATTGGGTTATAAACATGTGTATGAACTTTCACTAGCATTCAATAGATTAAGTACATTAATTTAACAAAGTTAGATTTCATATATATTAATTCATTATATATGTTTTTTTTTTTAAATTTAATCTTATTTTTTAATTTTTAATTCTAATTTAATCTTAGGGGGTAAACCTAAACAGTAAGTCCGATGGTACATATTTTTTTAATCTTCGCGCGCTGGTATCGCTCTACCGCCAGGTTGTTAGGATGGGCTCTAAGACGTTTGCGATATGAGTGGCTATATTTCATGATTTCATCATTTTCTGTTGGGATGTTTAGGTCGCGATGAATGACGTCGTTGCTAAAATACCAAGGTGCATTAGCACACAGTCGTATACCTTTTGGTTGGAATCGTTGTGGGATGTCCAGGTTTGACTTGGATGCTGATCCTAAATTTGAATACCATAAGTCCATATGGGCTTCAGTATTACTTTATATATCAGGATTTTATTTTCAAGTGTTAGGGCCGACGTTAGTCCAAGTTGTTTCCGTTTGGAAAAGATGTGACAGCGCCACGTAAGGCGCCGATCTAGCTGCACCGCAAGGTATTTTGCATGGTCTGCTTGAGGCAATTGGCAGTTATTTAGTGTCACTGGAGGGCAAGAACCTGCACGTAGGGTAAAAGCCGTTGGCACTGATTTTATTGCATTTGCTTTTATTCGCCACTTGTCTAGCCATAAGTCAATTTGATTCAGGTTCTCCTGCAAATGCTTCGAGGCTAACACGGGGTTTTTGTTGCTGGCCATTACAACAGTATCATCTGCAAAAGTTGCGGTATATGTGGTATCAGTCAGAGGCAGGTCAGCCGTGAATAGTGTGTAGAGCACAGATCCCAAAACGCTCACTTGTGGAACACCAGCTTTGCTTGGATAGAGGGAAGTTACATCGCTGTTAACTTAGACCATGAAGAATCTGCTTTCTAAGTAGGACTTTAATATGGCAAAGTAGTGATAGGGTAAATGCATTTTCAATTTGTACAGTAACACCAAGGTGCCACACCTTTCCGAATGCTTGGGTGATATCCAGGAATGCAGCTGAACAGTATTCTCTATTTTTTAGTTCATTCCGTGCAAATGCCTATACTCGATTTATTTGTTCTATCGTAGCATGATGCTTTCGGAATCCAAATTGATGGGAAGGTATAAGTTGTTTTGACTCGATGATTGGGAGGAGTCGCTTCAAAAGAAGTTTCTCAAACACTTTAGTAAGTATCGGAAGCAAGCTTATTGGTCTATATGAGGTGACCACTTCTGCCGGTTTCCCAGGTTTGGGAACAAGGATAATTTGAGCTACTTTCCATTGCCTTGGGAAGTGGTCACATCGGATAATCGCATTGAATAATTGGGCAATGAATTTATAGCCGCAAGCTGGTTGCTCCTTTAGGATTCTGCTCGTAATAAAGTCATACCCCGGCTATTTTTTGTGTTCTAGCGTTTTCTTGATGGTTCCTCTAACTTCTTTTATTTTAAAATGCTGGGTAGGAATTACTAGATGCCCCATTTAGTATGGGGCATCTAGTAATTCAGCTATTCTTATGTCTCCTTGTGGATATTTGCTTGGAAATGGCGCAAATACTTCTAATAAATGAAGAGCAAATGACTGTGCTTTTTCCTTGTCAAATCTGGCTCATCCGCCATATTTCGTTTTAATAGGTGGCACATGTGATGTTGGATGATTTAGTTTTTTTGTAGCTTTCCGTAGAGAATAACCTGAATACCCTGCTTTGTATTTCTGAATTTTTTGTTGACCGTAGGGCGTGCTTTAATTAAACCGGTTTTTGTCATAGGGGCTTCTGGTCATTTGCCAAATTCGACGCATTCTCCGCTTTTCTTTTAGTTGCTTCTTTACAACCTGGCTTACATCACGATGATTACTTATACAGCTGGGCTCCAATGTGGAAGTCCATGCACCATGCTGAATGGTTGAGTTCAAAAGTTCTACTGCATCGTCTATATTAGTTTTGTTTTTTAAAGGAATATTGGTGACTAGATGATGATGACTAGAGATGCTTTGTCAAAACAACTCCCAATGCTTTTGTTGTGCCGACAGATTGTTCTTGCTCTGATCTGAACCTCACAGCTAATTGTTAGAATTATCGGTGGGTGATCTGATGACAGGTCCAGGTACGATTCCATGGAAGTGTTTGTTTTCGATACAGCTTCGGACACAAAAAACTCGATAACGTCTGAAAGCTTGTTACTGTCCGTAGCCCAGTAGGTTGGCTCACCCATTAATATGTAGGACAGGCTGTTTTCTTGCAGCTTTGTATAGGTTACGGCCTCTAGGAGATGTTATTCTAGACCCCCATTGCGGATGCTTAGCATTATAACTTGATCCTAGGGATTTATAAAATTCTTGGGACTGTTCGCAGTTAACTGGATGGTTGGGAGGGCAATATACCGCTGCAATTGTTATGGGGCCTTTATAATCATCAATTGTTATAACCGTTGATGGTAGGTATTTCTATTTATAACATATGTGCTTCACGTGTGCAATACTGTTACGAATAATTACAGCAGTTCCCCCACGCGCAGTGCCAGCTGGGTGGATTGTGGACTACGGGTCATATTGCGGAATTTTTGCGTAACTTTTTTCAATGAAATGGGTTTCAGATATCAACATAATGTCAATATTTTTGTCTGCTAAGAAAGCTGATATTTCATGGATATGACGACTGAGCCCATTGGCATTCCAGATTGCGATTTTTAATGATTTATTCATTGCACTGTGGTTAGTAGATTAAGTAATGTACTCACTTCACCCATCAATGTTTTAAGCATGCTTTTTAGTTCGGTCATATCCTCATTGAGTTGAGTATTTGGATTGTTGAGCGGAATGGTTAGGTTCGTATTGGTTTCTACCGGAGTATTGTTTCGTACTATATTTGCATACGACGCTGTTGTTGAGGCGCTTCCTGGTTAATGTTCCTCGCTTCTCTGAGTGCTGGGAACGACCTTTGTAGCAGCTTTATAATTAGCGGGAGCACACATCAAACGCCTTGTGCGGGTTTGCGAGAACATTCGGAAGTAAGGTGGTTTCCTGTTTTTTTATTTAAAAAAAAACTAAATCAAAGAGAAATGTATGTTATTCTCATATGCAGCACATACAGAAATGGGTTCATTATTTTGAAACATTATAAAAATTATACAAATTAAATTTTTAATTCATAGATGAATTTTACTGCTGGTCTCTGTGTTTTTATATAGGTACCCAGTTTATCGCATGAATATCTATTTGCGTATGACCGTAGCATTCCTCGAATGCATATGACAAAGCAATATTGAAATGAAGTAGCATAAAAGAAAACATTGCAAAACATTGCAGTTCATAAGCATATACTCGTACATACCAGGCTATAAGTAGATTTAAATAATATAATATAATTAAATGCATTGAAAGATTTGTACATACAATGCAATTTTACAAAAACGGGTTTTTCTTATAGCCTTTTCCTTCTACCTAAAAATGTTACCCTGCGAAAGGGTAACACCAAAGAGTACACATAAATAGAGATTGAATCAAAGACAATTTACTGAAAGACTTTTCATTGCTCTCTTGAGCGAAAATCAACATATGAAGTCCCTGGCAACCACATTGGAAAAATCATCGGCAATTTCACGAAGCATTCGTGAATATGTATCAATCCTCAGCCACACACATGGCTATTGTTGTTGTTTGCACATTCCTATGAATAATATTAGTGTGTGTGTGTGTGTGTGCTCACTGCAGAAGCGAATGATTAGAAATCAAATTTTTATTTTCTGATTTGTGTGGCTTGGGGTAAAATACACCAGAATGAATTTTCTATATGGCAAAGCTTTTTTATACGGAAAGTGGGGTACATTGTTTAAAGGAAATTATTATTTTAAAATATTATAGTTGCATAACCAACCTTTTTTTTTATGCGGTCTCCCCAATAGGCCTAATTCACATGTGTGTCCAATTGTACACCGTCCATTGCATGTGACTTTGGCAATATCCCATAATCGCCATCAATAAATTTGGTTCAAAGAATCCAGTTAATAATTTAATAAACCAACATCAATAACAGTTTTGTCAACAAAAAACACTTCCAAGAACAAAATACCCGTTTCAAAAGAAAACAAAAAATGGTTAAGAGATTTGAAATATTTGATACAAAGCACATCGATAACAGAAATGATTACAAAGCCAAGATACGCGCATTGCAAAGTCTATAGTTACTATCCTCAAAGTATATATGAACCTTAAAATATAGTATATAGGTGGACTGGAAAATCAAAGGGGAATAGTGTACCCACATGGATGTGGCTACTTAAATTGTTGAATAGTTTTCACAAAAATAATTCAAATTATGTTCGGTAATTTTTCATTTGTAGTTATACTTTATAGCATAACTATATTATCAAGATTATTTTTGTGACGAATTTATTGACAAGACAAGTTACAACAGTAGTTGCAATTGCGTATGTGTGGTAATGCCACCGTAATAATTTTTCAGAAGAAGCAGAAGAATTATTGAAACATTTTTTGGGCAGATCTTATAGCTATTTCGGACACGCCACTTTTCTCATCAGAGATCTTTCAATGAAAGGCATTTTTTCTCAAAACATTTTTTTTTTTATTATGTCTCAGAAATCAACAGCACACGAATTATGAACCCTCCCAGGAATCGAACCAGGGCCTAGAGCTGTTGTAATCTGTCCATCCAGACAACTAGGCTAACTGCAGGTTGTGAACTGATTGATCAAATTCTGTCCATGTACTGTCTCATTCCACCACACACTCTAATCAACTCTGTCTCATTATTACCCCTCTTTTGTTCCGATAGGTCTCTCTCTCTGTTTTTTATTACATTTCAGTAGTGTCATAGTACATTGCTTTTGTTAGTGGCAAGCTAATTAAGCCTGATCACACTAACCTTCTAGGACACATTCTATAAAGTTTACAATTTCTTGTGAAGATTCGTCAGTAGACATAGATGTCACGTTTTTTACCGTATTCATTCTGTAAGTGTGAGTCAGTCGATAGTCGTTAATTCTGTGAATACGAAGATTACTTTTGTAAAGAATTTATTGTCAAGACAAGTTACAACAGTAGTTGCAATTGCATATGTGTGGTAATGCCACCGTAATAATTTTTCAGAAGAAGCAGAAGAATTATTGAAACATTTTTTTGGCAGATCTTATAGCTATTTCGGACACGCCACTTTTCTCATCAGAGATCTTTCAATGAAAGGCATTTTTTCCGAAAGCATTTTTTTTTTTATTATGTCTCAGAAATCAAAAGCACACCAATTATGAACCCTCCCAGGAATCGAACCTGGCCCTACAGCTGTTGTAATCTGTCCATCCAGACAACTAGGCTAACTGCAGGTGGTGAACTGATTGATCAAATTCTGTCCATGTACTGTCTCATTCCACCACACTCTAATCAACTCTGTCTCATTATTATCCCTCTTTTGTTCCGTTAGGTCTCTCTCTCTCTCTGTTTTTTATTCCATTTCAGTGGTGTCATAGTACATTACTTTTGTTAGTGGCAGGCTAATTAAGCCTGATCACACTAACCTTCTAGGATACATTCTACAAAGTTTACAATTTCTAGTGAAGATTCGTCAGTAAACATAGATGTCACCTTTTTTACCGTATTCATTCTACACCGTTAGAGCTTTCTTAATGAAATTTTGCAAAAGTATAGTCTGGACAAAGATACAAACCCAGATTGCTATATGGGTCGATTTGGACAAAGACCACGCCTACCTCCCATATAAGGAACTTTTTTCACCTTTTTAAAAATGACTATAACTTCGGTCCAATTAACGGAATCGTGACATTATTTTGCAGTCATAAGGATGTGAGTCCTACTAAACACTGTACAAAAAGTGGGCGGTGTATATTAACTGCCACGCCCACTATTAGCAAATATTCATAACTTAAGATCTGGTAGAGATTTACGGACGAATTTTTACGGGAAGGAACATGTGGACACGATAAAGCTATCTGCAACAATTGGGGTTGATCAGAGAAAAGACACGCCCACTTTTAATATAAGGAACTTTCGGGTCTAAAATTAAATTTAGCCTACCTGTGCTCGTATTGATACCAGCGGAATAAAAATTTGCAAAAATAATCATGGGGTCCACAATAGTGTGTGTGCAGAATATGGAGATCATAATACAATTGCCACACCCACAATTAGCCAAAAATCATTACTGTGTTCCTATTAAAGATTTATCAACTAAATTTCACAGGAATGTTGCGGATACTAACATTAAACACCGCACAAAAAATGGGCGTGTTATTTCTACAGCCACGCCTACTATCCACATATTATTATAACTTACGACCTATACAATATTTTTGGACGAAATTTTACATTAGTACGTATATAGATCCTACAAAGCCATATACAAGATTCGGGGTCGATCAGAGGAAGGATGCGCCTCCCACCCATATAATGAACTTTGGGGACCCCACTTAAAGACAGTTACTCTATCTACGCTTCTAGTGATGATATATGAATACAAATTGGTAGATGTATACACTGGGTCAGCACTAGCATGCATTCCAAATATGGGCAGATTATTACTATTGCCACGCCCACAAATAACCAAAAATCATTACTAGGTTCCAATTAAAGATTTTTCAACGAAATTTCACATGAAGGTTGCGGGTCCTAGCATTAAACACCCCACAAAAAATGGGCGTATTATTTCTACTGCCACGCCCACTATTGACACATTATTATAACTTGCGACGTATACAAAAATGTTGGACTAAATTTTATATTAGTGGTTATGTTGATACCACAAAGCCATATACAAGAAATGGGGTCGATATAATCATTTCAAGGTACCCTACCAAAAATTACCGTGAATATGCTCCTAATGATGATTTATGAAGAAAACATTTCCATTGTTGAACTCGCACGCACAAGAAAAGGTAAAGGGTATTTCGTAGTCGGTCTAACCCGACTTCAGACTTCTGTGCTCGTTTTTATTACATTTCAGTAGTGTTATAGTACATTGCTTTTGTTAGTGGCAGGCTAATTAAGCCTGATCACACTAACCTTCTAGGACACACTCTATAAAGTTATCAATTTCTTGTGAAGATTCGTCAGTAGACATAGATGTCACGTTTTTTACCGTATTCATTCTGTAAATGTGAGTAAGTCGATAGTCGTTAATTCTGGGATTATGAAGATTATTTTTGTAACGAATTTATTGACAACACAAGTTACAACAGTAGTTGCAATTGCGTATGTGTGGTTATGCCACCGTAATTTTTCAGACACGCCACTTGTCCTCATCAGAGATCTTTCTATGAACGGCATTTTTTCCCAGAGCATTTTTTTTTATTATGTCTCAGAAATCAACAGCACACCAATTATGAACCCTCCCAGGAATCGAACCTGGGTCTACAACTGTTGTAATCTGTCCATACAGACAACTAGGCTAACTTCAGGTGGTGAACTGACTGATCAAATTCTGTCCATGTACTGTCTCATTCCACCACACTCTAATAAACTCTGTCTCATTATTTCCCCTCTTTTGTTCCGTTAGGTCTCTCTCTCTGTTTTTTATTACATTTCAGTGGTGTCATAGTACATTCCTTTTGTTAGTGGCAGGCTAATTAAGCCTGATCACAATAACCTTTTAGGATACATTCTATAAAGTTTACAATTTCTTGTGAAGATTCGTCAGTAGACATAGATGTCACCGAGTAAGTCGATAGTCCTCAATTCTGTGAATATGAAGATTATTTTTGTAACGAATTTATTGGCAAGACAAGTTACAACAGTAGTTGCAATTGCGTATGTGTGGTTATGCCACCGTAATAATTTTTCAGAAGAAGAAGAAGAAGAATTATTGAAATATTTTTTGGCAGATCTTATAGCTATTTCGGACACGCCACTTGTCCTCATCAGAGATTTTTCAATGAAAGGCTATTTCTCCCCAAGCATTTTTATTATGTCTCAGAAATCAACAGCACACCAATTATGAACCCTCCCAGGAATCGAACCTGGCCCTACAGTAAAGGTGTTTCTTCAGATGATGCAGGGCTATGGAATAACCGACATTAAGACAACCCCCGCAAGCGAATGCGGCAGAGATGGTGAACCAGTCGGTATTGATTGCTATAAGGGCATACTTAAAAGAAGATCATAAGGATTGGGATAGGTATCTGACAGAGATAGAATGCTCAATTCGGAGTGCGGTGCACCAAGCTACAGGAGTCACTCCATATTTTGTGCTGTTTGGACAGCAGATGTATACCAGTGGGGCGGACTATATGCTAGCTAGAAGAATGAATACTTTAGAAGACAGCGAAGTATTCATACTGCCGAGAGCGGACAGAATGTCGTTAATACGAAGGAGTATAGTGAGGAATTTGCACAATGCGTATGAGAGGGAAGCAGTATAATAAGCGTGAGCGAGTAGTTAAGTTTATGGTAAAACAGGAAATATACAGACGGAACTTTGTGTTAAGTGGCTTTTCAAAAAACATTAATGAAAGGTCCTGTAAAAAGTCTAGGGTGAGAAAAATACTGGACGGAATGGGGAAAACCGTTAGGTGTGTTTCACGCAAAGGACCTGAAGCAATAGCCTGATTAGTGGAAGGGGAGTTTGAGAGAAATGAAAAGGGTTGTGAGAAAATTCGAAGCTGATAGGAGTAGTGATTAAATATGATTGTTTTAGTGTCGTGCTTACGTGGTTTGGTGTGGTGAGATGAAGAAATTAAAATATTTTCCCGGCTAGCTCAGAGTAGAGTACTGAAAGGGGTCCTGTGGGCGGTGGCCTACGTTGGGCCCCCTTGGTCGAGATACGGAGACCGTTGTCCACCTGTGCTCTCGTTTTAAAAGTTTCTTTCAAGCCCAGGTGTGTTGGTGCGGTCGGTGGTGTGTTTGTTCAGTGAAAGTACAAGTAGATTGCCGGGAGAGAGAGTCCGTTGAAAGCAAGAAAAACGGAAAAAAACGGGGAGCCCGGAGAGAATAAAAGGGGGTGGTGAAGAAAAAAAAGAGGAGAAGCGGTTTTTGAGTGAGAGTGATCAGATGATTTTTAATTGTGGAGATAAAAAAACAAGTAAAAAAAAAGAAAACTGCCTAAACTTGCGATAGATATATACTAGTATATATATATATATATATATATATATATATATATATATATATATATATATAGTATATATATATATATATATATATATATATATATATATATATATATATATACATATATATATATATATATATATATATATATATATAAATATATATATATATATATATATATATATATATATATATATATATACAGTCCTTTTCGCTTAAAGCGAACTTCAAGGGACTGATCAAATTTGTTCGTTTTAAGCGAAGTTCGTTTTAAGTGAAGACATCAAGAAACCATTATTTTGTGTGCACATGTCTTTTTTTAACACTTTGGCTATTTATTTATTTATTAAAACAATTTTAGAACATTGTAGTCTTTAAAAAATAAGTTTATTTAGTTTTTAAAAAAATCAGTTATTTTAGTTTGCTTAGTATTAATATTGGCTTCATTTATATTCACTTCCACTTGGGCCAAGTGGTCAAGAATTTGTTGTGGAGTGTCGCGAGACTGAAGAAAATTTCTTACACAGCTTACGCTACACATTGCATCCAGGGTAGTAGCAGGTCGGATTGGTTCTTCGTTGTCCATTTCCATATCGTCATCAAGGTCGTCATCACCAGTGCAAACAGTCTGCAAAATAGTTGCATCGTCCAGTACTTCCGTTGTTAGAAGATCATCATCAAAACATATGAAATCGTTGAAACTTTCTGTCCCAACTGTAAATAAAAAAAAATAAAGGATGATTAAATGTGCGACAACTCAGCAAACCTTTTTTATTACCATCTGTAAATGTTCCCATTAATTCTATTAATGGCAGATCATCCTCGGAGTTAAATCCATCTTCATTGTTGGTAAATCCGCCGTGCCGAAAGCAATTTGCAACTGTAGTTTTGCTGACTTTTGTCCATGCCATATGCAAGAAATTGATTGCGTTCAGTATGCTTACTTTAAACCCATATCAACCGAATTGACAATTTTTGAAAGAAGCAAGTGGCGATATTTACTTTTCAATGCGTGAATGACACCTTGGTCCATTGGTTGCAAAACTGAGCTTGTATTTGGAGGCATAAACACTAGTTTAATGCACTCTAAGTCTTTTACATCTGGATGAGCAGGGCAGCTGTCTACAAGCAGTATAATTTTTCGATTACCACGGCGTAAATCGTAGTCCCATTCTTTTAGCTCATTGGCGAAAATTTCGGATGTCATCCAAGCCCTTGTATTTGCTTGATAATTAACTGCTAATAGTTTTTAAAGCACCTGGGATTTTTTGATTTTCCGATTACTAAAAGTTTTCGTTTCTCTGTTCCCCTCATATTTGCTACTAGGAGCACTGTTAGTCGTTCCTTTGATAGTTTACCACCTACACAGGTCTCACCTTTGAAGCGAAGTGTATTATTCGGAGTGAGTTTATAAAATAAACCAGTTTCATCGCATAACAAATGTCCTCATCTTTAAAATTGTTTCTTATACCTGGCCACTTATTTTGCAACCAATCATTGACCACATTAGTATTGACTTCAGCCGCCTCTCCAACTATTTTTCCGCTGGTGATGTTGTGGCGTCTTTTAAATCGAACAACCCAACTTTCGCTGCACTTAAAATCGCTGTACTTAAGCTTTAAGCCAAATTCTTGTTCTTTCGCTTGTAAAACGGCATTACTTACAGTCACATTATTGGCTCTTTTCTGGGTAAACCATTTTAGAAGACAATTATCCAGTTCCTTGAAGGAAGGGTTTTTAACTTTCTTTACACTTGTGGAGTTTTGCTCAATATTATTTAGCACCAGGTGCTTATTTTTCCAAATTGTAGCTATTGTTGACTTGCTGAGGCCCATTTCTTGGCATATTTGCTTTTGTTTTACCCCATCTTGTAAGCGTTTCATAATATCAAATTTCACTTTTAAAGAAAAACACTTTCTTTGTTTTGCAACCGCTGCTACGTCCATCTTCTAACTTTGTAATTTTCAACTGCTGAATTCACATCACCTGCACACAAAAACAAAAAACAATTAAACCTAGGGGAAGTACCTGATTATAGAGCATACGACAAATAAAATACAGCGTTACCAAATTAAAAAATATAATTTTTTGTTCATGGCAACACTTCTTGGTTCGTTTTAAACGAAAAAAAGAACAATTTTACATGCAAAAAAAGTTTGTTATAACCGAAAGTTCGCTTTAAGCGGGTTCGTTATAAGTGAAAAAATGTTCATGGTTTTATAGAAATAAAAGTTCGTACTTTCGAAAATGGTTCGTTTTAGGCAAAAGTTTGTTTTAAGCGGGTTCGCTATAAACGAAAAATACTGTATATATATATATATATATATATATATATATATATATATATATATATATATATATATATGTTTATACATAAATATATATATATATATATATATATATATATATATATATATAAATATATATATATATATATAAATATATATGTATATATATATATATATATATATATATATATATATATATATATATATATATATATATATATATATATATATATATATATATATATATATATTGGAATAAGTTCGGTGTGAATTCTGAAAAGAATGTGAATTAAAGTTTGATGAATTTATAAACCGTTTGCTAGTGAAAAGTTGAAATATTTTTTTTAAAGCAACCAAGTTATAACGCGTTTTCTTTATGGTCACATTTTTCTTTAAAGGCGTCGGTAAAATGCAAAAGCGAATAAGTTGTAAACAACGACAAACGAACGGGCGCCCGCAACATAAAAAAAATATATATAAAACAAAAAAATATATAAATGTGTAAGTAAATGTGCAAGCAACAAATTTGATTTTGCCGCGCCTCCGCTGTAAAGCTAGACTCTTAATTTATTTAAGCAAACTGTGCGACGATAGTGCCCATGTGTGGCGAATAAGTTCGATAGATTGTGAGTGGGGCTTTAAAATTATATAACGTAAAAAGAGTTTTAAATTTTTAATACAATAAATTGTTTGAACGTGCAAGAAACCCATTTTTTTTGGAAAATAAGCAAAATTATAAAAATATCATGTCTGTGTAGAGGGGCGTAATGGGAGGGAGGGGGTGTCGCTAGGTTGGAGGATGCAGTGCTAAGGTGAGTTCTGATAGGAAAAGAAAAACAAAAAGATAAATTTTATTGTTGATCCCTGGCGTAGTGCCCAGCTAAATTGAGCTAGCCACGGCCACCACGCTATTGCAGTAGACGGAAGGGGAGATAACAAAACACACATGCACATATAGAACTCGTAACAAACCAGAATGTGTGTCTACAGGTCTAGCATTGCCGATCAACCACGTCAGCCACACAATTTTAACTCATTTCGCTGAGTAAAGAGAACGATGTAGTATCTTTGTAGTATATTGTCTTTCATTGAATGACTCAAAATTTTGTGAAATGGAAGAGAGGGCGATTTCACAAAAATCGGTGAGCGACAAGAGGAAGCGAGATGCAATGAGTGGGTTCGGGTAGGCGACAAGTAGCCAGGAGAGAAATTTCAATTTCACTCACGTTTGGCTTGTGATTCGCCAAATGAATTATTTGTTTTTGTTGTTGGATTTTATTGCGACCGCATTATATATACGTCTGTGTGTTTACTTGCGACTCGAGCAGAAGCAGATTTTATTTTCGCTTTTTTGATACAGCGAACGAGAATTAGAACTGAGCTGTGCTATTGTAATATGTGTTTTGATTTTTTTAGCGTGGTTAATTTTGATTAGTAAATTTGATTAGCACACACTGCTTTGTAAGGAAATGCAGTTAACGCATTAACCCAATTATTTTGAATGGCTGTTTTCCCCTATAGGTATATTCACAATTTCGACATACGGAAAGACATAGACTTGAATCTGTGACTGAGGTACAAAAAGTATTTCAGCAAAGAGCATACATACATATATTGAACTCGCATGATGAAGAAAGTTATTGTTGCAAACATTTTGTTCGAGGGGTTTTCTAGTAAACCCCCGAACTAAAATACGCGGAATGCATATCGCTATTCTATACTCTTAGATTTTAGTGTTTTGATGCATTTATTTTTCGAACCGCCCATAGACAATGTTTTCGCAATAATAATAAAATTAAAAACTCGAGCAACTTTAAACGGTGTTCTCCACAAGTTCCATTTAACCAATTGGGACTTAGTCATAGAAAAAAAAACAGGCTAATTAATCCTGATCAACACTAACTTTTTATGATATATTCTATAAAGTTTTCAATTTCTTGTGAAGATTCGTCAGTAGACATAGATATCACCTTTTTTTACCGTATTCATTCTGAAAATGTGAGTAAGTCGATAGTCGTCAATTTTGTGAATATGAAGATTATTTTTGAAACGAATTTATTGACAAAATAAATATTGTACCATTATTAATCCCAGGTATATACATACTAGGTGCATTAAATATTGAATTTAGGTTAAAATGTGTAATATTTTGGAAACATATTATTTGTTTTGCTATGTCTGCGGCAAGCCTACTATTTCTGAACATAGAGTTACGTTTTTCAACAGCAAAGTAGAAGACAATCTATAAAAGGCATTTTGAACAGGGAGTTTTTCCTTATGAATTGTGGATGTCAAAGCATTGCTGTCTCTATTGCTACAATGGCTTAATGTTATCAACAGCACACCAACGGCTGAAGGCCCAGGTTCGATAGTTTGTGTGGTGTTGATTTCTAAGACATGATAAAAATGCTTGTGGAAAAGTTGTCTTTCATTGAAAGATCTCTGATGAGGACAAGTGGCGTGTCCAAAATAGCTATAAGATCTGCCAAAAAAAAAAATTGAATGATTCTTCTTCTTCTTCTGAAAAATTCCTTACAAAAATACTCTTCATATTCACAGAAGTGACGACTATTGACTTTCTACAGTTAAAATTAAAAACAAAAGTAGTTTATAAAATAACTATAAGTAAGAAAGTGGTTTTTTGAAATCAAAACTTATAATGAATGTAAATGTAATTATCAAGAGAAAACAAAAAATAAATCTCATATGAATGTTACATAGTGTCTCGACTAGCTATAATTCATGGCAATGTTCATGTCTTAACATCAAAATGTTGAGTGGAAAAAATTAAACATTATGTGAAGACAGCAGTTCTGCCAGAAACCCTGACATAAATTTGAAGTTTCACTCGATTTGAACGTTTGTCTATTTAAAAATGGCACAAATTAAATTTAATAGAAACGAAATAATTAATTTAATAATTGTTTATGGAGAATTTGAGTGTTTGTGCAATTACAAACTGTTCAATTTCTGATTGCAGTTTTTTTAACTCTCTTAAAGCATGCAATGTGAGAACGCATCTCTGTTGTTTACTGTTCAAAGCCATGTAAAAAATGAAATACTTTAACATAATTTGCCCACTTCATATTCTGACAGCCATCAGCTACTCTGACATGAACATGAACATTGCCATGAATTATAGCTAGTAGAGACACTATGTTATACTCCATAGTATATATATTATATTTATTTAATTAGTTTATAATTTTTAGAAAAAGGAAATGGTCAACTTAATTTAAATATATAAAAATATGAATTTAAAATCTTAGTTAGAAAATTAGGAATATTATTATAAGGATACAGCTTTGAGGATGTGACTCGAGGCAAGAAGTACCAGGCACATCGTATATCGGAAGACGCTGCAAACTAATACGCTGCCGATGTATTATTCAATGGCTTGGGGATGAATGGCAACTGAGGTAAACTATTTGGAAACTGCACTTGGCCGAAGTATTTCAACACGTGGTGGAAGGGTTTATTGGCAAGCAACGAAAATACAAACAAGTTTCTCTGCGCTGTTATATTTTTCCTTTAACAATTTTAATTGGAAATGTTCATTCAGTTTATCACAATCTCGATAATACAGTATTGTATACTTTGGCCCCCGGACATTAATTGATTCATCACGGGGCATATGTTCAATCGAGAGAATGAATTTCTGAAGGATAATACACACATGAGGTGGATTCATTTCAATAACAGACGGAGACTGGTATCTGATATGAGTACATGAATTACTTCATTAAACGTTCATCTCAGAGAATTAACGATAGTCTGCACGTCGAAGCAAACGAAAATGAATTCCATTCGATGGAACTCAAGAGAAACACTTCCATCATATATATACAGTGCAGCAAAATAAAAAATGGAGGAGTATTCCAAATCTCTCAGGCATTTAAAACGCATTTGACGGGCAGAATGCTATAAGCAGCCGTACCACTGACATATGCAGGAATACGTTTCGAAAAATATAAGCAGAAGGCCATTACCAGCGAAATTTTGAAAGAGTGACATAGTGAGCAAAACACACACCAGCCTAGAGTATTATACGTATAGTTCCAGAAAGAATGGAGAGGAATGCAGAGTTCGCCGAGGGAAATCACGCCAACAAAGACAAGCGTCACTAGACCCAACAGAGGTAGACGTCGCAGCATATTAGCGTAGAATAAGTTAGATATGTAATTTTTTACATATGCGCCAGTAAAAAAAGAGTCCCATAATAAACCAAAAAAAAGGGACAGAAAAGATAAGGACAATCAAAAAATAAAAGAAAAGAATACAGAAAACAAAAATAAAAGAAAAAAAATTAAAAACAAAAACATATAACAGCATCCGATGTAACAATTGCGCAAAATTATTTTCGGTGCACATCTTATACTAGGCCCGAATCGCGACATTCCTGATCGAGTAACCACTTTCGTAATTTTGTAGTTTTGGCTTTCGTTATAGAACAAAACGTGTCGTAGTTTTAGCTCAATGCAAACATTCGAAACGCTTTTCGATACATCAGGGGCTATCGAAATAATTACTAAATAGTTTTTATCGTTTTTGTAAGTTTTCTCATGATCTAATGGTATTTATAAAAAAGAAATGTGTAAAAAACTTTAAAAATTATCTGCTGAGCAATAAAAAAAAATGTATAACCATTGTTGGGAAAATAATTTTTGAACTGCAGGAAATGAAGAGAATGAGTAATTGGCAGTTGCATAACTAGGAAGTAAGACATAATTGTAAATAGTTTATAAGGTTTATGATTTTAAGTAAAAAGCGCTCTTTTGAATTTGAACTGAAAAACGAGTGTTTTATTTTGGCAACTACAAGTGCCTCTAACAGATCAGTGCATACTCATCTCAGCTCCTACAAAAGGATTATAGCGGGTTTTTCAGGTAGAACATATTTCGGCCGGCGCTGTGTAGCCAGCTAAGGGCAGAACCCCGCCGTCAACACGCGCAACATTAAATACTGCTCTAGTATCACCAATTAATATGCACATGCAAAAATTATATCAAGGGCATGCAATGCACTGGAATGCAGGTGCAATTGCTAGGAAAAGAATTATCTCATGTTTCCAAATATCTTATACCATGTTCCCACAGCAGCTTCAATTACTTGATTCATTTCTCATTAGTAAATCACGGTTAACTCTATTGCGAATTAAATAGTTTGCCATACAAAATTTAACAAGCTGAATTTACTTTGAATTACTACCCGAATTAAGTACAAATCGGTGTATTCCCTAAATTTTATTGAAAATTAATCAAAGTCAGAACTAACGGACAGAAAACAGAACAAAACAAATCCCTGTCAACTAGAAAGTGAATATTTAAAAAAAAACATAATTGGACATCAGAATCAAATACTTAATTTGGCAGATAGATTCGAAAAAGACAATTGTGAGCAAAATTGTGAAGTCAAGAAACAAGAATTTTTCCAAATTGCTTTAAAAGACAAAAGTTTGCCCCGACGCACAGTGGGGTAAATGGTGCTAAAAATGGAGATTACGTCCACCAGGCTACGTAAAAGGTTTTTTTTTAGCTATTAGAGTTATTTTTATTATTTTTTTTTATATTATAAAAAACAAAAATATAGTTTTTTAACACTTTTTATTTATTTAAGCTTAAAATTTTATTTAAAAAATATAATCTGCTTCTTCTTCACCATAATCATATTCATGATCATAATAATCTTCATTAAAATTATCATCATCGCCTTCATCATTATCCCCACTCTCTATTGCGGTCAACTCTAATGATTCTTCCGGTAAATTATGTTTTTTTTTTTGTTGTGGTAATTTTCCTCCTGTTGATATAATGGGGTCAGAACTGATTACAAGTCTGTTGAAAATGTCTTCACTTGCTTCTTTTCTGCTGCATTTGTGAGAAAAATGCTGTCTGAAAATCTTTGTTTCAAGCTTCCTGAGCTTCTTATGATAATTGTCCGATTGGTAACAGGGCGTAGGGTATTATCTCTGGTCCATGGATGAAATATTTGTGAAGTGTTGGAGGCATGTTATACCAAGGATAACATTCAACAAAATATTTTGCTGGTTTTAAAGCGTAGTCGCGAAACTTTTCTACCTCAATATCATGGCCACTAGAAACAACTACGAGTGTTGTATACATCTTTTTAATTAAACTTTGGTGATTGCTGCTGACATCTCGGGATTTTGAATGAAACGCCTGGCTGTATTGCCATCGTTGGAATTCCCGAATCCAGGTTTCGGTTGATCAACAATCAGACCAATTTTATCCTTAAATTCTTTTTGAATGCGAGATTTATTTAGAAAAACTGATAGTTTTTCATTTTCCGATCGAGCTTTTTTATCGACAATTTGTACGATAAGTGGAGCAGATATTCAAAGAACCTAATCCACCCATGAAGTATTTAAAAACCAAATTGCAAATTTTCTGTTTTTACAACTCTCTTCACCATTTCATCAATTTTATTAAAAGCTTTCGAGGTAGCTCAACATAAGTAATATTTTTGTGTAGATATTGTTCTGCTAATGTGTTGCAAACTTTTCAATCAATCATATATAAAATCAAATTGTGCTTACCTTCCAAAAATTTATTTTCATAAGGTACAATCGAATTAACGAGATTTTTTATTTCTATACCAACTCTTTCCTTTTCATTTCTAGACACAGCTGTTGATTCTTTCACAAATTCAATTTTTAAAAGCCTGCAGAACCTGGTAGATGCTGGTCGAGGGTTTTGCCATACAATTTTACTTCCTGAGTGGAACAATACAGGTGATGAAAACATTTGAATCTTTTCATCTGGCTCTCCCACATGGTACGCACCTTGGCGTGATGTGGGGGCTTAAGTTGCAAAGATTCGTCGGACTATTTTAACCAAAGGCCAAATTGCCCCCTGGTAGGGCCGCCAATGTTCTTAGACAGATCGACCGATGAGTAACGAACAAAGATCTACCAAATGTGCATCTGTTTTCCATGTTAGGGGCGGCACAAAACGACGTCTGTTTTCTCTATATTAGGAGCGGTCGAATTTTCTGAGTCTTTTTGTGTGTGGAGTGGTAGACTGTAAGGGAACTCCACGGGGAGGGGGTGTTTTTGTTCATCACTGATATGTCTGAAACCAAAGAGGAAGAATTTACGGTGCAGGGGGTCAGATTCCCAGTACCGGCGGTAGGTGGTGGGCGAGGAGGCCACCTGGCGCCGATATCAAGCAACTCCTCAGGCATCGCCGTGGTACCCCAGGCCGCGATATCTGCTAGTGCTACTGGGAGGGTCCCCAAGCCAACTTTGGGCAGGCAAGAGGCCTGTGAGGTGGAGACTGAGGGCGATCGCATAGGATCCCATCTGCTGGGCTTTCACATAGACCACGTAACCGATGACAACTCGTTGTCACAGATCAGCACAGTCTATGACATAGGTTCGGATGTTGAGATGCAATAACTCAGTTCTTCTCAGCCCTCCGCTCCACATGCTCCTGAGCCGGGGAAGGAGACGAGGAAGGTGGTAAGCCTAACAAAAGAGCAAAAGCCCAGGAATGGCTATAAGTGCACGGTTTACTATCTTCGGAAAATGAAGGCGAAAGAGCCTTCTTCCTTTAAAAAAAGGGAGAAGGATCTCATTAAGAAGCATGTAAAGGTCGTAGCAAGGTTTGAGAGAAATAACGCTGCGACCAGCTCGTGCAAAATTCCGATAAGGACACCGCTTCTACATCCAGTAAAAAAGGTAAGCGAGATAAGGCCACAGGTGACAGCGTAAAGGTGCCGCCAAAGCCGAGTTCTTTGAAGGAGCCACATAGATTGGCATCGGGCAAAACTCAAAAGAGTTCGGTCTGATGAGCAAGTGCAGAGGGCTTCAAAAAGGCCGAACCCATCGACCTCCTTCCAAACACCTATGGAGCTACAGATAGCTATCATCGACAGAGTTGATCCTGATGGGAATATAACGGCGGAGAATTGGTTGCTAGTGGAGGCGCGGCTGATAACGGAAATGGTCGGGGCTGAAAGCAGGAAGCTGCAGTTTGACGGGGCCGGCTGGCAAAGGAGTGTTAAGGTCGTTGGTTGCAACAACCAGAAGTCTCTGGACTTCTTAACGCGTGCAATTAGCAGCCTTGACCCACTCTGGCGGGCGCTCGGTTGGAGTGGTACCTCCCGTCTGCTTCCGATCCGCTCGGTGGTTTCGGTGTGGATTCCACCTCCGGTGCCAGACCAGGAGTCCATACTTAAGCTGATGGGATGGCAAAACCAGTCGTTAAATTCGGCAGAGTGGCGGGTGATCTCCGTGACCCCCGCAAAAATGGTGTCGGAAGTGACGCAGTGCTCGCAGTGGACCACGCGTCGCTATCCAAACTCAGGAACGATAACTGTTTTAAATTCGGGTTGGGCTCTCTAATAGTTCGCGTTCCGGCTGACCGGTTAAAATCATATGGAAAGGAAGCTGCAGGTGGCCAATTAATTTGCATCACTCCATCTCAGCCTCGCTCGATTTAATTAAGTTTGTCGCTGCGGACGATGTGGACGTAGCCCTTGTTCAAGAGCCTTGACTCGTCAGAGGTAAGGTAATCGGTCTCGGGATGGATGATTATCGTCTCTACATTCAAATGGGCACCATGAGCTCTGGGGCAGCACTGACACCAATGGTAGAGGTGAGTCCATTTTTTATTACATTCTCTCCACTAGCGTAACTTTATATAACAAGGGAGATCATTCAACATTTCGAAAAAAGGTTAGGGAGGAAGTTTTGACATCACTCTGGCCAATTGACCTAATACCATAAGGCTCAACAATTAGAATATCTGGTGCCTGCTCCTTTTCGGATCATAGTCGGATACGGTTCTCAATCTACTCAGAGGTAGAGACCCAACGGCCTTTTAGGAAACCAAAAAAGACTGACTGATCGAAATTCTCAAGACTGGTGGCCCAAAAACTAACTTTGATGAATGCCTTAAACTATCTTGTCATTTGACTATGCCGCGAGCTAAACCAAAACCGGTTTGGTGGAGAGTTAGGACTTTTTAGGAAAAGTCGAGAGGACACTTCAACAACGCCAAAAATAGTCGGCTGGAAGAGGATTGGGAAAACTATAGTCTGTTTAATTAATACGAAAGTAAAATTTAGCCTGCAGAAAGGGAGCACTGGCAGCAGTTCTGCGGAACTCTGGAGTCGGTCAATGAGGCATCAAGACTTAGGAAAATACTGTCCAGAACCACGACGGTTCTCGGCAGTGTGAAGAGGCAAGATGGCTCATGGATGGGCTGTTGTCAAGAGTCCCTGGAGGTTTTGATGGAAACGAACTTTCCGGGTTGCACGGCCTCGTACACCGTCGATACGCAGTCGATACATCTTGCACGTGTTTCAAGGACCGACGTGTCGGATATCGTGACGGAGGATAAAATTGCGTGATTCCCCATCTAGTTCACATCTCCACAAGGTGTGTACGTGCCAAAAAGTTGGAGAGAAGTCAGGGTGATTTTCATTCCAATAGCGGGAAAAATAAATCACTCTACTGACAGGGATTACAGACCAATAATTCTCTCATCGTTTATTCTTAAAACACTTGAGAGACTCATTAATCTGTATATTAGAAGGGTTACCAATATTCGCACAATGGATACTGCACAATACGCATACCGTAAGGGTAGATCAGTGGATAGCGCACTTCATGAAGAGGTTGGTATCATTGAGAGGGCAATGAACTCGCGTAGGTTAGAATTGTTTGTGTTTAATGAATACACGCTGGTAGGTTTTCTGGACATTGAGGGGGCCTTCAGCAATGTAAATACATAGGCAATCTGTACGGCGCTGAGAGATCAATAGTGACATTCATAGTGACATGGATTAACACAATGCTAGAGTAAGCAGGGTCATTAACGCCAAAGGGGACAGGTTCACGTTAGGGTTTGCTGCTACTAACGGCTCATGTCTCTTAAACCTTCCTACTCTCACCTCCACGTGGTGCACCCTGGTAACCTGAGCAACCTAGGTGAAGATGTGGTAACCAACCCATGTGGGATCCTTGGTCAGGGCCAACGAGAGAGGGAGCTTTGGTGAGGCCACTCTGACATATTCGGTTTAGGGATTCATCAAAGTGTGCGAGGCCAGGTGGGTTCTCGCATGTAGGAACGGTGGCGGAGGAGTACTATAGGTACCAACGGCAGCGCCCATACCCCCGAAGTGGGTTACCACTACCAAACAAACAAAAAAATCCCTTGCTTAGGGTTGTGCGCTGGGCTTGGAACCCGCCACACAAAAAACAAATAATCCAGTGAATATAAGATTGAAGCCTCGGATGACATACCCCACAACTGTTGACGACAACCCCCGCAAACGTTATAAGGAACACGATTTAAGCATATGCACCTGGAATGTCCGGACCCTTAATAGGGAAAGTGCCTCTATCCAGCTGGCTGACGTCCTCGAAAAATATAAAGCTGACGTCACCGCACTCCATGAAATGCGATGGGCGGGACATGGACGCTCAAAACAAGCTGCATATGGCATCTACTACAGCTGCCATGCGACGAAGCGCAGTCTCGGTGTAGGTTTTGTGGTAAGCAAACGACTGCGAGATGAAGTCCTGGGATTTACCCCAGTCGACGAAAGGCTTGCCACACTTCGCATTAAGGCGAAATATTTTAACATCAGCCTAATCTGCGCACATGCTCCGACGGATGAGAAAGACGAAAACACCAAGGATGCCTTCTACGATCAACTAGAAAAAACCTTCGATCGATGCCCCCGCCACGATGTAAAAATTGTGCTAGGTGACTTCAACGCCAAGGTGGGCAAAGAAAGCATTTTTGAACCAACCGTCGGCAAGTTCAGCCTCCACGAGCAGTGCGCAGTACGTACAATCCGAGGTGCCATCATTGATTCGGACCACTACCTTATTGTAGCTAAGGTTCGCACTCGCCTCAGTGCGGCAAAAAGCGTTCGCTCTAATTCGCAGAGGAAGCTTGACGTCGGAAAGCTACAATCGCAACAGACTGCTACCGCATTTGCTTCTCGGCTCTCGAATATGCTGACCGATTCTCCCCATGATCTTAATATTTGCGCGCAGTCGTCGCTTATTTCCCACTCCATGCGCACGGCCGCTGAATTGGCTATCACCGACCGAAGAAAAACAGCTGGTATGACGAAGAGTGTCGCAACGCCGCTGCAGAGAAAGACGCAGCATACCAACTCACCCTGCGATCGGCTGCAACGCGAGCTGCTAAGGAGCGATATCGAGAGAAGAGAAGCGTCTCTTTAGGCGCAAGAAACGAGGAGCCGAAAAGAAAGAATGCGAGGAAATTGAGAAGTTTGGCAGCAGGAATATGGCTCGAAAATTCTACGAACGTGTGAGGCGCCATACGGAAGGTTTTAAGACCGGAGCCAATTCCAATTCCTGCAAAGAAGAAAACGGGAATTTAGGGACGGATGTCCAGAGCGTACTCACGCTATGGAGGTAACACTTCTCGAAGCTGAATGAAGATGAACCCGACCCCACAGTTGCTGACGACGAACATGAAGTAGCGCCCCCGTCTTGCTAGCTATTAGGCGGCTCAAAAACCACAAAGCCGCCGGAGCTGATGGTATACCAGCGGAGCTATTCAAGGCTGGCGGCGATGAGCTCACGAAACGCATGCACCAGCTCATCTGCAAAATGTGGTCGAAGCAATGCATGCCCAGCAACTGGAACTTAACTGTGCTCTGCCCAATCCACAAGAAGGGTGATCCGGCAATCTGTGCCAACTACCGCGGGATCAGCCTTCTGAACATCGCATATAAGGTCCTGTCGAGCGTACTCTGTGAAAGGCTGAAGCCCATCGCCAATGAACTGATTGGGCCTTATCAGTGTGGCTTCAGACCTGGTAAAGGCACCATTGACCAAATGTTCACACTATGCCAAATCCTGGAGAAAACCCTAGAGAAGCAGATCGACATACACCACCTTTTCGTCGATTTCAAAGCCGCATTCGACAGCACCGTAAGGAGTCAACTGTACGCCGCTATGTCTGAATTTGGCGTCCCTGCTAAGCTAATTCGGCTGTGCAAAATGACGCTAAGCACCACCACTGGCTCAGTTAAAATCGGTAATGACTTGTCCGAGCCGTTTGTGAATGAGCGAGGATTCAGAAAAGATGACTACTTATCGTGTGTTTTCTTCAATCTAATGTTGGAAAAAATCGTACGTGCAGAATGTCTAAATCGCACAGGCACTATCTTCCACAATAGTGTCATGTTACTGGCGTACGCTGATGATATTGACATCATTGGGTATAACAGCCGCGCTGTGAGTGCTGCATTTTCTGGCTTGGAGAGAGAAGCGAGGCGAGTGGGTTTAGCGGTAAATGAGGACAAAACGAAGTACTTGGTATCAACACACAAAGAGTCTCAGCGTCTTGGACACCACGTCACTGTTGGCGACTACAAATTTGAAGTTCTGAAGGACTTCGTTTATCTGGGAACCAGCATCAACACCACGAACGATGCCAGCAAGGAGATCAAGCGAAGAATCACTCTTGCCAACAGGTGTTACTTTGGGCTCAGTAGGCAATTGAGAAACAGAGCCCTCTTTCGACGAACAAAAATTACGCTCTACAAGACCCCCGTCCTGCTTTATGGTGCCGAAACCTGGACGATGACAAACAACGATGAGAGAGCTTTGGGGGCGTTCGAGAGAAAAATTCTTCGAAGGATCTATGATTCTATATGCGTCTACGGAGAGTATCGAATCAGATGGAACAACGAGCTGTATGAGCTGTACGCCGACATTGATATAGTTCAGCGCATTAAAACACAGCGGCTGCGCTGGCTGGGCCATGTTGTGCGAATGGATGAAAGTGCTCCGGCGAAAAAAGTGTTTGTATCGTTGCCGCCGGACGGCGGATGCAGGAGGGGGAGACCACCACTATGTTGGAAGGACCAAGTGCAAGAGGACCTGGCTGCACTTGGTGTTACCAACTGGAGCCAGCGTGCGAGAAGCAGGGACGACTGGCGAAGGCTAATAACGCGGCAATGATCAGAAATGGTTGTACGCCAATTATGATGATGATGATGAGAGTAAGCAGGGTCATTAACGCCACTATGGGGACGGCCTCGCTGAGTAGGGGGACTACAAGGGGTAAGCCGCAGAGGGGAGTGCTATCACCTCTGCTATGGCTTCTAGTAGTAAATAACCTCTGCTATGGCTTCTAGTAGTAAATAAGATTTTAGGAACCTTCAAAGCTAAGAGAACAAAGGTTGTACCCTACGCTGATGATGTTGCCATACTAATGCTGGGCAAGTTCTTGTCAACGATTAGCGAAATCATGGAAGGCGTTGGAAAGGAAATGTAAGCAGCGCGCCTCAAGAAGGCCTAAACATATTATTTCACCGCTAGGAGTATTCATTCAGTGCTGTGCCGCCAAGTGTGCTCTCAGATTGAGGGAGTGCAACACGTGGATATCTGCCAACTATGGATACTGTACAATTTTGAGCGAAATAAGACGGACGGGTGATTTAGAAACGGCTACAGACTTCTACTATGGATTTTACAGGGTACCAGGGTTAACCAGGGAAGACTGGGATTAGGCTCTGTGGCCCGTAATTCTGACATTACCATCTACACTGACGGCTCAAAGAATGAGAGTGGAACGGGGGCGGGTGTCTTCTCGGAAGGCTTGCAGGCAAGACAGTCTTCTCGGCTGCCAAACACATGCAACGTCTTTCAGGCCGAAGCTTGAGAAAGCGGCCGGACTGATACAAAGTAGTACAATTCGACCTTCGAATATCACTATCTTTGTGGATAGTCAGGCGGCGCTTAAGGCAATAGAATCCAAGACAGTTAAATTGAAGCTGGTAATGAAATGTCGTACCTCACTACTGAACATTGGGCCCCACAAGGTCTCAGTTTGCTGGATTCCCGGACATAGCAATATAGAAGGGAATGAATTAGCGACGAGATGGCCAGAAGGGGCTCTGAAATGGACATTAACGAAGCAGATACCTCAATACAAATTCCGATAAGTGAACTGTTTAGGAACGTATATGAATTCACTATTGCAGTTACAAATAACTTATCGACAAATCGGGACGACTGTGAAGTTTCAAGGGCCTTATGGCCTATGTTAGACATGAAGAGAACAAAGGTACTGTTAGGGCTGAACAAACCTGCAGTAAGGGTGCTTACGGCGGTCATTACCGGGCATTGTGCTCTCGCACCACTACTTCAACATTGGCGCATTCCGCGGAGCGGGCTATGCAGGAGTTGCCATGATGAAGAAGAGATAGAGTCGATTCATCACTTTTTATGTCAATGTCCAAGACTACAGTTGAAACGACTTCAATGTTTGGGGTCGCGCTTCTTCACAAGTTTGACAGAAATAACGAAGACGGATTTATCGCATCTTCTCACTTTCATCTGGAAAACCAAATGGTTTAATAGGGATGGAACTTCCAATGTTTATGAAAATCGAGGGTAAGGACAAGTATGCCTCCTCCTGGCATTTTTGAAGACAGTCACATTGGACATAGATGTGTCCGAGTGTAGGGGCGGATACTTCGTATCCGCATACGCTTTCTCAACCTCACCTAACCTACCATGCATCTGGCTTATGGTACACTTGCTTCTATGAGCTGTATCCAGAGCTTCCATCGAACGGTTGAAACCTATCGAAGAATCCAGCCAACTTTGGTTTACTCTCAGGAAACGCTCCTTGTGTCTATTGGCTCTATTCCAACGACTTTTAAATTGACAAATAAAAATGTTTATCGTGTCATGAAATTCTTTCATAAATTCATCACACGGCTGAACACGCTTTTACAATTGCTCCTTTAAAAATATAGATTTCTCATTTAATTTATCACAGCCAGAATTTTTCATTATGTCATAAAGAGTTTGCCGAGTAATCCAAATTACAATAGAAATGGTTCCTACAAGGAAGATAAGATTTTTAGCCTCTTGAAATGTAATCAATCTCGGTATCCCCTTTACCGTGTTAGTTTAAAATACATCGCTATTAGTATTTATATCAACTGTGCACAACATACATTAAAAAAGAAACATAATACACATTAAACACAAATTATAACCAATAAAAAGGATTAGAAACAAAATGTTCTTGTGCATTTAAAATGCCGCTTCACGTAACGTAGATGGTAAATCAAAGCCAACAGTCATCTAGTGAACAACAAAAACAAAAAAAGTTTCTTTCTTTTTAATTTATTTTGCAATTGCAGGGGGTCACTCTGTATCGCGTTTCGCATCGCAATGCTATTCGAACTCCAAATGCGATACGAAAGCAATTTCGTACTCTGTGCTGCGTTCGCATTGGCTTTCGCGAATTTTTGCAAAAAGAAACAACACTGAATGGGAAACGTCAAAAAATATTAAAACAGCTGTGGAAAAGTAAACAAAAAGCAGTAGTGAAGTGATTAAAATTTTATTTTGTGAAGAATGGATTCGGTGGCTTTATGGGATGACCAAGAAATTGAGTGCAACGAAAGAGTGCGGCGGCGAATTATTCGAGATCATACCGATGTTATGAGTCTCAGTGACAAAAGGTAAGAAAACATATTGGGATTGAAATTTGGCTAATATTCAAAATTGCAGCTTTGTTGAAAATTTTCGTCTGAGCAAGGAAGCGTTTATATACGTTTTGAATGTGATAAAGCCAGAATTAAGAGCCGGCCAGAGATCCGTCTCTATTCCAGCAGTGTTTAAGCTGTCAGCGGTGCTTAAAATACTAGGCCAGGGTGGTTACCAGCACCAAATTGGACAAGACCAATATGTAGGCTTGGCGCAGCAAACGATGTCCACTTGTCTACATGAGGTGTGCCGCGCCATTGAAAAAACTCTCTGTGCGACGCATATAGTGTTTCAAATGACACAACAGGAGGAAAATGAGGCAAAGAGGTATTTTTACCAAAAATACGGCATCCCGGGAACTATTGGAGCAGTAGATGGTACTCACATACAGATGTTTACGCCTACCATCACCGAGCATTTGTATATTAATAGAAAACTGAAACACAGTATGAACGCCATGGTTGTAAGTATTTTTTTTACCATTCACAGACTTTTTTTTTAATAAAAGTACATTTATTTAAAGATATGTGATCATAAAATGGTCATAAGAGCTGTTGATGCTAGATTTGGGGGAAAGTGCCATGACTCGCATGTGTGGAACATCTCTAACGAAAGGCAAAAACTCAAACATCGTTTCGAAAGTGGTGACAGGGGAACACGAATTCTCGGTGAGTATATTTTGCACAAGTCATCTTCAAACTTCCTAATAGTTTCCCTTTTTCCTTTCATGGTGATTCTGGGGATCCATTGGAACCGTGGTTATTAACACCATATCGGAATGCCACCGAAAGCTCACCAGAATCTATTTTTAATGAGAAAGTCAGTAAGGCCCGATCAATAATAGAGCGGACGTTTGGTGTGTTGAAAGCGCGGTTCCGATGCCTTTTGGCTGCGAGGGAGCTGCACTATGCTGCAGACAAAGTTGTGCGCATAATGAACGTGTGATGTGCTCTGCACAACATTTGTAAGGCGTTCAACGTTGAGGAACCCTCCCTGTTACCAAGCGAAAATGACGATTTATCGCAACCGATTTTATTGGCTGCTTGCCAAAATAGTGAGGGAAATGAAAGACAGACTGCTAGAACCATTAGAGATGAAAAAAAGGAACTTCATTGCCATAGTATTATATGTAATATTTAATTGATTAAAAATAAAGCTTAAATAAAGAAAATCACATGGTTTGTATTTAATAAAATCGGCAATACTTCTTTTATTTTTCCGCAATTTTGCCTTCAGATGATTTTTATAATCTGCACATACCTTAAATTATTCAATTGTAAGTTTATTATTTTAAAAATCCAGTGCTCATTACTTACTTTTTTCCATCCAACAACATCACGCAAAGGTGGCCCGGATGCATTTAAATCCTCTCCCAACCTTTTCCATAAGTTATTGGCTGCATTCTTTGCATATACTGTATTGAGCAGCCCCTTTGCCAAATCCGGATGCTCAACCATAAACTCGACAAGAATTTCAAATTGCGCTGGTTTTGTGTACGCATTTTTGCTTTTGTTGTCCCTGGAAAAACATTATTATCATTATTAACTATAAAATCTTGAATTTTCATTTTAAACTTACATTTTGAAACACTTGCGCGAGCTGAACACTTGTCGAATGAAATTTGCTACTTTCGCATCATTTTGACATTTGCTTTTGAGTTACAGAGTGCCGAAAATGCGACAGAGGGAAAAGACGAATGCGAAAGGGGAAAAAAGAAATGCGAATATTGCATTACAGAGTATCGATTTAGCGATTTCGCAAATTTTGCGATGCGAAACGCGATACAGAGTGACCCCCCAGTATTTTTTCTTGTTCAGCCTTGAGAAATTCCTGTATATTTCTCCAGGCAGTTCACATAAAGAAATGCATGTACTGAAGGAGTGCGCAATATTGGAGGAACTTTTTTTTTACAAAAATAAACTACAATGTTCATAGATTATAGAAATGAAACCAGTCTTGCATTACCCTGCTTTATTCACAACTATATGTCTGTAAATAAGGTCGAGAATGCATTATTAAGGCTTTCGCGCAAAAAGAATTTAAAATACTTCGAGTCAAGTTAAAAGAAAAATGGAATCACTTTGTATTTACTAAATTCCCTGAACAAGAAGGTTCCATTACAATTTTTGTTATATTTTCCAAGTTAAAAAAATAAATAGCTTCGATAAATTGAAAAAACACAGCCGTCCTTCCATATAGAAACCAAAGCCCGCTCTCTCGCCTGGTTCCATATATTTGCACTCATCGCTGTTTTGACAAAGAAAGAATAATAAAAATATATTTTCCTTTAATTGTTTTATATTTTTCATTTTTACTCACATTTTTTTCCATAATTAAAATAAAGCACCAAAATATGCAAACAAATATTTCAAAGTTCAGAAATTTAATGCACAGAGCAAAACTACCAAAATAATTTACGAATATATCGTTCGTAAAGCGAAATACGTAATTCAAGTTGCCGTAGGAACATAGAATTACACCATAAAAAATGCTAAAATAAGAACATTTATATGTAGAAAACAAAATTTATTCACATTTTAATAACTAACTTATATAAATGTTTATATTAATTTCATAAAAAATTGATTATTGATCCTGCTGCTGTCGATTGTAATTGATTCCCAATTGATACTGTCAAATGCTGCTTTACACTGAAGTTCAGCGTTGATAGTTGCTTCTGCCAAAGGATAAGAGTTTCCTTAAGCTAGTCATATACGAATAGCAAGATTGTGGGATGAGTTTAAAGTGATTCAGAATACCGATAGTTCGAACTTCATTCTATTTTTGAGCGTTGTGGGGGCAACATAAGTGCCTAAAGCGAGGATGATGCAATCGTACTTTTAGCTATTTATTTGTACACGAAGAAAAAACATGAGAGAAAAAATCGTGTCTCGATAAAAGAGTGGTTACATAAAAGATATAAACGTTCTTATATACATATGCAGATTTTCAACTTTCATTGTAATTTTATGTCATTTTTACTTTCCAACTTTAAATTTTATTGTCAATTTAAATTCTTCAATCTTACACTGCAGTCACACCATCAAATTCTTGATCAAGTCACAATACACTCATTCTTTTTACAAACCCATAAATAATTTTAGTACTTGATCGTCGACTTGATTATCAACTTATGTTTCAAGACGAGAATCAATTCGGCTTTCAATTATCTGTCAGCTGTTTCGTGTGGGTACTGAGTAATAAAGGAAAATCCATTTTAAATTTAAAAAAAATGTATCTACCTTTTTTTAAAATACATGCAATAAAATAAAAATATAGATAAAATAATATATAATAAATGTATGATAAATAAAATATTTTATTATACATACATTTGTGACGACGGCATTTTGAAAATAAATTGAATACCATCTTGCCCATCAAGTTGAATGCAGCCTTCTTCACACACGCATCTTCAACAGGTTTTGACAGCCAATATATGTGAGAACTTGATGGGCAAGAAATTGATTGTGTGGCCGCAGTGTTAGAGCACACCAGAGAACACAGAGAAGCGACACTTAACCGTCAAATTTTCAAACGCTTAAAAAATGTTTTGTTTATTATTAGTTGGCAATCTGTATAGATTTGTTTATCATTGGTTTTGAAGAAAATCAGACACACTGCTATAGTTTTGCGCAAGTGTAAGTCTGCGCAAAACGCGAGACGTTTCTCAGAATTCTCTCTGACGACTTCAACCTAAATGAGTAAATGTTTGACAACAACGCCATATACGACAAATATGTTTGCCAACGGATTGGTAAAAATTAAAAATTTCTAAAACCAACAGTCGGTTTGACAACAACGCCACAGAGGACAAAAACGTCGTCCAACGCAAACCAATCGCACAAGCATGCTTGTTGTTTATGGCAGCCTTTACAAATTCTCCCATCGCCAGCAGACACAATTAATATTGTTTAATAATAATATAATAATAATTTCTGTCTCTGCCGTCAAAACAAGGGAACAAAGGACGAAGCAAATTCATGCACAAATATCTAAGATACACTTGTGATTATATGTATATACAAATGTATCACAATTGAAATATTAAAATTATCTTACGTTTTTGCTATTAGTAGTTTTGTTTTAAATTCAGAAATATTAATTTTTGACATAATATATGAGAGAAACATGAAATTCTGCAGAAAGCACTTACCTCTTTTATAGACATTGGCTTGATATTAATATTGCTCATAAGCAACCCTCTATGATACGATTAGAAGAACAATCAACGAAGGCACAAAGTAAAAAATAACATATTTAGTAACAGGCAAATTATAAAAAATATATTAGGAAAACTGTTAAACTTACTCTTTTTTTTTATGAAAGATGCCGTCAAAAAAGAAAAAGTACAACGCACGTTTCCCAGCGGTGAGTAGGATATAATCGTGCTAAAAAATCGGTTGGTCGTTTAGAATTTTTTTTTATTAGAAATTTTGTATTTTATTAACTGTGTTGTAACTCATAGGTATTATATACATATACCATATATTCTTTAAATGTAATTTTATTTCAGGGACGCATCAAAAAAATTATGCAAAGCGATGAGGAAATAGGAAAGGTTGCTCAAGCAGTTCCTGTCATAATCTATATCCTTTAAAAAACAAAATTTTTATTTTTAACTTTGGTTGCATGTTGTAATTATAATATTTTTGCTTGGGTATTCGCTTCCTAGTCGAATTACCTGAATGAAGTGTCAATTACAAATATGTACTATGTTCTTTAAAAATGGATTGTATATTCGTCACTTAAACTATGTACTACATATACACTTAGGACAAAAAGACTACGTACAACGTATGAAATCAACAACTTGAAGTTATTTATGCAATTTCGGAATGATTTTTAAAAATTTTGTTGATGCAGTGTCATGTCTTTTTGGTTTATTATATATTTGCAAACAAAAACGTTGGCAAAAACAACAACAAAAAAATCAATCAACAAATTAATCCAAAAGGAGCGAAATTCAAAAAAGCATGAAAAGTACTTATTGAGACACACACAATAACTCCAAAATATCAAGTCTGTCACTTCAGAAGAAAAAATCAATTTGAAATAATCTTTTTGATGGAAGCTATACGAAAGGAAATCACCGTTAGTGAACGAAAGATTATGGTGCATCTTGGAAAGAAGGGAAAACATACAGTTAAATTGGCACAGTTGTAGAAGAGCACGTTCTTCTATATAAACAGTTATTAATAACCCAAAAAAACGGATAAATTAACCTCAAAACCATGCTCTGCTCGTCCATGACTATTAAGTACCAGCGAAAGCCAGGATCTTATACGGCAAGTAAAAATCAGTCGACTAACAGCAGCATAAATGACAAAGAATGTTGAGGAGAAACACGTACACAAATTATATGCTGATACTGTACCAAAAATAAAAAACTACTGTGGCCGTATCACTCAAAAAATCGTATGTTTGAAAAGACGGCAAGAATATACAAAAAAAAATTTAATCAAGTGGAATACTTCTGGAAAAAGGTAATGTTTTCTGACGAAAGCTTATTTTGTAATATTGGATTTCAAGGACCTTAGATAGTCTGGGGGAAACCCGGTGCAGCCTTCCCAAAAGAAATTGGCAAATTTGAGTTTATTGAGAAGAAAATGGACTACCTAAATATCTTCATACGGAAGATGAAGACCAGCGCAAACATTTTTTCCTTAGATCCATCATATTACTTTTTGTACGACAATGACCCAAAGCATACAACAGAGGTAGTGAAGCTTTGCCTCCTTTATAATGGAGCCCATCAGTTTCGCATGCCCCCAAAATCGATCGGCTTAAATCCGATTGAGCATTTATGGGATTTACTAGAACGGCGCATTCGAAATCACCATAGTTCCATGCTATGCTCAAGAACGTAATTCGGGCGGAGTGGGCAAACAGTAGTACCATAGAGATCTCAAAATTAGGACAATCAATGCCGAAAAGTTTAGCAAAGGTGGTTAAGAGAAAGGGATGCCCAACCAGTTATTGAATCTTATTTTTTTATATTAATTTTAAAAATTTTTAATTTTTCCTTTCATTTATATGTTGTACGTAGACCTTTTCTGCATTGAATTTCGCTCTTTTTGGATGTAAGTCCAGCTTTTTTTGTTTGTTGTTGTTTTTGCCAAAAACTATGATACTGCATCAACAAAAATTAAAAAAATCATCCCGAAACTTAATAAATAACTTCAATTTGTTGTTTTCATATGTTGTACGTAATGTTTTTCTGATAAGTGTATATACATATATTCCTAATGTAAATTTAATAGTGTTATTCTCTCAGAATATATTTTGGAACTTTTCAAACACCTATATATATTTCTTGAGCTAGAGTTGGGAAGATACTTATTTTCGGGAAGAGTGACATAGTTGCTAGTTCTCTGTTATTAGGTGTGAGGTATAATAATAAAATAGTTATTCATTCCATTCAAACCCTTGCAGACATAATTAATTATGACGCACCTTATAATAATTATAAAAAATTATTAAATACAATAATAGCCGCTCTCTCTGGTAAACATTCTAGACTCACATCCAAAGGGCCACGGATTCAAATCGTGCCACGGGTTTGGGTGTCAAAAATGCTTATTTTTTTCTTCTAGTCTACGTCACCAGTAGCTAGTACTAATTCCCCAACCCCTTGGAGGCATAATTAATTAATTATTAATAAACAAATAATAAATTCGACTTATATATTACATAATTGCCCATAGAAGATGTACCTGCCTTTTTTCCTTTTCTACCACGAGCAATTTTCGAATGACATACTGCCCTGCACACTGATAAAAGTACGTCCTTATGCAAAAATCTCTATATACATCTATTCATGTTTTTTGTACTATATATATATTCGTTAGCACTAAACTGTGGTACAACTAAAAAATTGTGTTCGATTCCATTGTTTTCTTACATGCAATATCACACGTTTTAATATCTACAATACAGCTAACTAATGCACGCAAGGCATCACACAATTACTTGAACACTAATTTTAACGTATAATAATTTCAGTGTATCGCGCTCAATTTTACATATACTGTAATATATTGCTCAATAGCTCAAGAAAGATAAAAAGAGGTTTAGTTCGAAAAACAGCAGTCACTAAAATTCGGATTTTGTCGATTTGAATTGGTATATTTCTGCCATTAAAACTGTTTCATTGGGTTTATACAAAATGTTGTGATGGCGGAAAATATAAAAATTGTAATTTATTAATAACCATAAATCATTATAAAAGTGAAATTAAATCCAAAAATTGTATTTGCTGCGTCAATTTGTTTAATACCGATTAGTTCAACAACTTTTTTTCATAAGAAATAGGGCATTCTGGTCTAGTAGCGATTGTACAAATTTATGAACACGAGGAATCAGGATGTATACCGGCAAAAATGTTATTACACAGAGATAAAAGTATATAACGAAACAATTAATGAAACACAATTTGCAAGTGAATTTTATTAAATCTTAATTCTTTTAAATTTTGTATTATTTATGAACTTAAATATTTGACTTTTCCTTAACTGGGTCGTTAATTACTTTTGCTTTATCTGAATATACCTAGAACACTGGAGCTATTTGTTGAATCGCTCCTAACGAAAACACTTAAAATAACCAATTCCCGAAATGCAAAGACACTGTCTACGTCACATATGAAACAGTGCATTATAGCAGAGCAACGATTTGACTTTCTTCGTGAGCTGGTGAAAAATATATCAGATATAAGCGTAGCTGAAGAAGCAGCTAATTACAATGAAGACGAAGGGCGGAGCTCGCCAGAAGAGAACTACCCTGATTCAGACACACCATATGATCTTAGCATGCCATCAACATCAGTTCGAGCATCTCGCAGAACGTTAGAAAACGGTGGAAATTTTTGCAAGAAGTATACTCAGAATGCCAGTGAGTTAAACACACGTTCTCAACAATATGAAAAAAATAGCCGTGCACACTTGAAGAGGGAGTCAGATGTGATACTTCGAATACAACACCGTGTAGGCATTCCGACAGGCGTTTTAATGGACTCCACATCAAAAACCAGTGTAAATTCAGATTATTTGCTTCAGCCTCCAAAGTTAATGCGTCCCGATTCTACTCTAACAACTACAATTTCGTCAAATTGGCAAAGTCAAAAGGATCGCCACCAGCTTCTACATCAGTCACAATCAGTGTTATTGAAAAGGAGCATCGGCACCGACAATAATTGCTCGGTATCTTGCATTAGCTCAAAACAATCAATAAACGAACACCCACTTCTTCATTCACAATCAGCTGTACCCGCCCCTATTGTTAATTTTGATTTTTGTAATAAACCTGTTGTGAAAATCGATTACAGCAATTTATCAATGCCACCAAACAGTTCTACTGCACCAGCAAATGTTGCTACCACTAACACGACCACTTCGAGTTTTAATTTTAGTGCTGAACCAATAATAAGCATAGATCTTTCCAATGTAGTAACCACTGCTGAAAATAGTTCTCAAATGGGAACCATCACTATTGGAGCTATTCCTCCCACTTCTGTGACGACATTAGCACCTGTGCACTTGATCGCCGTTTCCAAAGTATCAGCGGCACAGCCATTTACTCCTAGTAATCCTATCACCAATGCAACTGCAACTGCGGCCATTAACAATTCGTTTTTTGAACTAGACGAGGACTATGACAATATTTAATTAGATTTAAAATTTATTTAGTGACCAATTTGAAATTTCTATTAATAAAAATAACAAATACCTAATTTATTAATTATGAAGTTATTCCTTATTGTTATCAATAAGTTTTTTACATTTGTTTCAATTAAACCATTTGCACCCAACTTGGGCACCCAACTTTGGACCCGAACAAATTAAAATATTTTGAAAAACTATATGGTGAAACCAAATTCGAATATGCGATAAATCGTCCCAGAAACCTCAACGGCATTGAACCACTTTGCAGGGAAAACACTTCAGCACATCGAGTGAATTTCTTTCGGCAAAATTTTTCAAATGTAAGTGATTTGCCCAATTGCTATTTAATAAAGTATTGAAAAATCATCCTTGTGCTAATAAATTTTAAATTCAGCGTTTTAGTGAAAATCACAATTTGATAAAAGTATAAAAAACTCTTCTCTTCTTAATTTTTAAATGCTTAGAATTATTAATTAAAAAGAAATAAAAACTTATTCTTTCAAATTTATATGTCAGTGACTTTGAGTGTGACTTAGTTAGTCGTTTTAAAAATTAAAGCACGGGTCATAAAAACGGATAGAAATGAATGGTGACCAGGTAATGGTTATTGTGGCTCCAGCGGTAATAACTTGTAAATGCGCAAAAACAAGACTGATAGAAAATTAGAAAGGGTCGCCAAAAATTTACAGTAACGCTAGCGAGAAACGTAGAAACTTTCGAAGAGGTAAACATTTTGAATTATATTAAATGCGACGAAACCCTTAACCTTGTTTTTGTCTGAATTCGATGGAAAACAGGAAAGATCGTTTTTGTCGTTCGAAGCGTTTAGATGAAAGCGCTAAAAATCAGGCCCCAATTAGGGGACTAGAGATGAACAGCGATGACCAAAGGCTAGGCTTTGGTGGGCAAAGGAATCGTCACTTTTGTTACGGCAAAGCCGTAGTGATACTTATATCGAAAGACAAGATCGGGCTGAACCAATGAACATGCACACATCGTCTTTTCGCTTCCGTCATCCAACAAATCTCGAGGTTCAAAATAGGAAGGAGTATTTTCCACAAAACCTAGGAAATAGTTTCAAAATTCTAAACAACAATTTAGGGACAGTAGTTTAAGCGTAAGTCTAGCATGCTTACCACTAGATCACAGAGAATGGCTATAGGCACGTAAAAAAAACGGAAGCTACTCCTATATCTATGGCGGTAAAAGACTTTGTTCACTCCGAATGTTCAGGTGGCTTCCGCCTGGTACCTGGGGCGCCATGCTGTCGGCCTATCTCTGCGTTCCATCGTTCGGTATGGTTCGAAAGCACGTGTTGTGCGGTGGAGAGCGAGAGAACAGTCGAGGCAGGTGCATACCGTATTTGTGCGGAAGCCATATTTAACTGTTGGTATATTTTGGCGCGGGGCTACGAAGCAGCGGCAGCTGCCCTCTTTGCGCCGTTTTTCGGTCTGTTCTGGAGTTGCTGCAAGTGCGGATCGGCGCCCAATAGTTAATATTTAAAATAGTTCTATATGTTATAAATCTTACAACGTTTAGAGCAGGCAACTCCCGTTTCTACTACAGGGGAGCCATTTGTATCATTGGCGCACAGCATCCACGTACTCCCTTGTGATATCCCTCCCTTTGAAGGGAGTTATGCTGCATGGCCAAAGTTTCGCGACATGTTTACAGCACTATTCATTAACAATACGCGGCTGTCTAATGCGGAGAAATTCTACCATTTGCCCCTTAAGACCCGGGGGGAACCACATGAAATTGTCTCCAAAATTCCAATTACTGAGGCGGGTTTTCAGCAAGTGTGGGAAAACTTACAGGAGCGCTACGACAAAAAGTGCATCCAGATCAACAACCAATTGAAGACACTGTTGGGCCTTGACCCGGTTAGAAGAGAAGATGGAGGGGAAATTAAACGCCTACAGCGTGACATCGGTAACTGTATCGCTGCACTGACGTCTTACGGCATCGACGTTGCGAGTTGGGATGCCATTTTAGTATACTTGTGCTCCATGCGGCTGCCTGAGCTCACACTATCCCTGTGGGAACAGACCAGGGGGGGCCGCGCAGATATTCCAGAATGGAAGGCGATGGGTGAGTTCTTGTCATTGCGGTTTCATACACTCGAGGCGATTTCGGATCTCCGGTCGCAAGACTCAAGTTAATCACAAATAAGGGTTCAGCCGAATCAACCGCGAACAGCACGGGTGCAAACCCATCCAGTAAGTGTTACCGCAAGGGTGCAAAGTGTGCAGGCGGTCTGCACACTCGGTGCGAAATTTTCCTGAGTTCCAGGCCGCCACCGTATCAGCTCGGTGGGGCTTGGTGCGCAAACACGGGTTGTGTGTGAATTGCTTGTCAGCTTCACATAGAGTGGCAAGTTGCCCCAGCTCCTTTTCGTGCTCCACCTGTCGGGAGCGGCACCACACTCTGCTGCATACGGACTCGCCACGGGGTCGTCCAACCGCTGGGACGCCAAACCCACTATCCACATCGGGAAGGGGACGCTGCAATTCAAAGGGACACTCCTCCCTGGTGCATCTACCCGTACCCAAGTCTTCTTACCACACTGCGCAGGTATCGCGTCCGGCAGATAGGGCGGGGCCGAGTCCAAGTGGCCGCCTCTCCAATCGTGTTACCTTGGGTACGGCCTTAGTCACGATAAAACATCAAGGAGTATGGTACACATCCCGGGCTCTGATAGATTCTGGTTCTGCGGGGTCCTTTGTTTCGGACCGCCTCCAAAAGCGGCTTAAGCTGCCGGCGCACTCAGTACATGCCCAGGTATCGGGGGTCAGCAATACCCTTGCTGGCACCGTTACCAAAGCATGTAATATCACCATCGGGTCGCGGTACGATGCCACTGTGCGTCTCCAAGTATCGGCTTTGGTGTTGCCTACCCTGACAGGTGAACTGCCGCCGCTCCTATTGAGTAAAGGAGAGCAACACAAACTGAGACATTTCAGGTTAGCCGATTCAAGCACCACCCAAGTCGATTTGTTAATCGGAGGGGATCTTTACCCTCAGGTCTTGCTTGATGGGTTGCGGCGCAACTTGGTGGGGTCACTAATTGCCCAAGAAACTGTATTCGGCTGGATCCTTACAGGGCCTCTGCCGGATAAACGGATATCCACTTTCACAACTCGCGTGCAAGTGTCTGAAACTGCTTCGCTCGACCACCTTCTACGACAGTTCTGGGAAATGGAACAGCCTCCGCAAGATCGAAAGCTGTCCCAGACTGATCAAGACTGCCTTAATTTGTACTCCCAGACTACTCGTCGGGATGCTACGGGGCGATACATAGTCTCTGCCGTTCAAACAAGGGTTTGTTCCGGAGAAGTCTCTAGGAGCGTCGCGCCTTATTGCCCTTCGGCAATTTGAGCGCAATGAGTCCCGGCTGGTAAAGAGCCCTGCCGATAAGCGACAATACGACGCGGTGGTACTTGAATTCGTGACGTTAAATCACATGCGCAAGGTTCCACCGCCGTCAGTAGCTCCTGTGACTCATTATTACTTGCCACATCATGCAGTAATTAAGCCAGAGAGTACAACCACCAAACTTCGCGTGGTTTTCAATGCCTCACAGGCGACTTCCAACACGGTCAGCTTGAATGACGTGTTACACACAGGGCCAGTGTTGAAAGCCGATCTGAGCTAATAATCCAGTGGCGTATGTTTCGCTATGTCCTGAACGGGGACATACAAAAGATGTATCGTCAGATTCTGGTTGAGCCAAGCCAGGCATCATACAAGAGAATTGTGTTTAGGGTATCTCCCGACAGCGAGATCTCTGACTATGTATTGAAAACGGTCACCTTCGGGGTGAATTGTGCTCCTTATCTTGCAATCAGGACACTTTTGCAATTGGCAGACGACATGGAGAGCAGGTTCCCATTGGCTTCTCAGGTGCTACGTAATTCGATGTACGTGGATGACGCTCTAGTGGGTACACATGATATTGCTACTGCCATTCGCACTAGGGATGAGCTGATTGAGAGCTTGGATTCAGCCGGGTTCTCAATGCGAAAATGGGTAGCAAATTATACAGAAATTTTATCCGGTTTGCCTCCAGGGCATCTGCTTAGGGAAGATTTTCTCCAATTCGAGGAGACCAGCACCACTCGCACTTTGGGCATTCGATGGAATGCGCGGGGGGATTGGTTTTATTTCCACGTGGCAGCTTTGCCAATCGTTGTCGTATACACCATACGTAAGGTCCTGTCGGTCATCGCACAGCTGTTTGACCCAGCGGGATGGTTGGCTCCTATTGTCATCTCCGCTAAGATCTTAATGCCACATATATGGTTGGATTAAATAGGTTGGGACGAGCAACTTACTCCTACCACTTTAACAAGGTGCACATACTACTTGTCGCAATATCTGGCAATCTCCCAAGAACGAGTGCCTCGCTGGGTACGATCTGCTCCTGATCGCGATATTGAGTTCTACGCCTTCTGTGATGCTTCACAGCTGGCATATGCTGCAGCCCTTTACGTTCGGTGTAAAGGTGAAAGTTTCGTCTCTACCCAATTGCTAGTGGCAAAATCGCGGGTGGCCCCATTGAGAACTATCTCTCTTCCACGTTTAGAACTATGTGGGGTAACACTTTTAGCAGAATTCATTTTCCCTCTTAAACCTCTATTGAATATTTCAGATGACAACTTGTTTTGTTGGTCCGACTCTACGATTGTGTTGGCATGGCTGCGAAAGCCACCCCACATGTGCAAAGTCTTCGTGGCGAATCGAGTCACTGCCATTACCAGCAATGTAGGTGTGAACAACTGGCGTCATATCCGCTCAGAAATAACCTACAGATTAAGCCAGCCGTGGTGTGGCACCTGATGCACTATTCCACAACAAGCTCTGGTGGGAAGCCCCGGCCTGGCTGCAGCAGGAGCGGGAACGGTGGCCGCCTCCGTTGGACGAAAGCTTGTGAGCAACAAATGAAGAGCAATGACCTGCAAAGTGTCATGTAGTATATGTGTCCTCTGCGGACGACCCAATGTTGCGCTTCTCCTCATTTTCTAGGGCCCTCCGAGTGTTGAGTTTCGTGCGCCGCTTTATGCGCAACTGTTCGGTGAAACACGACTCCCGACAGGGGGTCCCCGCTAACTCGGGGAGAAATCGCTGAAACGACCATTTGCCTTATTGTGCTCGCGCAGAAAATGTATTTCCCAAAAGAATACAGCGCACCTGTGGCACGGGAGCCGATATCCAGCTCCAGTTCGCTTTTGGCACTGAATCCGTTCGTGCACTTCGATGGTACTCTGCGCGTAAATGGTCGGTTGGCGCTCACTACACATTTGCCATTTTCGGAGAGACACCCGATCATTCTGCCATACTATGGTCATTTGACTCGTCTAATGGTGAAGTTCATCCATCAGGTGTCCCTACACGGGGGGAATCAACTAATGCTGCGGCTAATCCGGACCCAATATTGGATTCCAAAAGCGAAAACGCTCATTAAAAGCACAATTCTCCAATGTAAGACATGTATTCTGTGGAAGAAGCGTCGACAACAGCAGCTCATGGCAGCTCTTCCGGTTGAACGTACCACGTGTTCACGTCCTTTTACCCATACTGGAGTTGATTTCGTGGGGCCGTTTGATATCAAGCACTATAAGGGGCGGGCATGCCACGTTACGAAGGGGTACGTCTGCATCTTTGTATGCTTCGCTACGAGAGCAGTTCACCTTGAGGCGACTACCGATTTGAGTACTCCTGCCTTCCTTGTGGCATTGTCTCGGTTTATCGTCCGCCGGGGATGTCCTTTGAAAATGCACTCGGATAATGGTCGGAACTTTGTGGGTTCGGTCACGGATTCCAGCGGGTGCTCCGCGAAATCCGTGACCGAACCGTGGTGGGTCACTTTCATACTCAGATCGTGTGGGATTTTAATCCCCCCCACGCTCCACATATGGGGGGCCTTTGGGAAGCAGCGGTCAAGAGTTTCAAGTACCATTGCAAGCGCATGGCAGGGCAACTTAAGTACACGTTTGAAGAATTTGTGACTCTCTTAGCGCGCATCGAGGCGTGTCTTAATTCTAGGCCTATCAGCGCTCTGTCTGAGGACCCCACGGATCTCCAGGCGCTGACGCCTGATCATTTCTTGGTGGGTGCGCCACTGTTGGCACCAGCTGAGCCTCCGGATACAACACCCTTTCTCTCAATTTTGAACCGATGGCAAAAACTGAAGGCGCTGGCCCATCAATTCAGCGTCAGGTGGAAAAACGAATATCTTCTCGAGTGTCAACGGCGGAGTAAGTGGCGGACGGCTGCAGTGAATGTCAAGGTGGGTGAGTTAGTGGTTGTGCGGGAAGACAACCTAGCGCCTCAAGAATGGCGGCTGGGCAGGGTCAGCGATACGCACCCTGGTCCTGATGGAAAAGTGCGTGTTGTGGATGTGCGGATCCGCACCCGCACGTGGAATGCTAACCCGACCTATCACGAAGGTGGTGATCCCACCGGGAGAAGAGCCGCCTCCTACCAGCGGAGGGGTATAACGTACTTGTACTTTTTTAATTTATAGTTTTTATATTTTCTTTTAGATCTATTCCCTTCTTGTACTAATTAAATTTTTGATATTTTCTCAGATCTCGGCCCACACGGTGCACAAGACCCGCTACTCGCTTTCTGACGGGTGCTGCTTTTTGTCTGCCAGTTTTTCGAGTGTGGCCGTGCTACCACCTCCACTCTCCATGGCGGTGCCACCGGACCCAACAGCACCTCGTTGGGCCAGGTCAACTAGATTCGACCTCCCATCGAGCTTCACCTCTCTGTCGCCGGCGCCACCTGGCTGCGTGGTTCTGGAAGCGCCAAACCAAGGTCAGGAGGAGACCAGGCGGGAACTATCCTGCGTTGTTCCGCCCTTCCTGGGTATTACGAAGAGACCGGTGCAGCTACGCCCTACTCCGCAGATCATCAGCACTATGTGTTAGCAGAGGGGCCACCGCATTGACGGGTGCGCAAGCTTCCTGAAGCTGCGCCCTCGGGTACCAAACCACCCTCCATGTTGCCTGATTGTATGAACGGGATCCGGCGTGGATATGTTCTTCTCTTGCAATAATGCAAGGGGGGCGGCATGTTCACTCCGAATCCTAATGTTCAGGTGGCTTCCGCCTGGTACCTGGGGCGCCATGCTGTCGGCCAATCTCTGCGTTCCATCGTTCGGTACGGTGCGAAAGCACGTGTTGTCCGGTGGAGAGCGAGAGAACAGTCGAGGCAGGTGCATACCGTATTTGTGCGGAAGCCATCTTTAACTGTTGGTATATTTTGGCGAGGGGCTACGAAGCAGCGGCAGCTGCTCTCTTTGAGTCGTTTTTCAGTCTGTTCTGGAGTTGCTTCAAGTGCGGATCGGCGCCCAAAACTTAATATTTAAAATACGTTCTATATATTATAAATCTTAAAAACAAATATATTTTTCTGAGCACAACAGACTACAATATTCTTACAGATCACCTGACCTAGTTTTACATAGGCATACGAAAAATTTCGTAGTCGACAACTTTGTTCCAAACGATTAGTTAGAGATAGTAACCAGAACATACTAGAAAACGTAAAAAAATTTTGAATGGCTTTTTTCCAAAGGTGGTCGCTGTTGGAGTTATGCGTCTTTGTTGTGCGTTTACTCTATTTTCTGAATCTAAGAGAGGACGCTTACTGAGCGCCTTATTGGCAGCCTGAGTCCACTATATTGAATTAACCCGCGTGAGTTAAAACGCTCTTAAAGTTCAGTTGTTAAATCTCATCCTTATTAAAAGATCACCTGCATACTCGTATATACTATTTCCATTTCATTATTATTTTCTAATTATCAATTGCTCTACTCTTTCGTTTACACATTCTGCAATTGTTTACCAATGCGGTTAATGACTGGTCCACGTTACGAAAGTGCTGACCGTGCACTATGGTAGCAGTTCAATTGGCAAATGTGCACATAAGTGTATGCGTTCGGCTCTTATTTATTAAAAATAATTTTATTAAATCATACGTGCGCCTTAGAGCTATGCACATCTTTTCTAATTGTTAGTGGTAAAATCTTAGCGCTACTGAGGTTTGGTTGACAGCGTGAGTTTGATTATTAAGTACCAGGGAAAGCCAGGATCTTATACGGCAAGTAAAAATCCGTCCACGACTAACAGCAGCATAACTGGCAAAGGATGTTGAGGAGAAACACGTACAAAAATTATATGCTGATACTGTATCAAAAATAAAAAACCTTACTGTGGCCGTATCACTCTCAAAAAATCGTATGCTTGAAAAGACGGCAAGAATTTGCAAACAAATTTTTAATCAAGTGGAATACTTCTGGAAAAAGGTAATGTTTTCTGCCGAAAGCTTATTTTGTAATATTGGATTTTAAGGACCTTAGATAGTCTGGGGGAGACCCAGTGCAGCCTTCCAAAAAGAAAATGGCAAATTTGAGTTTATTGAGAATAAAGTGGACTACCTAAATATCTTCATACGGTAAATGAAGACCAGCGCAAAAATGTTTTCCTTAGATCCATCATATTACTTTTTGTACGACAATGACCCAAAGCATACAACAGAGGTAGTGAAGCTTTGCCTCCTTTATAATGGACCCCATCAGTTGCGCATGCCCCCAAAATCGATCGGCTTAAATCCGATTGAGCATTTATGGGATTTACTAGAACGGCGCATTCGAAATCACCATATTTCCTCGAATGCTATGCTCAAGAACGTAATTCGGGCGGAGTGGGCAAACGTTAGTACCATAGAGAAATCAAAATTAGTCCAATCAATGCCGAAAAGCTTAGCAAAGGTGGTTAAGAGAAAGGGATGCCCAACCAGTTATTGAATATTATTTTTTTTATATTAATTTTGAAAATTGCTAATTTTTCCTTTCATTTATATTTTGTACGTAGATCTTTTCTGCATTGATTTTCGCTCTTTTTGTTTTTAAGTTCAGCTATTTTTTGTTTGTTGTTGTTTTTTTTAGCATCAACAAAATTTAAAAAAATCATCCCGAAATTTAATAAATAACTTCAATTTGTTGTTTTCATATGTTGTACGTAATATTTTTCTGATAAGTGTATATACATATATTCCTAATGTATATTTAATAGTATTATTCTCTTACAATATATTTTTGAACTTTTCAAACACCTATATATATTTCTTGAGCTAGAGGCGGGAAGATACTTATTTTCGGGAAGATGGCAATACACAAATAATCTGTTTGTTCCATTGGCACTTATATGGCCTAATCACAGAATCGTTGAAGACAACGCGCTATCGGGTTACGACCGAACTTAACTCTAATCCTTTATACCATGCGGGGTTAGAGTGTCCTCGACTTGGTCCCTCCATGTGTGGCTTGGTCGTCTTCTACGTCGTTATTCAGCGGCTTCCGCTTCGAACACCCTTAGTACTTAACTGTTTTATAAATAATTAAAATTGACGTCTAGACTTGTGAAATCTAACAGACAGTACAAATTTATGAACACGAGGAATCAGGATGTATACCGGCAAAAATGTTATTACCCAGATATAAAAGTATATAACGAAAAAATTAGTGAAACACAATTTGCAAGTGAATTTTATTAAATTTTAATTCTTTTAAATTTTGTATTAATTAAGAACTTAAATATTTGACTTTTTCTTAACTGGGTCGCTAATTACTTTTGCTTTATCTGAATATACCTAGAACACTGGAGCTATTTGTTGAATCGCTCCTAACAAAAACACTTAAAATAACCAATTCCCGAAATGCAAAGACACTGTCTACGTCACATTTGAAACAGTGCATTATAGCTGAGCAACGATTTGACTTTCTTCGTGAGCTGGTGAAAAATATATCAGATATAAGCGTAGCTGAAGAAGCAGCTAATTACAATGAAGACGAAGGGCGGAGCTCGCCAGAAGAGAACTACCCTGATTCAGACACACCATATGATCTTAGCATGCCATCAACATCAGTTCGAGCATCTCGCAGAACGTTAGAAAACGGTGGAAACTTTTGCAAGAAGTATACTCAGAATGCCAGTGAGTTAAACACACGTTCTTAACAATATGAAAAAAATAGCCGTGCACACTTGAAGAGGGAGTCAGATGTGATACTTCGAATACAACACCGTGTAGGCATTCCGACAGGCGTTTTAATGGACTCCACATCAAAAACCAGTGTAAATTCAGATTATTTGCTTCAGCCTCCAAAGTTAATGCGTCACGATTCTACTCTAACAACTACAATTTCGTCAAATTGGCAAAGTCAAAAGGATCGCCACCAGCTTCTACATCAGTCACAATCGGTGCCATTGAAAAGGAGCATCGGCACCGACAATAATTGCTCGGTATCTTGCATTAGCTCAAAACAATCAATAAACGAACACCCACTTCTTCATTCACAATCAGCTGTACCCGCCCCTATTGTTAATTTTGATTTTTGTAACAAACCTGTTGTGAAAATCGATTACAGCAATTTATCAATGCCACCAAACAGTTCTACTGCACCAGCAAATGTTGCTACCACTAACACGACCACTTCGAGTTTTAATTTTAGTGCTGAACCAATAATAAGCATAGATCTTTCCAATGTAGTAGCCACTGCTGAAAATAGTTCTCAAATGGGAACCATCACTATTGGAGCTATTCCTCCCACTTCTGTGACGACATTAGCACCTGTGCACTTGATCGCCGTTTCCAAAGTATCAGCGGCACAGCCATTTACTCCTAGTAATCCTATAACCAATGCAACTGCAACTGCGGCCATTAACAATTCGTTTTTTGAACTAGACGAGGACTATGACAATATTTAATTAGATTTAAAATTTATTTAGTGACCAATTTGCAATTTCTATTAATAAAAATAACAAATACCTAATTTATTAATTATGAAGTTATTCCTTATTGTTATCAATAAGTTTTGTACATTTTTCTCAATTAAACCATTTGCACCCAACTTGGGCACCCAACTTTGGAGCCGAAAAAATTAAAATATTTTGAAAAACTATATAGTGAAACCAAATTCGAATATGCGATAAATCGTCCCAGAAACCTCAACGGCATTGAACCACTTTGCAGGGAAAACACTTCAGCACATCGAGTGAATTTCTTTCGGAAAAATTTTTCAAATGTAAGTGATTTGCCCAATTGCTATTTAATAAAGTATTGAAAAATCATCCTTGTGCTAATAAATTTTAAATTCAGCGTTTTAGTGAAAATCACAATTTGATAAAAGTATAAAAAACTCTTCTTAATTTTTAATTGCTTAGAATTATTAATTAAAAAGAAATAAAAATTTATTATTCTTTCAAATTTATATGTCAATGAGTTTTTAAAAATTTAAGCACGGGTCATAAAAACAGAGAACAGTCGAGGCAGGTGCATACCGTATTTGTGCGGAAGCCATCTTTAACTGTTGGTATATTTTGGCGCGGGGCTACGAAGCAGCGGCAGCTGCTCTCTTTGAGTCGTTTTTCAGTCTGTTCTGAAGTTGCTGCAAGTGCGGATCGGCGCCCAATAGTGAATATTTAAAATACGTTCTATATATTATAAATCTTAAAAACAAATATATTTTTCTGAGCACAACAGACTTAAATATTCTTACAGATCACCTGACCTAGTTTGACATAGGCATACGAAAAATTTCGTAGTCGACAACTTTGTTCCAAACGATTAGTTAGAGATAGTAACCAGAACATACTAGAAAACGTAATAAAATTTTGAATGGCTTTTTTCCTAAGATGGATAGAAGGCAAAGGTGGTCGCTGTTGGTGTTATGCGTCTTTGTTGTGCGTTTACTCTATTTTCTGAATCTAAGAGAGGACGCTTACTGAGCGCCTTATTGGCAGCCTGAGTCCACTATATTGAATTAACCCGCGTGAGTTAAAACGCTCTTAAAGTTCAGTTGTTAAATCTCATCCTTATTAAAAGATCACCTGCATACTCGTATATACTATTTCCATTTCATTATTATTTTCTAATTATCAATTGCTCTACTCTTTCGTTTACACATTCTGCAATTATTTACCAATGCGGTTAATGACTGGTCCACGTTACGAAAGTGCTGACCGTGCACTATGGTTGTTTGTACCTGCTCCAACGCAAAACTCCAATCAGCAATTCCCATCACCCATGCCCGCTCGTGAACGCAGAATAAGCAGTACACCCGATGAACGGATATACAGCGTGTGAAGCGTCATCAGCATTTCCGTACACGTGCGGGCTAAAGTATTAATTTGCCGTACGTACGCACAAACGCTGGTGCCTTGCACATAATTGCAGACACCACAAATATATTTATTTCTGTAGCATAATCAAAATTATAATATAAATTCAATCAATTTATAAATAAAAATTGAGATATACTTTTGAAGTCAACCATTCAACAGTGTTTTCTGTGTCGCCACTTTCAACCACAAGGTTAATTCAAAATTAATACTTGATTATCCACAACACTCTTTCGGTACTGTACCCAAAGAGATATCAGACTTCAGTATTGCACTTGAAGTCATCATCACGATCCTTCGGTTTTGCACCCAAGGAATCGGCAACCGATTAGTAAACCAACTAATCGGTATAGAAACATTTTGGAAGTTCAAAGCAGTTCAATTGGCAAATGTGCACATAAGTGTATGCGTTCGGCTCTTATTTATTAATACAAATTTTATTAAATCATACGTGCGCCTTAGAGCTATGCACATCTTTTCTTATTGTTAGTGATAAAATCTTAGCGCTACTGAGGTTTGGTTGACAGCGTGAGTTTGATTATTAAGTACCAGGGAAAGCCAGGATCTTATACGGCAAGTAAAAATCCGTCCACGACTAACAGCAGCATAACTGGCAAAGGATGTTGAGGAGAAACACGTACAAAAATTATATGCTGATACTGTACCAAAAATAAAAAACCTTACTGTGGCCGTATCACTCTCAAAAAATTGTATGCTTGAAAAGACGGCAAGAATTTGCAAACAAATTTTTAATCAAGTGGAATACTTCTGGAAAAAGGTAATGTTTTCTGCCGAAAGCTTATTTTGTAATATTGGATTTTAAGGACCTTAGATAATCTGGGGGAGACCCAGTGCAGCCTTCCAAAAAGAAATTGGCAAATTTGAGTTTATTGAGAATAAAATGGACTACCTAAATATCTTCATACGGAAGATGAAGACCAGCGCAAAAATGTTTTCCTTAGATCCATCATATTACTTTTTGTACGACAATGACCCAAAGCATACAACAGAGGTAGTGAAGCTTTGCCTCCTTTATAATGGACCCCATCAGTTGCGCATGCCCCAAAATCGATCGGCTTAAATCCGATTGAGCATTTATGGGATTTACTAGAACGGCGCATTCGAAATCACCATATTTCCTCGAATGCTATGCTCAAGAACGTAATTCGGGCGGAGTGGGCAAACGTTAGTACCATAGAGAAATCAAAATTAGTCCAATCAATGCCGAAAAGCTTAGCAAAGGTGGTTAAGAGAAAGGGATGCCCAACCAGTTGTTGAATATTATTTTTTTTATATTAATTTTGAAAATTGTTAATTTTTCCTTTCATTTATATTTTGTACGTAGATCTTTTCTGCATTGATTTTCGCTCTTTTTGTTTTTAAGTTCAGCTATTTTTTGTTTGTTGTTGTTTTTTTTAGCATCAACAAAATTTAAAAAAATCATCCCGAAATTTAATAAATAACTTCAATTTGTTGTTTTCATATGTTGTACGTAATATTTTTCTGATAAGTGTATATACATATATTCCTAATGTATATTTAATAGTATTATTCTCTTACAATATATTTTTGAACTTTTCAAACACCTATATATATTTCTTGAGCTAGAGGCGGGAAGATACTTATTTTCGGGAAGATGGCAATACACAAATAATCTGTTTGTTCCATTGGCACTTATATGGCCTAATCACAGAATCGTTGAAGACAACGCGCTATCGGGTTACGACCGAACTTAACAGTGCTTACCAAGCGCCTCAGCTTTGCGTGCGTCTTCTCTAATCCTTTATACCATGCGGGGTTAGAGTGTCCTCGACTTGGTCCCTCCATGTGTGGCTTGGTCGTCTTCTACGTCGTTATTCAGCGGCTTCCGCTTCGAACACCCTTAGTACTTAACTGTTTTATAAATAATTAAAGTTGACGTCTAGACTTGTGAAATCTAACAGACAGTACAAATTTATGATCACGAGGAATCAGGATGTATACCGGCAAAAATGTTATTACCCAGATATAAAAGTATATAACGAAAAAATTAGTGAAACACAATTTGCAAGTGAATTTTATTAAATCTTAATTCTTTTAAATTTTGTATTAATTAAGAACTTAAATATTTGACTTTTTCTTAACTGGGTCGCTAATTACTTTTGCTTTATCTGAATATACCTAGAACACTGGAGCTATTTGTTGAATCGCTCCTAACAAAAACACTTAAAATAACCAATTCCCGAAATGCAAAGACACTGTCTACGTCACATTTGAAACAGTGCATTATAGCTGAGCAACGATTTGACTTTCTTCGTGAGCTGGTGAAAAATATATCAGATATAAGCGTAGCTGAAGAAGCAGCTAATTACAATGAAGACGAAGGGCGGAGCTCGCCAGAAGAGAACTACCCTGATTCAGACACACCATATGATCTTAGCATGCCATCAACATCAGTTCGAGCATCTCGCAGAACGTTAGAAAACGGTGGAAACTTTTGCAAGAAGTATACTCAGAATGCCAGTGAGTTAAACACACGTTCTTAACAATATGAAAAAAATAGCCGTGCACACTTGAAGAGGGAGTCAGATGTGATACTTCGAATACAACACCGTGTAGGCATTCCGACAGGCGTTTTAATGGACTCCACATCAAAAACCAGTGTAAATTCAGATTATTTGCTTCAGCCTCCAAAGTTAATGCGTCACGATTCTACTCTAACAACTACAATTTCGTCAAATTGGCAAAGTCAAAAGGATCGCCACCAGCTTCTACATCAGTCACAATCGGTGCCATTGAAAAGGAGCATCGGCACCGACAATAATTGCTCGGTATCTTGCATTAGCTCAAAACAATCAATAAACGAACACCCACTTCTTCATTCACAATCAGCTGTACCCGCCCCTATTGTTAATTTTGATTTTTGTAACAAACCTGTTGTGAAAATCGATTACAGCAATTTATCAATGCCACCAAACAGTTCTACTGCACCAGCAAATGTTGCTACCACTAACACGACCACTTCGAGTTTTAATTTTAGTGCTGAACCAATAATAAGCATAGATCTTTCCAATGTAGTAGCCACTGCTGAAAATAGTTCTCAAATGGGAACCATCACTATTGGAGCTATTCCTCCCACTTCTGTGACGACATTAGCACCTGTGCACTTGATCGCCGTTTCCAAAGTATCAGCGGCACAGCCATTTACTCCTAGTAATCCTATAACCAATGCAACTGCAACTGCGGCCATTAACAATTCGTTTTTTGAACTAGACGAGGACTATGACAATATTTAATTAGATTTAAAATTTATTTAGTGACCAATTTGAAATTTCTATTAATAAAAATAACAAATACCTAATTTATTAATTATGAAGTTATTCCTTATTGTTATCACATTTGTTTTGTACATTTGTCTCAATTAAACCATTTGCACCCAACTTGGGCACCCAACTTTGGACCCGAAAAAATTAAAATATTTTGAAAAACTATATGGTGAAACCAAATTCGAATATGCGATAAATCGTCCCAGAAACCTCAACGGCATTGAACCACTTTGCAGGGAAAACACTTCAGCACATCGAGTGAATTTCTTTCGGAAAAATTTTTCAAATGTAAGTGATTTGCCCAATTGCTATTTAATAAAGTATTGAAAAATCATCCTTGTGCTAATAAATTTTAAATTCAGCGTTTTAGTGAAAATCACAATTTGATAAAAGTATAAAAAACTCTTCTTAATTTTTAATTGCTTATAATTATTAATTAAAAAGAAATAAAAATTTATTATTCTTTCAAATTTATATGTCAATGACTTTTTAAAAATTAAAGCACGGGTCATAAAAACAGAGAACAGTCGAGGCAGGTGCATACCGTATTTGTGCGGAAGCCATCTTTAACTGTTGGTATATTTTGGCGCGGGGCTACGAAGCAGCGGCAGCTGCTCTCTTTGAGTCGTTTTTCAGTCTGTTCTGAAGTTGCTGCAAGTGCGGATCGGCGCCCAATAGTGAATATTTAAAATACGTTCTATATATTATAAATCTTAAAAACAAATATATTTTTCTGAGCACAACAGACTTAAATATTCTTACAGATCACCTGACCTAGTTTGACATAGGCATACGAAAAATTTCGTAGTCGACAACTTTGTTCCAAACGATTAGTTAGAGATAGTAACCAGAACATACTAGAAAACGTAAAAAAATTTTGAATGGCTTTTTTCCTAAGATGGATAGAAGGCAAAGGTGGTCGCTGTTGGAGTTATGCGTCTTTGTTGTGCGTTTACTCTATTTTCTGAATCTAAGAGAGGACGATTACTGAGCGCCTTATTGGCAGCCTGAGTCCACTATATTGAATTAACCCGCGTGAGTTAAAACGCTCTTAAAGTTCAGTTGTTAAATCTCATCCTTATTAAAAGATCACCTGCATACTCGTATATACTATTTCAATTTCATTATTATTTTCTAATTATCAATTGCTCTACTCTTTCGTTTACACATTCTGCAATTATTTACCAATGCGGTTAATGACTGGTCCACGTTACGAAAGTGCTGACCGTGCACTATGGTTGTTTGTACCTGCTCCAACGCAAAACTCCAATCAGCAATTCCCATCACCCATGCCCGCTCGTGAACGCAGAATAAGCAGTACACCCGATGAACGGATATACAGCGTGTGAAGCGTCATCAGCATTTCCGTACACGTGCGGGCTAAAGTATTAATTTGCCGTACGTACGCACAAACGCTGGTGCCTTGCACATAATTGCAGACACCACAAATATATTTATTTCTGTAGCATAATCAAAATTATAATATAAATTCAATCAATTTATAAATAAAAATTGAGATATACTTTTGAAGTCAACCATTCAACAGTGTTTTCTGTGTCGCCACTTTCAACCACAAGGTTAATTCAAAATTAATACTTGATTATCCACAACACTCTTTCGGTACTGTACCCAAAGAGATATCAGACTTCAGTATTGCACTTGAAGTCATCATCACGATCCTTCGGTTTTGCACCCAAGGAATCGGCAACCGATTAGTAAACCAACTAATCGGTATAGAAACATTTTGGAAGTTCAAAGCAGTTCAATTGGCAAATGTGCACATAAGTGTATGCGTTCGGCTCTTATTTATTAATACAAATTTTATTAAATCATACGTGCGCCTTAGAGCTATGCACATCTTTTCTTATTGTTAAAATAAAATCTTAGCGCTACTGAGGTTTGGTTGACAGCGTGAGTTTGATTATTAAGTACCAGGGAAAGCCAGGATCTTATACGGCAAGTAAAAATCCGTCCACGACTAACAGCAGCATAACTGGCAAAGGATGTTGAGGAGAAACACGTACAAAAATTATATGCTGACACTGTACCAAAAATAAAAAACCTTACTGTGGCCGTATCACTCTCAAAAAATTGTATGCTTGAAAAGACGGCAAGAATTTGCAAACAAATTTTTAATCAAGTGGAATACTTCTGGAAAAAGGTAATGTTTTCTGCCGAAAGCTTATTTTGTAATATTGGATTTTAAGGACCTTAGATAGTCTGGGGGAGACCCAGTGCAGCCTTCCAAAAAGAAATTGGCAAATTTGAGTTTATTGAGAATAAAATGGACTACCTAAATATCTTCATACGGAAGATGAAGACCAGCGCAAAAATGTTTTCCTTAGATCCATCATATTACTTTTTGTACGACAATGACCCAAAGCATACAACAGAGGTAGTGAAGCTTTGCCTCCTTTATAATGGACCCCATCAGTTGCGCATGCCCCCAAAATCGATCGGCTTAAATCCGATTGAGCATTTATGGGATTTACTAGAACGGCGCATTCGAAATCACCATATTTCCTCGAATGCTATGCTCAAGAACGTAATTCGGGCGGAGTGGGCAAACGTTAGTACCATAGAGAAATCAAAATTAGTCCAATCAATGCCGAAAAGCTTAGCAAAGGTGGTTAAGAGAAAGGGATGCCCAACCAGTTGTTGAATATTATTTTTTTTTATATTAAGTTTGAAAATTGTTAATTTTTCCTTTCATTTATATTTTGTACGTAGATCTTTTCTGCATTGATTTTCGCTCTTTTTGTTTTTAAGTTCAGCTATTTTTTGTTTGTTGTTGTTTTTTTTAGCATCAACAAAATTTAAAAAAATCATCCCGAAATTTAATAAATAACTTCAATTTGTTGTTTTCATATGTTGTACGTAATATTTTTCTGATAAGTGTATATACATATATTCCTAATGTATATTTAATAGTATTATTCTCTTAGAATATATTTTTGAACTTTTCAAACACCTATATATATTTCTTGAGCTAGAGGCGGGAAGATACTTATTTTCGGGAAGATGGCAATACACAAATAATCTGTTTGTTCCATTGGCACTTATATGGCCTAATCACAGAATCGTTGAAGACAACGCGCTATCGGGTTACGACCGAACTTAACAGTGCTTACCAAGCGCCTCAGCTTTGCGTGCGTCTTCTCTAATCCTTTATACCATGCGGGGTTAGAGTGTCCTCGACTTGGTCCCTCCATGTGTGGCTTGGTCGTCTTCTACGTCGTTATTCAGCGGCTTCCGCTTCGAACACCCTTAGTACTTAACTGTTTTATAAATAATTAAAGTTGACGTCTAGACTTGTGAAATCTAACAGACAGTACAAATTTATGATCACGAGGAATCAGGATGTATACCGGCAAAAACGTTATTACCCAGATATAAAAGTATATAACGAAAAAATTAGTGAAACACAATTTGCAAGTGAATTTTATTAAATCTTAATTCTTTTAAATTTTGTATTATTTAAGAACTTAAATATTTGACTTTTTCTTAACTGGGTCGCTAATTACTTTTGCTTTATCTGAATATACCTAGAACACTGGAGCTATTTGTTGAATCGCTCCTAACAAAAACACTTAAAATAACCAATTCCCGAAATGCAAAGACATTGTCTACGTCACATATGAAACAGTGCATTATAGCTGAGCAACGATTTGACTTTCTTCGTGAGCTGGTGAAAAATATATCAGATATAAGCGTAGCTGAAGAAGCAGCTAATTACAATGAAGACGAAGGGCGGAGCTCGCCAGAAGAGAACTACCCTGATTCAGACACACCATATGATCTTAGCATGCCATCAACATCAGTTCGAGCATCTCGCAGAACGTTAGAAAACGGTGGAAACTTTTGCAAGAAGTATACTCAGAATGCCAGTGAGTTAAACACACGTTCTCAACAATATGAAAAAAATAGCCGTGCACACTTGAAGAGGGAGTCAGATGTGATACTTCGAATACAACACCGTGTAGGCATTCCGACAGGCGTTTTAATGGACTCCACATCAAAAACCAGTGTAAATTCAGATTATTTGCTTCAGCCTCCAAAGTTAATGCGTCCCGATTCTACTCTAACAACTACAATTTCGTCAAATTGGCAAAGTCAAAAGGATCGCCACCAGCTTCTACATCAGTCACAATCAGTGTTATTGAAAAGGAGCATCGGCACCGACAATAATTGTTCGGTATCTTGCATTAGCTCAAAACAATCAATAAACGGACACCCACTTCTTCAGTCACTATCAGCTGTACCCGCCCCTATTGTTAATTTTGATTTTTGTAACAAACCTGTTGTGAAAATCGATTACAGCAATTTATCAATGTCACCAAACAGTTCTACTGCACCAGCAAATGTTGCTACCACTAACACGACCACTTCGAGTTTTAATTTTAGTGCTGAACCAATAATAAGCATAGATCTTTCCAATGTAGTAGCCACTGCTGAAAATAGTTCTCAAATGGGAACCATCACTATTGGAGCTATTCCTCCCACTTCTGTGACGACATTAGCACCTGTGCACTTGATCGCCGTTTCCAAAGTATCAGCGGCACAGCCATTTACTCCTAGTAATCCTATAACCAATGCAACTGCAACTGCGGCCATTAACAATTCGTTTTTTGAACTAGACGAGGACTATGACAATATTTAATTAGATTTAAAATTTATTTAGTGACCAATTTGAAATTTCTATTAATAAAAATAACAAATACCTAATTTATTAATTATGAAGTTATTCCTTATTGTTATCAATAAGTTTTGTACATTTGTCTCAATTAAACCATTTGCACCCAACTTGGGCACCCAACTTTGGACCCGAAAAAATTAAAATATTTTGAAAAACTATATGGTGAAACCAAATTCGAATATGCGATAAATCGTCCCAGAAACCTCAACGGCATTGAACCACTTTGCAGGGAAAACACTTCAGCACATCGAGTGAATTTCTTTCGGAAAAATTTTTCAAATGTAAGTGATTTGCCCAATTGCTATTTAATAAAGTATTGAAAAATCATCCTTGTGCTAATAAATTTTAAATTCAGCGTTTTAGTGAAAATCACAATTTGATAAAAGTATAAAAAACTCTTCTTAATTTTTAATTGCTTATAATTATTAATTAAAAAGAAATAAAAATTTATTATTCTTTCAAATTTATATGTCAATGACTTTTTAAAAATTAAAGCACGGGTCATAAAAACAGAGAACAGTCGAGGCAGGTGCATACCGTATTTGTGCGGAAGCCATCTTTAACTGTTGGTATATTTTGGCGCGGGGCTACGAAGCAGCGGCAGCTGCTCTCTTTGAGTCGTTTTTCAGTCTGTTCTGAAGTTGCTGCAAGTGCGGATCGGCGCCCAATAGTGAATACTTAAAATACGTTCTATATATTATAAATCTTAAAAACAAATATATTTTTCTGAGCACAACAGACTTAAATATTCTTACAGATCACCTGACCTAGTTTGACATAGGCATACGAAAAATTTCGTAGTCGACAACTTTGTTCCAAACGATTAGTTAGAGATAGTAACCAGAACATACTAGAAAACGTAAAAAAATTTTGAATGGCTTTTTTCCTAAGATGGATAGAAGGCAAAGGTGGTCGCTGTTGGAGTTATGCGTCTTTGTTGTGCGTTTACTCTATTTTCTGAATCTAAGAGAGGACGATTACTGAGCGCCTTATTGGCAGCCTGAGTCCACTATATTGAATTAACCCGCGTGAGTTAAAACGCTCTTAAAGTTCAGTTGTTAAATCTCATCCTTATTAAAAGATCACCTGCATACTCGTATATACTATTTCCATTTCATTATTATTTTCTAATTATCAATTGCTCTACTCTTTCGTTTACACATTCTGCAATTATTTACCAATGCGGTTAATGACTGGTCCACGTTACGAAAGTGCTGACCGTGCACTATGGTTGTTTGTACCTGCTCCAACGCAAAACTCCAATCAGCAATTCCCATCACCCATGCCCGCTCGTGAACGCAGAATAAGCAGTACATCCGATGAACGGATATACAGCGTGTGAAGCCTCATCAGCATTTCCGTACACGTGCGGGCTAAAGTATTAATTTGCCGTACGTACGCACAAACGCTGGAGCCTTGCACATAATTGCAGACACCACAAATATATTTATTTCTGTAGCATAATCAAAATTATAATATAAATTCAATCAATTTATAAATAAAAATTGAGATATACTTTTGAAGTCAACCATTCAACAGTGTTTTCTGTGTCGCCACTTTCAACCACAAGGTTAATTCAAAATTAATACTTGATTATCCACAACACTCTATCGGTACTCTACCCAAAGAGATATCAGACTTCAGTATTGCACTTGAAGTCATCATCACGATCCTTCGGTTTTGCACCCAAGGAATCGGCAACCGATTAGTAAACCAACTAATCGGTATAGAAACATTTTGGAAGTTCAAAGCAGTTCAATTGGCAAATGTGCACATAAGTGTATGCGTTCGGCTCTTATTTATTAATATAAATTTTATTAAATCATACGTGCGCCTTACAGCTATGCACATCTTTTCTTATTGTTAGTGATAAAATCTTAGCGCTACTGAGGTTTGGTTGACAGCGTGAGTTGGATTATTAAGTACCAGGGAAAGCCAGGATCTTATACGGTAAGTAAAAATCCGTCCACGACTAACAGCAGCATAACTGGCAAAGGATGTTGAGGAGAAACACGTACAAAAATTATATGCTGATACTGTACCAAAAATAAAAAACCTTACTGTGGCCGTATCACTCTCAAAAAATCGTATGCTTGAAAAGACGGCAAGAATTTGCAAACAAATTTTTAATCAAGTGGAATACTTCTGGAAAAAGGTAATGTTTTCTGACGAAAGCTTATTTTGTAATATTGGATTTTAAGGACCTTAGATAGTCTGGGGGAGACCCAGTGCAGCCTTCCAAAAAGAAATTGGCAAATTTGAGTTTATTGAGAATAAAATGGACTACCTAAATATCTTCATACGGAAGATGAAGACCAGCGCAAAAATTTTTTCCTTAGATCCATCATATTACTTTTTGTACGACAATGACCCAAAGCATACAACAGAGGTAGTGAAGCTTTGCCTCCTTTATAATGGACCCCATCAATTGCGCATGCCCCCAAAATCGATCGGCTTAAATCCGATTGAGCATTTATGGGATTTACTAGAACGGCGCATTCGAAATCACCATATTTCCTCGAATGCTATGCTCAAGAACGTAATTCGGGCGGAGTGGGCAAACGTTAGTACCATAGAGAAATAAAAATTAGTCCAATCAATGCCGAAAAGCTTAGCAAAGGTGGTTAAGAGAAAGGGATGCCCAACCAGTTGTTGAATATTATTTTTTTTATATTAAGTTTGAAAATTGTTAATTTTTCCTTTCATTTATATTTTGTACGTAGATCTTTTCTGCATTGATTTTCGCTCTTTTTGTTTTTAAGTTCAGCTATTTTTTGTTTGTTGTTGTTTTTTTTAGCATCAACAAAATTTAAAAAAATCATCCCGAAATTTAATAAATAACTTCAATTTGTTGTTTTCATATGTTGTACGTAATATTTTTCTGATAAGTGTATATACATTCCTTATGTATATTTAATAGTATTATTCTCTTAGAATATATTTTTGAACTTTTCAAACACCTATATATATTTCTTGAGCTAGAGGCGGGAAGATACTTATTTTCGGGAAGATGGCAATACACAAATAATTTGTAAATATTGCCGTTTGTTCCATTGGCACTTATATGGCCTAATCACAGAATCGTTGAAGACAACGCGCTATCGGGTTACGACCGAACTTAACAGTGCTCACCAAGCGCCTCAGCTTTGCGTGTGTCTTCTCTAATCCTTTATACCATGCGGGGTTAGAGTGTCCTCGACTTGGTCCCTCCATGTGTGGCTTGGTCGTCTTCTACGTCGTTATTCAGCGGCTTCCGCTTCGAACACCCTTAGTACTTAACTGTTTTATAAATAATTAAAATTGACGTCTAGACTTGTGAAATCTAACAGACAGTACAAATTTATGAACACGAGGAATCAGGATGTATACCGGCAAAAATGTTATTACCCAGATATAAAAGTATATAACGAAAAAATTTGTGAAACACAATTTGCAAGTGAATTTTATTAAATCTTAATTCTTTTAAATTTTGTATTATTTATGAACTTAAATATTTGACTTTTTCTCAACTGGGTCGCTAATTACTTTTGCTTTATCTGAATATACCTAGAACACTGGAGCTATTTGTTGAATCGCTCCTAACAAAAACACTTAAAATAACCATTTCCCGAAATGCAAAGACACTGTCTACGTCACATATGAAACAGTGCATTATAGCAGAGCAACGATTTGTCTTTCTTCGTGAGCTGGTGAAAAATATATAAGATATAAGCGTAGCTGAAGAAGCAGCTAATTACAATGAAGACGAAGGGCGGAGCTCGCCAGAAGGGAACTACCCTGCTTCAGATACACCATATGATCTTCGCATGCCATCAACATCAGTTCGAGTATCTCGCAGAACGTTAGAAAACGGTGGAAAATTTACAAGAAGTACACTCAGAATGCCAGTGAGTTAAACACACGTTCTTAACAATAAGAAAAAAATAGCCGTGCACACTTGAAGAGGGAGTCAGATGTGATACTTCGAATACAACACCGTGTAGGCATTCCGACAGGCGTTTTAATGGACTCCACATCAAAAACCAGTGTAAATTCAGATTATTTGCTTCAGCCTCCAAAGTTAATGCGTCCCGATTCTATTCTAACAACTACAATTTCGTCAAATTGGCAAAGTCAAAAGGATCGCCACCAGCTTCTACATCAGTCACAATCGGTGCCATTGAAAAGGAGCATCGGCACCGACAATAATTGTTCGGTATCTTGCATTAGCTCAAAACAATCAATAAACGAACACCCACTTCTTCAGTCACTATCAGCTGTACCCGCCCCTATTGTTAATTTTGATTTTTGTAACAAACCTGTTGTGAAAATCGATTACAGCAATTTATCAATGCCACCAAACAGTTCTACTGCACCAGCAAATGTTGCTACCACTAACACGACCACTTCGAGTTTTAATTTTAGTGCTGAACCAATAATAAGCATAGATCTTTCCAATGTAGTAGCCACTGCTGAAAATAATTCTCAAATGGGAACCATCACTATTGGAGCTATTCCTCCCACTTCTGTGACGACATTAGCACCTGTGCACTTCATCGCCATTTCCAAAGTATCAGCGGCACAGCCATTTACTCCTAGTAATCCTATCACCAATGCAACTGCAACTGCGGCCATTAACAATTCGTTTTTTGAACTAGACGAGGACTATGACAATATTTAATTAGATTTAAAATTTATTTAGTGACCAATTTGAAATTTCTATTAATAAAAATAACAAATACCTAATTTATTAATTATGAAGTTATTCCTTATTGTTATCAATAAGTTTTGTACATTTGTCTCAATTAAACCATTTGCACCCAACTTGGGCACCCAACTTTGGACCCGAAAAAATTAAAATATTTTGAAAAACTATATGGTGAAACCAAATTCGAATATGCGATAAATCGTCCCAGAAACCTCAACGGCATTGAACCACTTTGCAGGGAAAACACTTCAGCACATCGAGTGAATTTCTTTCGGAAAAATTTTTCAAATGTAAGTGATTTGCCCAATTGCTATTTAATAAAGTATTGAAAAATCATCGTTGTGCTAATAAATTTTAAATTCAGCGTTTTAGTGAAAATCACAATTTGATAAAAGTATAAAAAACTCTTCTTAATTTTTAATTGCATATAATTATTAATTAAAAAGAAATAAAAATTTATTATTCTTTCAAATTTATATGTCAATGACTTTTTAAAAATTTAAGCACGGGTCATAAAAACAGAGAACAGTCGAGGCAGGTGCATACCGCATTTGTGCGGAAGCCATCTTTAACTGTTGGTATATTTTGGCGCGGGGCTACGAAGCAGCGGCAGCTGCTCTCTTTGAGTCGTTTTTCAGTCTGTTCTGGAGTTGCTGCAAGTGCGGATCGGCGCCCAATAGTTAATATTTAAAATACGTTCTATATATTATAAATCTTAAAAACAAATATATTTTTCTGAGCACAACAGACTTAAATATTCTTACAGATCACCTGACCTAGTTTTACATAGGCATATGAAATATTTCGTAGTCGATAAATTTTTTCCAAACGATTAGTTAGAGATAGTAACCAGAACATACCAGAAAACATAAACAAATTTTGAATGGCTTTTTTCCTGAGATGGATAGAAGGCAAAGGAGGTCGCTGTTGGAGTTATGCGTCTTTGTTGTGCGTTTATATCAGCCTGAACTCTATTTTCTGTATCTAAGAGAGGACGCTTACTGAGCGCCTTATTGGCAGCCTGAGTCCACTATATTGAATTAATCCGCGTGAGTTAAAACGCTCTTAAAGCTCAGTTGTTAAATCTCATCCTTATTAAAAGATCACCTGCATATACTCGTATACTATTTCCATTTCATTATTATTTTCTAATTATCAATTGCTCTACTCTTTCGTTTACACATTCTGCAATTGTTTACCAATGCGGTTAACGACAGTTCCACGTTACGAAAGTGCTGACCGTGCACTATGGTAAAAGTTCAAAGCAGTTCAATTGGCAAATGTGCACATAAGTGTATGCGTTCGGCTCTTATTTATTAATAAAAATTTTATTAAATTATACGTGCGCCTTAGAGATATGCACATCTTTTCTTATTGTTAGTGATAAAATCTTAGCACTACTGAGGTTTGGTTGACAGTGTGAGTTTGACTATTAAGTACCAGGGAAAGCCAGGATCTTATACGGCAAGTAAAAATCCGTCCACGACTAACAGTAGCATAACTGGCAAAGGATGCTGAGGAGAAACACGTACAAAAATTATATGCTGATACTGTACCAAAAATATTATTATTATTATAATTTGTACAAAAATTAATTAGTGTACAATTTGTAAGAGGAGCACTAGCAACTGCGGCTTTCAGCTCTCGTATAATAAATATGGTGTACCAGTTTTTTTTACATTTAATACATGTTGTATTCGTTGTGACTATTTTAAAATGAAATTAGTTAAATTAGTATTTTTTATGAAACTATATAATTTTTTTATATTATCTATTGAAGGGTTATTTAGCAGCTCGCTGGGGATTTTGTCCGAAAGAAGATTGCTCGTCGCAATATTGAAGTGCTGGCATTCGTCCAATAAGTGGATTATTGAGACTGATTGTGTATCTCAGAACTGGCAATTTGGTGTGCCTGATCCATTTAGCAGGTGTTCGTGGCTAATTTTGATGTGCCCTAGTCTGAGGCGAATGATTGGACGGATCTCGGACCAATTGAGATGTGCTGGGTAGATAGGGCAAAGTATCAATTGGTTGATTGAAGCATAATGGTGTACGTAGTCAGCCCAAGATCTTTTTTGTATTTTGAGCATATATTCATATATATACCGGTGTATGTCTTTTTTTTCGATGGTGTTTGAAGTGTAAGCTGGAGTCCTTCGGGCAGTATTGGCCATTGCGTCAGCATATTCGTTTCCGCGAATACCAGAATGGCTTGGAATCCACATTATTTTGATTTTTTTGTTGAATTTTATAAGTCTATCTCGGATTTTAGAGATAAATTGCGAATATAATTGATACTTGCTTGACTGTCTGAGCAAATAATAAATTTACCCCTGGTTTTGGCAGATTGGGTAATTGCGTTGTTGATTGCTGTTAGCTCTGCAGTAAAAGCAGAGCAATGGTTGCCGAGTAGACCAATGCAAACACTACTGTGGCCGTATCACTCTCAAAAAATCGTTTGTTTGAAAAGACGGCAAAAATTTGCAAAAAAAATTTTAATCAAGTGAATACTTCTGGAAAAAGGTAATGTTTTCTGACGAAAGCTTATTTTGTAATATTGAATTTTAAGGACCTTAGATAGTCTGGTTGAGACCCGGTGCAGCCTTCCCAAAAGAAATTGGCAAATTTGAGTTTATTGAGAATAAAATGGACTACCTAAATATCTTCATACGGAAGATGAAGACCAGCGCAAAAATGTTTTCCTTAGATCCATCATTTTACTTTTTGTACGACAATGACCCAAAGCATACAACAGAGGTAGTGAAGCTTTGCCTCCTTTATAATGGACCCCATCAGCTGCGCATGCCCCCAAAATCGATCGGCTTAAATCCGATAGAGCATTTATGGGATTTACTAGAACGGCGCATTCGAAATCACCATATTTATTCGAATGCTATGCTCAGGAACGTAATTCGGGCGGAGTGGGCAAACGTTAGTACCATAGAGAAATCAAAATTAGTCCAATCAATGCCGAAAAGTTTAGCAAACGTGGTTAAGAGAAAGGGATGCCCAACCAGTTATTGAATATTATTTTTTTTAAATTAATTTTGAAAATTGTTAATTTTTCCTTTCATTTATATTTTGTACGTAGACCTTTTCTGCATTGAATTTCGCTCTTTTTGGATTTAAGTTCAGCAATTTTTTGTTTGTTGTTTTTTTTGCCAAAGTCTATGATACTGCATCAACAAAATTCAAAAAAATCATCCCGAAATTTAATAAATAACTTCAATTTGTTGTTTTCATATGTTGTACGTAATATTTTTCTGATAAGTTTATGTATATTTAATAGTGTTATTTTCTCAGAATATATTTTGGAACTCTTCAAACACCTATATATATTTCTTGACCTAGAGGCGGGAAGATACTTATAGTCGGGAAGATGGCAATACACAAATAATTTGTAAATATTGCCGTTTGTTCCATTGGCACTTATGTGGCCTAATCACAGACAACCCGCTATTGGGTTACGACCGAACTTAACAGTGCTCACCAATCGCCTCAGATTTGCGCGCGTCTTCTCTAATCCTTTATACCATGCGGGGTTAGGGTTTCCTCGACTGGGTCCCTCCATTGGTGGCTTGGTCGTCTTCTACGTCGTCATTCGGCGGCTTCCGCTTCGAACACCCTTAGTACTTAACTGTTTTATAAATAATTAAAATTGACGTCTAGACTTGTGAAATCTAAGGGACAGAAATTTAAGTGTGAAAGAAATATAGGGTAAATAAATTGAATTTGTAATAATAGCCGGCTCATATGGTTTAGTACATTCACAGGATCTGCATGGATTATTTCAAATTCTTTCTAATATTTTTCTCTTATATTCGAGAGACATAGTTGCTAGTTCTCTCTTATTAGTTGTGAGGTATAATAATAAAATTGTTATTCGTTCCTCAATCCCTTGCAGACATAATTAATTATGATGCACCTTATAATAATTATAAAAAATTATTAAACACAATAATAGCCGCTCTCTCTGGTAAACATTCTAGACTCACATCCAGAGGGCCACGGATTAAAATCGTACCACGGGTTTGGGTGTCAAAAATGCTTATTTTTCTCTTCGATTCTACGTCCTCAGTAGCTAGTACTAATTCCCCAACCCCTAGGAGGCATAATTAATTAATTATTAATAAACAAATAATAAATTCCACTTATATATTACATAATTGCCCATAGAAGATGTACCTGCCTTTTTTGCTTCTCTACCACGAGCAATTTTCGAATGACATACTGCCCTGCACACTGATAAAAGTAAGTCCTTATGCAAAAATCTCTATATACATATATTCATGTTTTTTGTACTAAATATATATTCGTTAGCACTAAACTGTGGTACAACTTAAAAAATGTGTTCGATCCCATTGTTTTCTTACATGCAATATCACACGTTTTAATATCTACAATACAGCTAACTAATGCACGCAAGGCATCACACAATTACTTGAACACTAATTTTAACGTATAATAATTTCAGTGTATCGCGCTCAATTTTACATGTACTGTAATATATTGCTCAATAGGTCAAGAAAGATAAAAAGAGGTTTTGTTCGAAAAACAGCAGTCACTAAAATTCGGATTTTGTCGATTTGAATTGGTATATTTCAGCCATTAAAAACTGTTTCATTGGGTTTATACAAAATGTAGTGATGGCGGAAAATATAAAAATTATAATTTATTAATAACCATAAATCATTATAAAAGTTAAATTAAATCCAAAAATTGTATTTGCTGCTTCAATTTGTTTAATACCGATTAGTTCAACAACTTTTTTTCATAAGAAATAGGGCATTCTGGTCTAGTAGCGATTGTACAAATTTATGAACACGAGGAATCAGGATGTATACCGGCAAAAATGTTATTACACAGAGATAAAAGTATATAACGAAAAAATTAATGAAACACAATTTGCAAGTGAATTTTATTAAATCTTAATTCTTTTAAATTTTGTATTATTTATGAACTTAAATATTTGACTTTTCCTTAACTGGGTCGTTAATTACTTTTGCTTTATCTGAATATACCTAGAACACTGGAGCTATTTGTTGAATCGCTCCTAACAAAAATACTTAAAATAACCAATTCCCGAAATGCAAAGACACTGTCTACGTCACATATGAAACAGTGCATTATAGCAGAGCAACGATTTGTCTTTCTTCGTGAGCTGGTGAAAAATATATAAGATATAAGCGTAGCTGAAGAAGCAGCTAATTACAATGAAGACGAAGGGCGGAGCTCGCCAGAAGGGAACTACCCTGCTTCAGATACACCATATGATCTTCGCATGCCATCAACATCAGTTCGAGTATCTCGCAGAACGTTAGAAAACGGTGGAAAATTTACAAGAAGTACACTCAGAATGCCAGTGAGTTAAATACACTATCTCAACAATATGAAAAAAAATAGCCGTGCACACTTGAAGAGGGAATCAGATGTGATACTTCGATTACAACAACGTGTAGGCATCTCGTCAGGCGTTCTATTGCACTCCACATCAAAAACCAGTGTAAATTCATATTATTTGCTTCAGCCTCCAAAGTTAATGCGTTCCGATTCTACTCTAACAACTACAATTTCGTCAAATTGGCAAAGTCAAAAGCATCGCCACCGGCTTCAACATCATTTACAATCGGTGCCATTGAAAAGTAGCATCGGCACCGACAATAATTGTTCGGTATCTTGCATTGGCTCAAAACAATCAATAAACGAACACCCATGACTTCAGTCACAATCAGCCATTTACCCCTAGTAATCCTATCAGCAATGCAACTGCAACTACGGCCAGTAGCAATTCGTTTTTTTAACTAGACTATGGCAAAATTTAATTAGATTTAAAATTTATTTAGTGACCAATTTGAAATTTCTATTAATAAAAATAACAAATACCTAATTTATTAATTATGAAGTTATTCCTTATTGATATCAATAAGTTTTGTACATTTGTCTCAATTAAACCATTTGCACCCAACTTGGGCACCCAACTTTGGACCCGAAAAAATTAAAATATTTTGAAAAACTATAAAGTGAAACCAAATTCGAATCTGCGATAAATCGTCCCAGAAACCTCAACGGCATTGAACCACTTTGCAGGGAAAACACTTCAGCACATCGAGTGAATTTCTTTCGGAAAAATTTTTCAAATGTAAGTGATTTGCCCAATTGCTATTTAATAAAGTATTGAAAAATCATCGTTGTGCTAATAAATTTTAAATTCAGCGTTTTAGTGAAAATCACAATTTGATAAAAGTATAAAAAACTCTTCTTAATTTTTAATTGCATATAATTATTAATTAAAAAGAAATAAAAATTTATTATTCTTTCAAATTTATATGTCAATGACTTTTTAAAAATTTAAGCACGGGTCATAAAAACAGAGAACAGTCGAGGCAGGTGCATACCGCATTTGTGCGGAAGCCATCTTTAACTGTTGGTATATTTTGGCGCGGGGCTACGAAGCAGCGGCAGCTGCTCTCTTTGAGTCGTTTTTCAGTCTGTTCTGGAGTTGCTGCAAGTGCGGATCGGCGCCCAATAGTTAATATTTAAAATACGTTCTATATATTATAAATCTTAAAAACAAATATATTTTTCTGAGCACAACAGACTTAAATATTCTTACAGATCACCTGACCTAGTTTTACATAGGCATATGAAATATTTCGTAGTCGATAAATTTTTTCCAAACGATTAGTTAGAGATAGTAACCAGAACATACCAGAAAACATAAACAAATTTTGAATGGCTTTTTTCCTGAGATGGATAGAAGGCAAAGGAGGTCGCTGTTGGAGTTATGCGTCTTTGTTGTGCGTTTATATCAGCCTGAACTCTATTTTCTGTATCTAAGAGAGGACGCTTACTGAGCGCCTTATTGGCAGCCTGAGTCCACTATATTGAATTAATCCGCGTGAGTTAAAACGCTCTTAAAGCTCAGTTGTTAAATCTCATCCTTATTAAAAGATCACCTGCATATACTCGTATACTATTTCCATTTCATTATTATTTTCTAATTATCAATTGCTCTACTCTTTCGTTTACACATTCTGCAATTGTTTACCAATGCGGTTAACGACAGTTCCACGTTACGAAAGTGCTGACCGTGCACTATGGTAAAAGTTCAAAGCAGTTCAATTGGCAAATGTGCACATAAGTGTATGCGTTCGGCTCTTATTTATTAATAAAAATTTTATTAAATTATACGTGCGCCTTAGAGATATGCACATCTTTTCTTATTGTTAGTGATAAAATCTTAGCACTACTGAGGTTTGGTTGACAGTGTGAGTTTGACTATTAAGTACCAGGGAAAGCCAGGATCTTATACGGCAAGTAAAAATCCGTCCACGACTAACAGTAGCATAACTGGCAAAGGATGCTGAGGAGAAACACGTACAAAAATTATATGCTGATACTGTACCAAAAATATTATTATTATTATAATTTGTACAAAAATTAATTAGTGTACAATTTGTAAGAGGAGCACTAGCAACTGCGGCTTTCAGCTCTCGTATAATAAATATGGTGTACCAGTTTTTTTTTACATTTAATACATGTTGTATTCGTTGTGACTATTTTAAAATGAAATTAGTTAAATTAGTATTTTTTATGAAACTATATAATTTTTTTATATTATCTATTGAAGGGTTATTTAGCAGCTCGCTGGGGATTTTGTCCGAAAGAAGATTGCTCGTCGCAATATTGAAGTGCTGGCATTCGTCCAATAAGTGGATTATTGAGACTGATTGTGTATCTCAGAACTGGCAATTTGGTGTGCCTGATCCATTTAGCAGGTGTTCGTGGCTAATTTTGATGTGCCCTAGTCTGAGGCGAATGATTGGACGGATCTCGGACCAATTGAGATGTGCTGGGTAGATAGGGCAAAGTATCAATTGGTTGATTGAAGCATAATGGTGTACGTAGTCAGCCCAAGATCTTTTTTGTATTTTGAGCATATATTCATATATATACCGGTGTATGTCTTTTTTTTCGATGGTGTTTGAAGTGTAAGCTGGAGTCCTTCGGGCAGTATTGGCCATTGCGTCAGCATATTCGTTTCCGCGAATACCAGAATGGCTTGGAATCCACATTATTTTGATTTTTTTGTTGAATTTTATAAGTCTATCTCGGATTTTAGAGATAAATTGCGAATATAATTGATACTTGCTTGACTGTCTGAGCAAATAATAAATTTACCCCTGGTTTTGGCAGATTGGGTAATTGCGTTGTTGATTGCTGTTAGCTCTGCAGTAAAAGCAGAGCAATGGTTGCCGAGTAGACCAATGCAAACACTACTGTGGCCGTATCACTCTCAAAAAATCGTTTGTTTGAAAAGACGGCAAAAATTTGCAAAAAAAATTTTAATCAAGTGAATACTTCTGGAAAAAGGTAATGTTTTCTGACGAAAGCTTATTTTGTAATATTGAATTTTAAGGACCTTAGATAGTCTGGTTGAGACCCGGTGCAGCCTTCCCAAAAGAAATTGGCAAATTTGAGTTTATTGAGAATAAAGTGGACTACCTAAATATCTTCATACGGAAGATGAAGACCAGCGCAAAAATGTTTTCCTTAGATCCATCATTTTACTTTTTGTACGACAATGACCCAAAGCATACAACAGAGGTAGTGAAGCTTTGCCTCCTTTATAATGGACCCCATCAGTTGCGCATGCCCCCAAAATCGATCGGCTTAAATCCGATAGAGCATTTATGGGATTTACTAGAACGGCGCATTCGAAATCACCATATTTATTCGAATGCTATGCTCAGGAACGTAATTCGGGCGGAGTGGGCAAACGTTAGTACCATAGAGAAATCAAAATTAGTCCAATCAATGCCGAAAAGTTTAGCAAACGTGGTTAAGAGAAAGGGATGCCCAACCAGTTATTGAATATTATTTTTTTTAAATTAATTTTGAAAATTGTTAATTTTTCCTTTCATTTATATTTTGTACGTAGACCTTTTCTGCATTGAATTTCGCTCTTTTTGGATTTAAGTTCAGCAATTTTTTGTTTGTTGTTTTTTTTGCCAAAGTCTATGATACTGCATCAACAAAATTCAAAAAAATCATCCCGAAATTTAATAAATAACTTCAATTTGTTGTTTTCATATGTTGTACGTAATATTTTTCTGATAAGTTTATGTATATTTAATAGTGTTATTTTCTCAGAATATATTTTGGAACTCTTCAAACACCTATATATATTTCTTGACCTAGAGGCGGGAAGATACTTATAGTCGGGAAGATGGCAATACACAAATAATTTGTAAATATTGCCGTTTGTTCCATTGGCACTTATGTGGCCTAATCACAGACAACCCGCTATTGGGTTACGACCGAACTTAACAGTGCTCACCAATCGCCTCAGATTTGCGCGCGTCTTCTCTAATCCTTTATACCATGCGGGGTTAGGGTTTCCTCGACTGGGTCCCTCCATTGGTGGCTTGGTCGTCTTCTACGTCGTCATTCGGCGGCTTCCGCTTCGAACACCCTTAGTACTTAACTGTTTTATAAATAATTAAAATTGACGTCTAGACTTGTGAAATCTAAGGGACAGAAATTTAAGTGTGAAAGAAATATAGGGTAAATAAATTGAATTTGTAATAATAGCCGGCTCATATGGTTTAGTACATTCACAGGATCTGCATGGATTATTTCAAATTCTTTCTAATATTTTTCTCTTATATTCGAGAGACATAGTTGCTAGTTCTCTCTTATTAGTTGTGAGGTATAATAATAAAATTGTTATTCGTTCCTCAATCCCTTGCAGACATAATTAATTATGATGCACCTTATAATAATTATAAAAAATTATTAAACACAATAATAGCCGCTCTCTCTGGTAAACATTCTAGACTCACATCCAGAGGGCCACGGATTAAAATCGTACCACGGGTTTGGGTGTCAAAAATGCTTATTTTTCTCTTCGATTCTACGTCCTCAGTAGCTAGTACTAATTCCCCAACCCCTAGGAGGCATAATTAATTAATTATTAATAAACAAATAATAAATTCCACTTATATATTACATAATTGCCCATAGAAGATGTACCTGCCTTTTTTGCTTCTCTACCACGAGCAATTTTCGAATGACATACTGCCCTGCACACTGATAAAAGTAAGTCCTTATGCAAAAATCTCTATATACATATATTCATGTTTTTTGTACTAAATATATATTCGTTAGCACTAAACTGTGGTACAACTTAAAAAATGTGTTCGATCCCATTGTTTTCTTACATGCAATATCACACGTTTTAATATCTACAATACAGCTAACTAATGCACGCAAGGCATCACACAATTACTTGAACACTAATTTTAACGTATAATAATTTCAGTGTATCGCGCTCAATTTTACATGTACTGTAATATATTGCTCAATAGGTCAAGAAAGATAAAAAGAGGTTTTGTTCGAAAAACAGCAGTCACTAAAATTCGGATTTTGTCGATTTGAATTGGTATATTTCAGCCATTAAAAACTGTTTCATTGGGTTTATACAAAATGTAGTGATGGCGGAAAATATAAAAATTATAATTTATTAATAACCATAAATCATTATAAAAGTTAAATTAAATCCAAAAATTGTATTTGCTGCTTCAATTTGTTTAATACCGATTAGTTCAACAACTTTTTTTCATAAGAAATAGGGCATTCTGGTCTAGTAGCGATTGTACAAATTTATGAACACGAGGAATCAGGATGTATACCGGCAAAAATGTTATTACACAGAGATAAAAGTATATAACGAAAAAATTAATGAAACACAATTTGCAAGTGAATTTTATTAAATCTTAATTCTTTTAAATTTTGTATTATTTATGAACTTAAATATTTGACTTTTCCTTAACTGGGTCGTTAATTACTTTTGCTTTATCTGAATATACCTAGAACACTGGAGCTATTTGTTGAATCGCTCCTAACAAAAATACTTAAAATAACCAATTCCCGAAATGCAAAGACACTGTCTACGTCACATATGAAACAGTGCATTATAGCAGAGCAACGATTTGTCTTTCTTCGTGAGCTGGTGAAAAATATATAAGATATAAGCGTAGCTGAAGAAGCAGCTAATTACAATGAAGACGAAGGGCGGAGCTCGCCAGAAGGGAACTACCCTGCTTCAGATACACCATATGATCTTCGCATGCCATCAACATCAGTTCGAGTATCTCGCAGAACGTTAGAAAACGGTGGAAAATTTACAAGAAGTACACTCAGAATGCCAGTGAGTTAAATACACTATCTCAACAATATGAAAAAAAATAGCCGTGCACACTTGAAGAGGGAATCAGATGTGATACTTCGATTACAACAACGTGTAGGCATCTCGTCAGGCGTTCTATTGCACTCCACATCAAAAACCAGTGTAAATTCATATTATTTGCTTCAGCCTCCAAAGTTAATGCGTTCCGATTCTACTCTAACAACTACAATTTCGTCAAATTGGCAAAGTCAAAAGCATCGCCACCGGCTTCAACATCATTTACAATCGGTGCCATTGAAAAGTAGCATCGGCACCGACAATAATTGTTCGGTATCTTGCATTGGCTCAAAACAATCAATAAACGAACACCCATGACTTCAGTCACAATCAGCCATTTACCCCTAGTAATCCTATCAGCAATGCAACTGCAACTACGGCCAGTAGCAATTCGTTTTTTTAACTAGACTATGGCAAAATTTAATTAGATTTAAAATTTATTTAGTGACCAATTTGAAATTTCTATTAATAAAAATAACAAATACCTAATTTATTAATTATGAAGTTATTCCTTATTGATATCAATAAGTTTTGTACATTTGTCTCAATTAAACCATTTGCACCCAACTTGGGCACCCAACTTTGGACCCGAAAAAATTAAAATATTTTGAAAAACTATAAAGTGAAACCAAATTCGAATCTGCGATAAATCGTCCCAGAAACCTCAACGGCATTGAACCACTTTGCAGGGAAAACACTTCAGCACATCGAGTGAATTTCTTTCGGAAAAATTTTTCAAATGTAAGTGATTTGCCCAATTGCTATTTAATAAAGTATTGAAAAATCATCGTTGTGCTAATAAATTTTAAATTCAGCGTTTTAGTGAAAATCACAATTTGATAAAAGTATAAAAAACTCTTCTTAATTTTTAATTGCATATAATTATTAATTAAAAAGAAATAAAAATTTATTATTCTTTCAAATTTATATGTCAATGACTTTTTAAAAATTTAAGCACGGGTCATAAAAACAGAGAACAGTCGAGGCAGGTGCATACCGCATTTGTGCGGAAGCCATCTTTAACTGTTGGTATATTTTGGCGCGGGGCTACGAAGCAGCGGCAGCTGCTCTCTTTGAGTCGTTTTTCAGTCTGTTCTGGAGTTGCTGCAAGTGCGGATCGGCGCCCAATAGTTAATATTTAAAATACGTTCTATATATTATAAATCTTAAAAATCTTTCTGAGCACAACAGACTTAAATATTCTTACAGATCACCTGACCTAGTTTTACATAGGCATATGAAATATTTCGTAGTCGATAAATTTTTTCCAAACGATTAGTTAGAGATAGTAACCAGAACATACCAGAAAACATAAACAAATTTTGAATGGCTTTTTTCCTGAGATGGATAGAAGGCAAAGGAGGTCGCTGTTGGAGTTATGCGTCTTTGTTGTGCGTTTATATCAGCCTGAACTCTATTTTCTGTATCTAAGAGAGGACGCTTACTGAGCGCCTTATTGGCAGCCTGAGTCCACTATATTGAATTAATCCGCGTGAGTTAAAACGCTCTTAAAGCTCAGTTGTTAAATCTCATCCTTATTAAAAGATCACCTGCATATACTCGTATACTATTTCCATTTCATTATTATTTTCTAATTATCAATTGCTCTACTCTTTCGTTTACACATTCTGCAATTGTTTACCAATGCGGTTAACGACAGTTCCACGTTACGAAAGTGCTGACCGTGCACTATGGTAAAAGTTCAAAGCAGTTCAATTGGCAAATGTGCACATAAGTGTATGCGTTCGGCTCTTATTTATTAATAAAAATTTTATTAAATTATACGTGCGCCTTAGAGATATGCACATCTTTTCTTATTGTTAGTGATAAAATCTTAGCACTACTGAGGTTTGGTTGACAGTGTGAGTTTGACTATTAAGTACCAGGGAAAGCCAGGATCTTATACGGCAAGTAAAAATCCGTCCACGACTAACAGTAGCATAACTGGCAAAGGATGCTGAGGAGAAACACGTACAAAAATTATATGCTGATACTGTACCAAAAATATTATTATTATTATAATTTGTACAAAAATTAATTAGTGTACAATTTGTAAGAGGAGCACTAGCAACTGCGGCTTTCAGCTCTCGTATAATAAATATGGTGTACCAGTTTTTTTTTACATTTAATACATGTTGTATTCGTTGTGACTATTTTAAAATGAAATTAGTTAAATTAGTATTTTTTATGAAACTATATAATTTTTTTATATTATCTATTGAAGGGTTATTTAGCAGCTCGCTGGGGATTTTGTCCGAAAGAAGATTGCTCGTCGCAATATTGAAGTGCTGGCATTCGTCCAATAAGTGGATTATTGAGACTGATTGTGTATCTCAGAACTGGCAATTTGGTGTGCCTGATCCATTTAGCAGGTGTTCGTGGCTAATTTTGATGTGCCCTAGTCTGAGGCGAATGATTGGACGGATCTCGGACCAATTGAGATGTGCTGGGTAGATAGGGCAAAGTATCAATTGGTTGATTGAAGCATAATGGTGTACGTAGTCAGCCCAAGATCTTTTTTGTATTTTGAGCATATATTCATATATATACCGGTGTATGTCTTTTTTTTCGATGGTGTTTGAAGTGTAAGCTGGAGTCCTTCGGGCAGTATTGGCCATTGCGTCAGCATATTCGTTTCCGCGAATACCAGAATGGCTTGGAATCCACATTATTTTGATTTTTTTGTTGAATTTTATAAGTCTATCTCGGATTTTAGAGATAAATTGCGAATATAATTGATACTTGCTTGACTGTCTGAGCAAATAATAAATTTACCCCTGGTTTTGGCAGATTGGGTAATTGCGTTGTTGATTGCTGTTAGCTCTGCAGTAAAAGCAGAGCAATGGTTGCCGAGTAGACCAATGCAAACACTACTGTGGCCGTATCACTCTCAAAAAATCGTTTGTTTGAAAAGACGGCAAAAATTTGCAAAAAAAATTTTAATCAAGTGAATACTTCTGGAAAAAGGTAATGTTTTCTGACGAAAGCTTATTTTGTAATATTGAATTTTAAGGACCTTAGATAGTCTGGTTGAGACCCGGTGCAGCCTTCCCAAAAGAAATTGGCAAATTTGAGTTTATTGAGAATAAAGTGGACTACCTAAATATCTTCATACGGAAGATGAAGACCAGCGCAAAAATGTTTTCCTTAGATCCATCATTTTACTTTTTGTACGACAATGACCCAAAGCATACAACAGAGGTAGTGAAGCTTTGCCTCCTTTATAATGGACCCCATCAGTTGCGCATGCCCCCAAAATCGATCGGCTTAAATCCGATAGAGCATTTATGGGATTTACTAGAACGGCGCATTCGAAATCACCATATTTATTCGAATGCTATGCTCAGGAACGTAATTCGGGCGGAGTGGGCAAACGTTAGTACCATAGAGAAATCAAAATTAGTCCAATCAATGCCGAAAAGTTTAGCAAACGTGGTTAAGAGAAAGGGATGCCCAACCAGTTATTGAATATTATTTTTTTTAAATTAATTTTGAAAATTGTTAATTTTTCCTTTCATTTATATTTTGTACGTAGACCTTTTCTGCATTGAATTTCGCTCTTTTTGGATTTAAGTTCAGCAATTTTTTGTTTGTTGTTTTTTTTGCCAAAGTCTATGATACTGCATCAACAAAATTCAAAAAAATCATCCCGAAATTTAATAAATAACTTCAATTTGTTGTTTTCATATGTTGTACGTAATATTTTTCTGATAAGTTTATGTATATTTAATAGTGTTATTTTCTCAGAATATATTTTGGAACTCTTCAAACACCTATATATATTTCTTGACCTAGAGGCGGGAAGATACTTATAGTCGGGAAGATGGCAATACACAAATAATTTGTAAATATTGCCGTTTGTTCCATTGGCACTTATGTGGCCTAATCACAGAATCGGTGAAGACAACCCGCTATTGGGTTACGACCGAACTTAACAGTGCTCACCAATCGCCTCAGATTTGCGCGCGTCTTCTCTAATCCTTTATACCATGCGGGGTTAGGGTTTCCTCGACTGGGTCCCTCCATTGGTGGCTTGGTCGTCTTCTACGTCGTCATTCGGCGGCTTCCGCTTCGAACACCCTTAGTACTTAACTGTTTTATAAATAATTAAAATTGACGTCTAGACTTGTGAAATCTAAGGGACAGAAATTTAAGTGTGAAAGAAATATAGGGTAAATAAATTGAATTTGTAATAATAGCCGGCTCATATGGTTTAGTACATTCACAGGATCTGCATGGATTATTTCAAATTCTTTCTAATATTTTTCTCTTATATTCGAGAGACATAGTTGCTAGTTCTCTCTTATTAGTTGTGAGGTATAATAATAAAATTGTTATTCGTTCCTCAATCCCTTGCAGACATAATTAATTATGATGCACCTTATAATAATTATAAAAAATTATTAAACACAATAATAGCCGCTCTCTCTGGTAAACATTCTAGACTCACATCCAGAGGGCCACGGATTAAAATCGTACCACGGGTTTGGGTGTCAAAAATGCTTATTTTTCTCTTCGATTCTACGTCCTCAGTAGCTAGTACTAATTCCCCAACCCCTAGGAGGCATAATTAATTAATTATTAATAAACAAATAATAAATTCCACTTATATATTACATAATTGCCCATAGAAGATGTACCTGCCTTTTTTGCTTCTCTACCACGAGCAATTTTCGAATGACATACTGCCCTGCACACTGATAAAAGTAAGTCCTTATGCAAAAATCTCTATATACATATATTCATGTTTTTTGTACTAAATATATATTCGTTAGCACTAAACTGTGGTACAACTTAAAAAATGTGTTCGATCCCATTGTTTTCTTACATGCAATATCACACGTTTTAATATCTACAATACAGCTAACTAATGCACGCAAGGCATCACACAATTACTTGAACACTAATTTTAACGTATAATAATTTCAGTGTATCGCGCTCAATTTTACATGTACTGTAATATATTGCTCAATAGGTCAAGAAAGATAAAAAGAGGTTTTGTTCGAAAAACAGCAGTCACTAAAATTCGGATTTTGTCGATTTGAATTGGTATATTTCAGCCATTAAAAACTGTTTCATTGGGTTTATACAAAATGTAGTGATGGCGGAAAATATAAAAATTATAATTTATTAATAACCATAAATCATTATAAAAGTTAAATTAAATCCAAAAATTGTATTTGCTGCTTCAATTTGTTTAATACCGATTAGTTCAACAACTTTTTTTCATAAGAAATAGGGCATTCTGGTCTAGTAGCGATTGTACAAATTTATGAACACGAGGAATCAGGATGTATACCGGCAAAAATGTTATTACACAGAGATAAAAGTATATAACGAAAAAATTAATGAAACACAATTTGCAAGTGAATTTTATTAAATCTTAATTCTTTTAAATTTTGTATTATTTATGAACTTAAATATTTGACTTTTCCTTAACTGGGTCGTTAATTACTTTTGCTTTATCTGAATATACCTAGAACACTGGAGCTATTTGTTGAATCGCTCCTAACAAAAATACTTAAAATAACCAATTCCCGAAATGCAAAGACACTGTCTACGTCACATATGAAACAGTGCATTATAGCAGAGCAACGATTTGTCTTTCTTCGTGAGCTGGTGAAAAATATATAAGATATAAGCGTAGCTGAAGAAGCAGCTAATTACAATGAAGACGAAGGGCGGAGCTCGCCAGAAGGGAACTACCCTGCTTCAGATACACCATATGATCTTCGCATGCCATCAACATCAGTTCGAGTATCTCGCAGAACGTTAGAAAACGGTGGAAAATTTACAAGAAGTACACTCAGAATGCCAGTGAGTTAAATACACTATCTCAACAATATGAAAAAAAATAGCCGTGCACACTTGAAGAGGGAATCAGATGTGATACTTCGATTACAACAACGTGTAGGCATCTCGTCAGGCGTTCTATTGCACTCCACATCAAAAACCAGTGTAAATTCATATTATTTGCTTCAGCCTCCAAAGTTAATGCGTTCCGATTCTACTCTAACAACTACAATTTCGTCAAATTGGCAAAGTCAAAAGCATCGCCACCGGCTTCAACATCATTTACAATCGGTGCCATTGAAAAGTAGCATCGGCACCGACAATAATTGTTCGGTATCTTGCATTGGCTCAAAACAATCAATAAACGAACACCCATGACTTCAGTCACAATCAGCCATTTACCCCTAGTAATCCTATCAGCAATGCAACTGCAACTACGGCCAGTAGCAATTCGTTTTTTTAACTAGACTATGGCAAAATTTAATTAGATTTAAAATTTATTTAGTGACCAATTTGAAATTTCTATTAATAAAAATAACAAATACCTAATTTATTAATTATGAAGTTATTCCTTATTGATATCAATAAGTTTTGTACATTTGTCTCAATTAAACCATTTGCACCCAACTTTGGACCCGAAAAAATTAAAATATTTTGAAAAACTATAAAGTGAAACCAAATTCGAATCTGCGATAAATCGTCCCAGAAACCTCAACGGCATTCAACCACTTTGCAGGGAAAGCACTTCAGCACATCGAGGGAATTTCTTTCGGAAAAATTTTTCAAATGTAAGTGATTTGCCCAATTGCTATTTAATAAAGTATTGAAAAATCATCCTTGTGCTCCTAAATTTTAAATTCAGCGCATTAGTGAAAATCACAATTTGCTAAAAGTATAAAAAATTCTTCTCTTCTTAATTTTTAATTGCTTAGAATTATTAATTAAAAAGAAATAAAAATTTATTATTCTTTCAAATTTATATGTCAATGACTTTGAGTGTCAGTTAGTTAGTCGTTTTAAAAATTTAAGCACGGGCCATAAAAACGAATAGAAATGAACGGTGACCAGGTAACGGTTATTGTAGCTCCAGCGCAAAAACAAGACTTTTATAGAAAATTAGAAAAGGTCGCCCAAAAATTTACAGTAACGCTAGCGAGAATTATAGAAACTTTCGAAGAGGTAAACATTTTGAATTATATTAAATGCGACGAAACCCTTGACCTTGTTATGTTTTTGTCTGATTTCGATGGAAAACAGGAAAAATAATTCTTGTCGTTCGAAGCGTTTAGATGAAAGCGCTTAAAATCAGGCCCCAATTAGGGGACTAGAGATGAACAGCGTTGACCAAAGGATAGGCTTTGGTGGGCAAAGGAATCGTTACGGGAAAGCCGTAGTAATACTTATCTCGAAAGACAAGCACGGACTGAACATACACACATCGTCTTTTCGCTTCCGTCATCCAACAAATCTCGAGATTCAAAATAGGACGGAGTATTTTCCACAAAACCGAGGAAATAGTTTCAAAATTCTAAACGACAATTTAGGGACAGTAGATTAGGCGTCTAGTGGTAAGTCTAGCATGCTTACCACTAGATCACAGAGGATGACTATAGGCACGTAAAGAAAAAAAAAACTGAAACTACTCCTATATCTATGGTGGTAAAAGACTTAAATATTCTTACAGATCACCTGACCTAGTTTTACATAGGCATACGAAAAATTTGGTAGTCGATATAGATGGATAGATGGATAGAAGGCAAAGGAGGTCGCTGTTGGAGTTATGCGTCTTTGTTGTGCGTTTATATCTGCCTGAACTCTATTTTCTGAATCTAAGAGAGGACGCTTACTGAGCGCCTTATTGGCAGCCTGAGTCCACTATATTGAATTAATCCGCGTGAGTTAAAACGCTCTTAAAGCTCAGTTGTTAAATCTCATCCTTATTAAAAGGTCACCTGCATATATACTATTTCCATTTCATTATTATTTTCTAATTATCAATTGCTCTACTCTTTCGTTTACACATTCTGCAATTATTTACCAATGCGGTTAATGACTGGTCCACGTTACGAAAGTGCTGACCGTGCACTATGATAAAAGTTCAAAGCAGTTCAATTGGCAAATGTGCACATAAGTGTATGCGTTCGGCTCTTATTTATTAATAAAAATTTTATTAAATTATACGTGCACATCTTTTCTTATTGTTAGTGATGAAATCTTAGCACTACTGAGGTTTGGTTGACAGTGTGAGTTTGACTCACAACATCCCTCCCATTTCTTTTGCTTGGTAGTGCAACAACCTCTTAGTTAATAATTCTTCCTATTCTCTAGTGATATACCTGCACCAAAAACAATTTGTGCATACTAATTTCTATACAATACATTTGTCTTTTTTATTATCTAGCTTTGCCATGTTTTTTGGGTTGTTATTGTTTGTTTTATCTTTTATTGTGTATTTGTAATTTTTTTTTTTTTTTTGTTTCTTGAAATGTATATTTTGTGTTGCTTGATTATGTGTTTTTATATATATTATTTTTTCTGTTTATTATTTTTGAATTTTTTCTTTTTTATGATTTTCTTTTCTTTTTTATTTTTGTTTTGCAATTTATTCCTATAATTTATTCTTACAATATTTTTGTTTTATAATTTATTCCTTTAGTTTATTCTTACAATACTACTGCTCTTCCTTCTCTTGGTGTGCTGCATTCTCTCGGTGAATTCTACATTCAAATTCCATCTTACTGGAACGGTACGTATAAAATAGGAGGCCGCCGTGTGTTTTGTTCACCGACAGTCTTTGATTTTGTGGTAGTCATGGAAATTTTAAAACCTTTGTCTGCTCTGCAGTTTGATGAATGGGTGGAAGATGCGCGTAGTTGCGCTTCTGACGAAGCCAAGATAAATCTTCGGTAGTAAGTGCCGGCGGAGACTTTTCAATTGTAGAAAACGTTGATAAGTTAGCCGATGAAGCTTGGCTACGTAATGCTGGATCTGTAAGTAGTGAGAATGAAGTTTGCGCCAGATTATACTCATTGCAACTTGAAGTTAATGATTAAAGTCAAGGCTATGCTTGTTGTTGTAGCTGCCTCGTACCTTATTTACTGAAGAGCCTTGGATTTTAGATAACTTTGTCGATTTCTGTTAAAAAGTATGCACATTGGCGTATGAAATATTTGCTGAAACGATGGATTTTTCTTGCTGAAAACACAAATGTTTTCGTATAGTTGTATCAACTCTGCAATCAATATACCGTAACATCAGCATTGTCATCATAATAATAGTTATCCTCTGTGGCTTAAAAATAGCTTAGAAATTTACTTATGACCGCTGTGAGTTGTTTTTCTTCGATTTGGTAGGCATTTTGCTGGTACCTTCTTCATTTTCGCATCGTCTCGCGCATGGGGAGTTAGAACCTCTTCCAGTCTTTTATCTCAAATGGACTTTCACTTAGGTTAGGTTAATATGGCTGGCATAAAGCCACACGCAGACCGATTGGTCTTTAGCGATACCAGATGGGGTATGACCTTTATGTAGATTTGCAGTAGACATCTCGTAGGTTGTCAACGCTTTTTGCGAATTTAAGCAATGCTGTCAGCTCCATTCCTGAAACGTCTTTCAATCTCCCAAATTGTGGGATTCCTAAGCATTTTAAGCGCGTTTTTGATAACACAGGACGTATACAAAGACATGTTCTAAAGTTTCCTTTACATTTCCTACATTCGTCGTTGTCCGTAATTCCAATCTTGAGTGCAGTCCGGCCAGTAAATGATAGCCTGCCATTATACCTATGATAGTTCTACAGTCTTATCGTATGAGCGCGAGTATAATTCGCGTTTGTATCCCAGCGTTGACCTAACATATGACATGAAATTTTGGAGGTGGTTAAAATTTGCCACCTTGCCTTCACCTGCCTTGTCATGTGGCCGTTTCATTGAATCGTTTTTTAAGAGGTGTCTTTATGTAATTTTTTGTTCAAGTGGTAAGTAGACAGCGTTCTTTGCAATCTCATCTGCTATTTCAGTCCCTTCTATGCACTTATGACCAGGTACCCAATAGATATGCAATCTTCTATTTGCGACTAGCCTTTCTATGGCTTCCCTGATCTCTAGGACATTTTTGGATTTTATACTATATGAGTTAATCGCCTTTGTCGCTGCCTGGTTGTCCACTTTTATGTTTATTTTTGAGTAATTTTCTGTCTTGGTGTAGGGATGCTCCGCGGCTCTTCTAACAGCAAAGACTTCCTCTTCAAAGAACCTGCTCTGGTCAGGCAGCTTTATAGATTGCTTAATTCCCAACCCTGATCAGTGTCTGCCCGCTTCCACTCCATCCATCGTTTTAGAGCCGTCTGTGTAAAAGTTAAAGGCCTTCGGCTGGGCCTCATGCTCTTGCGCCACCCCCCTTCTTCGCTTGTAGTACAATACCTTCTCTCCCAATTAAAACGCGGAGTCATGGAGTCAGTGCTGCACAAATCGCTTCTATCTATTGAGCTAGGCCCGAAGGTTCTGTAAGTAAATTCTCCTTTAGCCGTCAGTATCCCCTCGGATTTCGCTGCAAGATTCTCCGTTGAAAGGTCGTTAGGCGGTATGTTGAGAACCCTTTCGTAAGCAGCCCTTGGAGTAGTTCTCAGTGCGCCTGTTATACAAAGTGCAGCGAGTCGTTGGATAGCGGAGTTGCAGCATGGTTGTAACTTTTTACTGAAGCGTCATAAAACCTTGAAATTTTGTGGCAATAAAGTACTCTTCTCAATTTAAGCTATCGGTCATACCTATGCTACCCTTGAGTCCAAAATGAAATACTGGCAAAACTTCAAATGGATCTAACTTCTATACAGTGCGTCCTAAACCTATCAAAATTTGTAACATTCAAATGCTTGTAACTTTTTACTGGAGCATCATAAAACCTTGATATTTTGTGACAATAAAGTACTATTGTCATTTTGCATTATCGGTCATAGCTATGCTACCCTTGAGTCCAAAATGAAACACTGATAACACTTCAATTTGCTCTAAATTCTATGCGGTGCGTTCTACCCACATCTATCAAAGTTTGCAACATTCAAATGATCGTAATTTTTACTGGAGCTTCATAATGGCTTGATATTTTGTGACAATAAAGTACTCGTGCCTCTTGTCAAATTACGCTATCGGTCTAAGCTATGCTACCCTTGAGTCCAAAATGAAACCTCGATAAAGCTTCAAATGGATCTAACTTCTATACGGTGCGTCCTACACCTAGCAAAGTTTGTAACATTCAAATGCTTGTAACTTTTTACTGGAGCGTCTTAAAACGTTGATATTTTGTGACAATAAACTACTCTTGTTAATTTGCATTATCGGTGATAGGTATGCTACCCTTGAGTCCAAAATGAAACACTGAAAACTTCAAATGGCTCTAACTTCTATATGCTGCTTCCTATACCTATCAAAGCTTGCAACATTCAAATGCTTCTAACGTTTTATTGGAGCAAAATAAAACCTTGAACTTTTATGCCAAATTAAACACTGATAAAACTACAAATGGCCCTAACTTCTATACGATGCTTCCTACACCAATCAAAGTTTTTCAACTAATTGTAACTTTTTAATGGAGCGTCATACAACCTTGAAACTTTGTCACAATAAAGTACTCTTGTCAATTTGCATTATCGAACAAGGCTATGCTACCCTTGAGTCCAAAATGAAACACTGATAAAACTTCAAATGGCTCTAAATTCTATGCGGTGCGTTCTACTCACACCTATCAAAGTTTGCAGCATTCAAATGATTGTATTTTTTACTGGAGTGTCCTAAAGCCTTGATATTTTGTGACAATAAAGTACTCGTGTCTCTTGTCTATTTAAGCTATCGGTCATACCTATGCTACCCTGGAGTCAAAAATTAAACACCGATAAAGTTTCAAATGGCCCTAACTTCTATACGGTGCCTCCTACACCTATTAAAGTTTGCAACATGCAAATGTTTGTAACTTTTAACCGGAGCGTCATAATAGCTTGAAATTTTGTGACAATAAAGTTCTCTTGTCAATTTGAGTTATCGATCATAGCTATGCTACCACTGTGTCCAAAATGAAACATGATAAAACTTCAAATGGCTCTAACTTTTATACGATGCGTCCTACACCAATCATAGTTTGCAACATTCAAATAATTGTAACTTTTTAATGGAGCGTCATAAAGCCTTTATATTTTGTGACAATAAAGTACTCGTGCCTCTTGTCAATTTATGGTATCGGTCATAGCAATGCTACACTTGAGTCCAAAATAAAACACTGATAAATCTTTAAATGGCTCTAACTTCTATCTGGTACGTCCTATATCTAAAAAAACTTTTGGAACACTCAAATGGTTGTATCCATTTATTGGAGCGTCATAAAACCTTAAAATTTTGTGACAATAAAGTACTCTTGTCAATTTGAGTTATTATCGGTCATAGCTATGCTACCCTTGAGTCCAAAAAGAAACAGCGATAAAGCTTCAAATGGCCCTAACTTCTATACGGTGCGCCCTACACTTTTGATAGTTTACAACATTCAAATGCTAGTAACTTTTTATTGGAACGTCATAAAACCTTGAAATTATGTGACAATAAAGTACTCTTGTCAATTTGACCTATTGGTCATAGCTACGCTACTCTTGATTTCCAATTGAAACACTGATAAAACTTCAAATGGCTCTAAATTCTATGCGGTGCGTCCTACACACACATATCAAAGTTTGCAACATTCAAATGATTGTAATATTCACTTTCGCGTCATAAAGCCTGATATTTTGTGACAATAAAGTACTCGTGCCTCTTGCCTATTTAAGCTATCGGTCATAGCTATGCTACCCTTGAGCCCAAAAAGAAACACCGATAAAGCTTCAAATGGCCGTAATTTCTACACGGTGGGTCCTACACCTTTTAAAGTTTGCAACATTCAAATGCTTGTAACTTTTTACCGGAGCGTCATAAAATCTTGAAATTTTGTGACATTAAAGTTCTCGGGCCTCTTGTCAATTTAAGTTATCGGTCAAAGCTATGCTACCATTGAGTCCAAAATGAAACATGATAAAACTTCAAATTGCTCTAACTAATATACTGTGCGTCCTACACCTATCAAAGTTTGCAACATTCAAATGTTTGTAACTTTTTACTGGAGCACCATAAAACCTTGAACTTTTGTGACAAAAAGAAATACTGATAAAACTACAAATGGCCCTAACTTCTATACTGTGCGTCCTACTCCTATCAAAGTTTGTAACATTCAAATGCTTGTAACTTTTAACTGGAGCGTCATAAAACCTTGATATTTTGTGACAATAAAATGCTCTTGTCAATTTGAGATATCGGCAAAAGCTATGCTACCCTTTGGTCCAAAATGAAACACTGATAACACTTCAATTTGCTCTAAATTCTATGCGGTGCGTTCTACCCACATCTATCAAAGTTTGCAACATTCAAATGATCGTAATTTTTACTGGAGCTTCATAATGGCTTGATATTTTGTGACAATAAAGTACTCGTGCCTCTTGTCAAATTACGCTATCGGTCAAAGCTATGCTACCCTTGAGTCCAAAATGAAACCTCGATAAAGCTTCAAATGGATCTAACTTCTATACGGTGCGTCCTACACCTAGCAAAGTTTGTAACATTCAAATGCTTGTAACTTTTTACTGGAGCGTTATAAAACGTTGATATTTTGTGACAATAAACTACTCTTGTTAATTTGCATGATCGGTGATAGCTATGCTACCCTTGAGTCCAAAATGAAACACTGAAAACTTCAAATGGCTCTAACTTCTATATGCTGCTTCCTATACCTATCAAAGCTTGCAACATTCAAATGCTTCTAACGTTTTATTGGAGCAAAATAAAACCTTGAACTTTTATGCCAAATTAAACACTGATAAAACTACAAATGGCCATAACTTCTATACGATGCTTCCTACACCAATCAAAGTTTTTCAAATAATTGTAACTTTTTAATGGAGCGTCATACAACCTTGAAACTTTGTCACAATAAAGTACTCTTGTCAATTTGCATTATCGAACAAGGCTATGCTACCCTGGAGTCCAAAATGAAACACTGATAAAACTTCAAATGGCTCTAAATTCTATGCGGTGCGTCCTTCCCACATCTATCAAAGATTGCAACATAAAAAATGATCGTAATTTTTACTGGACCGTCATGAAACCTTGACATTGTGTGACAATAAAGTACTAGTGCCTCTAGTCAATTTACGCTATCGGTCATAGCTATGCTACCCTTGAGTCCAAAATGAAACCTCGATACTGCTTCAAATGGATCTAACTTCTATATGGTGCGTCCTACTCCTAGCAAAGTTTGTAACATTCAAATGCTTGTAACTTTTTACTGGAGCGTCATAAAACGTTGATATTTTGTGACAATAAACTACTCTTGTTAATTTGCATTATCGGTGATAGCTATGCTACCCTTGAGTGCAAAATGAAACACTGAAAACTTCAAATGGCTCTAACTTCTATATGCTGCTTCCTATACCTATCAAAGCTTGCAACATTCAAATGCTTCTAACGTTTTATTGGAGCAAAATAAAACCTTGAACTTTTATGCCAAATTAAACACTGATAAAACTACAAATGGCCCTAACTTCTATACGATGCTTCCTACACCAATCAAAGTTTTTCAAATAATTGTAACTTTTTAATGGAGCGTCATACAACCTTGAAACTTTGTCACAATAAAGTACTCTTGTCAATTTGCATTATCGAACAAGGCTATGCTACCCTTGAGTCCAAAATGAAACACTGATAAAACTTCAAATGGCTCTAAATTCTATGCGGTGCGTTCTACTCACACCTATCAAAGTTTGCAGCATTCAAATGATTGTATTTTTTACTGGAGTGTCCTAAAGCCTTGATATTTTGTGACAATAAAGTACTCGTGTCTCTTGTCTATTTAAGCTATCGGTCATACCTATGCTACCCTGGAGTCAAAAATTAAACACCGATAAAGTTTCAAATGGCCCTAACTTCTATACGGTGCCTCCTACACCTATTAAAGTTTGCAACATGCAAATGTTTGTAACTTTTAACCGGAGCGTCATAATAGCTTGAAATTTTGTGACAATAAAGTTCTCTTGTCAATTTGAGTTATCGATCATAGCTATGCTACCACTGTGTCCAAAATGAAACATGATAAAACTTCAAATGGCTCTAACTTTTATACGATGCGTCCTACACCAATCATAGTTTGCAACATTCAAATAATTGTAACTTTTTAATGGAGCGTCATAAAGCCTTTATATTTTGTGACAATAAAGTACTCGTGCCTCTTGTCAATTTATGGTATCCGTCATAGCAATGCTACACTTGAGTCCAAAATAAAACACTGATAAATCTTTAAATGGCTCTAACTTCTATCTGGTACGTCCTATATCTAAAAAAACTTTTGGAACACTCAAATGGTTGTATCCATTTATTGGAGCGTCATAAAACCTTAAAATTTTGTGACAATAAAGTACTCTTGTCAATTTGAGTTATTATCGGTCATAGCTATGCTACCCTTGAGTCCAAAAAGAAACAGCGATAAAGCTTCAAATGGCCCTAACTTCTATACGGTGCGCCCTACACTTTTGATAGTTTACAACATTCAAATGCTAGTAACTTTTTATTGGAACGTCATAAAACCTTGAAATTATGTGACAATAAAGTACTCTTGTCAATTTGACCTATTGGTCATAGCTACGCTACTCTTGATTTCCAATTGAAACACTGATAAAACTTCAAATGGCTCTAAATTCTATGCGGTGCGTCCTACACACACATATCAAAGTTTGCAACATTCAAATGATTGTAATATTCACTTTCGCGTCATAAAGCCTGATATTTTGTGACAATAAAGTACTCGTGCCTCTTGCCTATTTAAGCTATCGGTCATAGCTATGCTACCCTTGAGCCCAAAAAGAAACACCGATAAAGCTTCAAATGGCCGTAATTTCTACACGGTGGGTCCTACACCTTTTAAAGTTTGCAACATTCAAATGCTTGTAACTTTTTACCGGAGCGTCATAAAATCTTGAAATTTTGTGACATTAAAGTTCTCGGGCCTCTTGTCAATTTAAGTTATCGGTCAAAGCTATGCTACCATTGAGTCCAAAATGAAACATGATAAAACTTCAAATTGCTCTAACTAATATACTGTGCGTCCTACACCTATCAAAGTTTGCAACATTCAAATGTTTGTAACTTTTTACTGGAGCACCATAAAACCTTGAACTTTTGTGACAAAAAGAAATACTGATAAAACTACAAATGGCCCTAACTTCTATACTGTGCGTCCTACTCCTATCAAAGTTTGTAACATTCAAATGCTTGTAACTTTTAACTGGAGCGTCATAAAACCTTGATATTTTGTGACAATAAAGTACTATTGTCATTTTGCATTATCGGTCATAGCTATGCTACCCTTGAGTCCAAAATGAAACACTGATAACACTTCAATTTGCTCTAAATTCTATGCGGTGCGTTCTACCCACATCTATCAAAGTTTGCAACATTCAAATGATCGTAATTTTTACTGGAGCTTCATAATGGCTTGATATTTTGTGACAATAAAGTACTCGTGCCTCTTGTCAAATTACGCTATCGGTCAAAGCTATGCTACCCTTGAGTCCAAAATGAAACCTCGATAAAGCTTCAAATGGATCTAACTTCTATACGGTGCGTCCTACACCTAGCAAAGTTTGTAACATTCAAATGCTTGTAACTTTTTACTGGAGCGTTATAAAACGTTGATATTTTGTGACAATAAACTACTCTTGTTAATTTGCAGGATCGGTGATAGCTATGCTACCCTTGAGTCCAAAATGAAACACTGAAAACTTCAAATGGCTCTAACTTCTATATGCTGCTTCCTATACCTATCAAAGCTTGCAACATTCAAATGCTTCTAACGTTTTATTGGAGCAAAATAAAACCTTGAACTTTTATGCCAAATTAAACACTGATAAAACTACAAATGGCCATAACTTCTATACGATGCTTCCTACACCAATCAAAGTTTTTCAAATAATTGTAACTTTTTAATGGAGCGTCATACAACCTTGAAACTTTGTCACAATAAAGTACTCTTGTCAATTTGCATTATCGAACAAGGCTATGCTACCCTGGAGTCCAAAATGAAACACTGATAAAACTTCAAATGGCTCTAAATTCTATGCGGTGCGTCCTTCCCACATCTATCAAAGATTGCAACATAAAAAATGATCGTAATTTTTACTGGACCGTCATGAAACCTTGACATTGTGTGACAATAAAGTACTAGTGCCTCTAGTCAATTTACGCTATCGGTCATAGCTATGCTACCCTTGAGTCCAAAATGAAACCTCGATACTGCTTCAAATGGATCTAACTTCTATATGGTGCGTCCTACTCCTAGCAAAGTTTGTAACATTCAAATGCTTGTAACTTTTTACTGGAGCGTCATAAAACGTTGATATTTTGTGACAATAAACTACTCTTGTTAATTTGCATTATCGGTGATAGCTATGCTACCCTTGAGTGCAAAATGAAACACTGAAAACTTCAAATGGCTCTAACTTCTATATGCTGCTTCCTATACCTATCAAAGCTTGCAACATTCAAATGCTTCTAACGTTTTATTGGAGCAAAATAAAACCTTGAACTTTTATGCCAAATTAAACACTGATAAAACTACAAATGGCCCTAACTTCTATACGATGCTTCCTACACCAATCAAAGTTTTTCAAATAATTGTAACTTTTTAATGGAGCGTCATACAACCTTGAAACTTTGTCACAATAAAGTACTCTTGTCAATTTGCATTATCGAACAAGGCTATGCTACCCTTGAGTCCAAAATGAAACACTGATAAAACTTCAAATGGCTCTAAATTCTATGCGGTGCGTTCTACTCACACCTATCAAAGTTTGCAGCATTCAAATGATTGTATTTTTTACTGGAGTGTCCTAAAGCCTTGATATTTTGTGACAATAAAGTACTCGTGTCTCTTGTCTATTTAAGCTATCGGTCATACCTATGCTACCCTGGAGTCAAAAATTAAACACCGATAAAGTTTCAAATGGCCCTAACTTCTATACGGTGCCTCCTACACCTATTAAAGTTTGCAACATGCAAATGTTTGTAACTTTTAACCGGAGCGTCATAATAGCTTGAAATTTTGTGACAATAAAGTTCTCTTGTCAATTTGAGTTATCGATCATAGCTATGCTACCACTGTGTCCAAAATGAAACATGATAAAACTTCAAATGGCTCTAACTTTTATACGATGCGTCCTACACCAATCATAGTTTGCAACATTCAAATAATTGTAACTTTTTAATGGAGCGTCATAAAGCCTTTATATTTTGTGACAATAAAGTACTCGTGCCTCTTGTCAATTTATGGTATCGGTCATAGCAATGCTACACTTGAGTCCAAAATAAAACACTGATAAATCTTTAAATGGCTCTAACTTCTATCTGGTACGTCCTATATCTAAAAAAACTTTTGGAACACTCAAATGGTTGTATCCATTTATTGGAGCGTCATAAAACATTAAAATTTTGTGACAATAAAGTACTCTTGACAATTCGAGATATCGGTCATAGCTATGCTACCCTTGAGTCCAAAAAGAAACAGCGATAAAGCTTCAAATGGCCCTAACTTCTATACGGTGCGCCCTACACTTTTGATAGTTTACAACATTCAAATGCTAGTAACTTTTTATTGGAACGTCATAAAACCTTGAAATTATGTGACAATAAAGTACTCTTGTCAATTTGACCTATTGGTCATAGCTACGCTACTCTTGATTTCCAATTGAAACACTGATAAAACTTCAAATGTCTCTAAATTCTATGCGGTGCGTCCTACACACACATATCAAAGTTTGCAACATTCAAATGATTGTAATATTCACTTTCGCGTCATAAAGCCTGATATTTTGTGACAATAAAGTACTCGTGCCTCTTGCCTATTTAAGCTATCGGTCATAGCTATGCTACCCTTGAGCCCAAAAAGAAACACCGATAAAGCTTCAAATGGCCGTAATTTCTACACGGTGGGTCCTACACCTTTTAAAGTTTGCAACATTCAAATGCTTGTAACTTTTTACCGGAGCGTCATAAAATCTTGAAATTTTGTGACATTAAAGTTCTCGGGCCTCTTGTCAATTTAAGTTATCGGTCAAAGCTATGCTACCATTGAGTCCAAAATGAAACATGATAAAACTTCAAATTGCTCTAACTAATATACTGTGCGTCCTACACCTATCAAAGTTTGCAACATTCAAATGTTTGTAACTTTTTACTGGAGCACCATAAAACCTTGAACTTTTGTGACAAAAAGAAATACTGATAAAACTACAAATGGCCCTAACTTCTATACTGTGCGTCCTACTCCTATCAAAGTTTGTAACATTCAAATGCTTGTAACTTTTAACTGGAGCGTCATAAAACCTTGATATTTTGTGACAATAAAGTACTATTGTCATTTTGCATTATCGGTCATAGCTATGCTACCCTTGAGTCCAAAATGAAACACTGATAACACTTCAATTTGCTCTAAATTCTATGCGGTGCGTTCTACCCACATCTATCAAAGTTTGCAACATTCAAATGATCGTAATTTTTACTGGAGCTTCATAATGGCTTGATATTTTGTGACAATAAAGTACTCGTGCCTCTTGTCAAATTACGCTATCGGTCAAAGCTATGCTACCCTTGAGTCCAAAATGAAACCTCGATAAAGCTTCAAATGGATCTAACTTCTATACGGTGCGTCCTACACCTAGCAAAGTTTGTAACATTCAAATGCTTGTAACTTTTTACTGGAGCGTCATAAAACGTTGATATTTTGTGACAATAAACTACTCTTGTTAATTTGCATGATCGGTGATAGCTATGCTACCCTTGAGTCCAAAATGAAACACTGAAAACTTCAAATGGCTCTAACTTCTATATGCTGCTTCCTATACCTATCAAAGCTTGCAACATTCAAATGCTTCTAACGTTTTATTGGAGCAAAATAAAACCTTGAACTTTTATGCCAAATTAAACACTGATAAAACTACAAATGGCCATAACTTCTATACGATGCTTCCTACACCAATCAAAGTTTTTCAAATAATTGTAACTTTTTAATGGAGCGTCATACAACCTTGAAACTTTGTCACAATAAAGTACTCTTGTCAATTTGCATTATCGAACAAGGCTATCTACCCTTGAGTCCAAAATGAAACACTGATAAAACTTCAAATGGCTCTAAATTCTATGCGGTGCGTCCTTCCCACATCTATCAAAGATTGCAACATAAAAAATGATCGTAATTTTTACTGGACCGTCATGAAACCTTGACATTGTGTGACAATAAAGTACTAGTGCCTCTAGTCAATTTACGCTATCGGTCATAGCTATGCTACCCTTGAGTCCAAAATGAAACCTCGATACTGCTTCAAATGGATCTAACTTCTATATGGTGCGTCCTACTCCTAGCAAAGTTTGTAACATTCAAATGCTTGTAACTTTTTACTGGAGCGTCATAAAACGTTGATATTTTGTGACAATAAACTACTCTTGTTAATTTGCATTATCGGTGATAGCTATGCTACCCTTGAGTCCAAAATGAAACACTGAAAACTTCAAATGGCTCTAACTTCTATATGCTGCGTCCTATACCTATCAAAGCTTGCAACATTCAAATGCTTCTAACGTTTTATTGGAGCAAAATAAAACCTTGAACTTTTATGCCAAATTAAACACTGATAAAACTACAAATCGCCCTAACTTCTATACGATGCTTCCTACACCAATCAAAGTTTTTCAAATAATTGTAACTTTTTAATGGAGCGTCATACAACCTTGACACTTTGTCACAATAAAGTACTCTTGTCAATTTGCATTATCGAACAAGGCTATGCTACCCTTGAGTCCAAAATGAAACACTGATAAAACTTCAAATGGCTCTAAATTCTATGCGGTGCGTTCTACTCACACCTATCAAAGTTTGCAGCATTCAAATGATTGTATTTTTTACTGGAGTGTCCTAAAGCCTTGATATTTTGTGACAATAAAGTACTCGTGTCTCTTGTCTATTTAAGCTATCGGTCATACCTATGCTACCCTGGAGTCAAAAATGAAACACCGATAAAGTCTCAAATGGCCCTAACTTCTATACGGTGCCTCCTACACCTATTAAAGTTTGCAACATGCAAATGCTTGTAACTTTTAACCGGAGCGTCATAATAGCTTGAAATTTTGTGACAATAAAGTTCTCTTGTCAATTTGAGTTATCGATCATAGCTATGCTACCACTGTGTCCAAAATGAAACATGATAAAACTTCAAATGGCTCTAACTTTTATACGATGCGTCCTACACCAATCATAGTTTGCAACATTCAAATAATTGTAACTTTTTAATGGAGCGTCATAAAGCCTTTATATTTTGTGACAATAAAGTACTCGTGCCTCTTGTCAATTTATGGTATCGGTCATAGCAATGCTACGCTTGAGTCCAAAATAAAACACTGATAAATCTTTAAATGGCTCTAACTTCTATCTGGTACGTCCTATATCTAAAAAAAACTTTTGGAACACTCACATGGTTGTATCCATTTATTGGAGCGTCATAAAACCTTAAAATTTTGTGACAATAAAGTACTCTTGTCAATTTGAGTTATTATCGGTCATAGCTATGCTACTCTTGAGTCCAAAAAGAAACAGCGATAAAGCTTCAAATGGCCCTAACTTCTATACGGTGCGCCCTACACTTTTGATAGTTTACAACATTCAAATGCTAGTAACTTTTTATTGGAACGTCATAAAACCTTGAAATTATGTGACAATAACCCCTACGCTGGGTAGTCACCTTGTTGCGGTGTAGGGGCTTACTGTGTGCTGGAACATGGCACATCAAAGACGGTGACATGGTCCAGTTACGCAAACTAAGAACTACCTTCAACGCACAGGTTGAAAGTAGTTTTCTACGATTCCTGCTCAGTCGTTAAGGCTAGTTAGTAGTCGTACTGGCCAATATCGAACGTCTCACTGAGACCGCCGGATCGCCTAGACACTAACAATTGGTCAGCCCTTCGGGGAAGTGCGGCAATTACTTTACAGACCAATGGCCCACTTTCAGTACGGTCATGTCTCTGCTGGACTTGGGTCGCCGATTGCCGGGCGGGGGAGAGAGAAAACTCCCTGGGGCAGGGTTCACCAGACATATTGGCCCATAAAAAAAAACACCCTAAATTCACGGTGGAACAGCTATGCCAGTGAGCTTGCTTGACGGGGTAGAGTCAAGCTTAATAGCGAACTCCGTACGAGGTCCGGCGAACCTACGGTTTTAATTAGCCTTACCACGGGGGCGCCCGTGGGTGACCAAAACGCAAAAGAAAACTAAAGAAAAATATATGGAAAACTTAAGCCTATATGAAAAAAAAAATGGACTGCACACCTTCAAATGTGCATATTGTGGCTACAATGAGCCAACAGCCATCATTGGCCGAGGGGGCATCTGGTCCCATCGACAATGAAAGCATGGAGCACGACCTGTTGGGGGGGGCACCCGGTCCCTTAACCGACAGGCCGGAGGAGATGGACATCCCACTTAGCCAGGAATCGGCTGGGGTGTCTATCTCCTCGGAACAGGAGAGAAATCTTCTTGAACCTGCTCCAGAGAAGATTCCAAAACTTAGGGTGAAGCTGTCCGGAGCTGGACGTAAACGTTTTAAGGCTTTGCTTGCCAGGGGCATATCGCTGGAAACAGCTCGGTCCTTGGCGGCAAATCCAGCGAACGTGTCTGCGCGATGGACCCCTAAAAGATCCCGTTCAGATGGCTCCACGCCGACATCGAACTCCAGGCCGACAAAGCGGTTTGCACAAGAGGGCAACAAAAACATTGATAAAATGTCAATAGTGCCCCCAGCGGACCCGCCGGTGTGTGGTGAGATGAAGGAGGCGGAGACCTTACTTGGGGGCGAACCTGGTCCCAGTAAGAGGGTGGCGAGTGTCTCTGAAAGACATGGCGTGCAGGGCGCCTCCTTGGGGGTCCCCTGCTCAAAGCCTACTCTAGCGGAGACAGTCTGCTCCAAAAAGATAGGGGTTATACCTAGCAATTTCCCGGAGGGCATATGGTCCACTGAAGAAATTGGGAAGGTACAACGGTGCATTCTCGACAAGATGTTCGAGACTCGTGGGGGCCCAGTGAAGCCACACTTTGCAGGCTGTAGTTTCAAGCCTGGATGGTTGACGATCAACTGTCTGGACGACGAAACCGTAGCCTGGGCTGAAGAATGGATACCAGCCATGAAGCCATGGGAGGGGGCTGAGTTGAAGGTGGTGGACGAGGCAAAAGTGCCAAAGGCCAAGATCTTCGTTGGCTACTTTCCCGGCTCGGTATCTTGGCAAAATGACCGAATACTGGGGCAAGTGGAGTCGCAGAATTCGGGCATTAGTGTCAGCGAGTGGCGGGTGCTCCATCGCCTACAAAAAGGTGACCAGGTCGAGCTGGCAATTGCTCTGGACCCCATCTCGTCTGAAAGGGTTGACACACTGGGTAACAAAGTCTACTATGGCTTTGGCAGTGCCCAGCTCCGACCTAGACTGAAGGGGAACAGGGCAAAATCTGCTGTTGGTGTTGAAGAGCAACCAACAACATCTGTTGCAGCGCGGGCAAAGCAGAGTAGCCAGAAGCCGAAAACGGGGCCCATTTTCACAAAGCCAGTACCGAGAGCGGAGAGAGGCAACACACGTGTCCAACGTCCAGGACCATCTGCTCTCTCTGGTAGGCTCAGGAAATGGGAGATAAAAGACCCGGAGGCTGCGGAAACTTTGCGGAGCACAAAGGGTGGTAAGATCCGCAAGGATCGGTCTGGGAAATAATGTCCCAGGCCCCATCACGAACGCAAAACTCTTGGAAGCAGCTTCACTGTCTCCAAATAAATCTCCACAGGGCTATAGCAGCCTCTTACAGGCTCAGTGCCTTGGTGGAACACCAGAGTCTGGACTTCGTAGCCATTCAAGAACCATGGGCCACAAATGGGCGCATAAATGGTCTGCAGACAAAAACATGTAAGTTGATCTATGATAATAATGTTGACCGACCGAGGGCAGCGATCATGATCAACAAAAATATTAAATTCCTCCCAATTTCAGAGCTTCTACAACGCGATCTGGTGGCAGTACAGGCAGAAGTGCCTAGTGCCAAAGGGAGGAGAACGGTAGTCCTGGCCTCCATGTACTTACCTGGCTACACAGAGGACGCGGTATCGCGCGAGCTCCAGCAGCTTACGGAGTACTGTCGCACTCGCAGTCTACAGTGGGTGGTGTGCTGCGACGCAAACGCGCACCACACGGTATGGGGAAGCATGGACACGAGCGGGCGAGGTGAGTCACTTCTTGATTTTATTACAACAAGCAATCTGGTGGTGGTAAATAGGGGTGACGAGCCTTCTTTTATGAATGCGATAAGGGGGGAGGTGTTAGATCTCACCCTAACTAGCGCATTCATATCAAATAACATTTCTAATTGGAGGGTGCTTAATGAGGTCTCCTTGTCGGACCATAGGTACATTTGCTTTGATCTGGGGGGGGGGGGGAGATTGGAGGCACCTTCGAAATGAGAAATGTTAGGAAGACCAACTGGTCGATATATAACTTTTACTTAGAGCAAAATATTGCGTGCCTTAGTGAAAAAATAAGTAACTCTCAGGAACTAAATCTTGAAGTTAACAAATTAAATAATATAATAATCGAGGCTTTTGAAAGTAGCTGCAATTTAGTTGTGAAGAAACGTTCTAGGAACGTACCCTGGTGGAGCGGGGAGCTAAATGTTTTGCGCAAAAAAGCCCGTCAACTCTTTAATAGGGCCAAGTCTAATGGTGACTGGGCATCTTATAGAAGTGCCTTAACGGCCTATAATAATGAGTTGAGAAGATCTAAGAGAGACTCATGGAAAAAGTACTGTGAGGAGATTGAAACCCTCCCAGCAGCTACCCGACTCCAGAAGTCACTCAATAAAGATCACTCAAACGGACTTTCTACACTCAAGAAGCCTGACGGAAATTTTACGGAGAGCCTGGAAGAGACGGGACAGCTTTTGTTGGACACTCACTTTCCAGGCTGTGCCACTAGCGGAGAGGATAGTGAAATCATCGAGAATACTCGTTTCTTGATGCCCACACGGAGGGAACTCTCACTGGCTCGCAGAATCTTCACCGTCAATAAAACCAAATGGGCTATCTCCACTTTTAGACCATTCAAATCGCCAGGTGTCGATAATATACAACCGTGCCTACTTCGGCAAGGTGTTGATGTATTAGCACCTGTGCTAACAAACATTTTCAGGATAAGCCTGGAGCTAGGCATAGTGCCTAAACCTTGGACGAAGGCTAGGGTGGCTTTCATACCGAAAGCAGGCAAAAAGGCGGACCACACGCCAAAAGCCTATCGGCCCATTAGCCTGACGTCATTCCTGCTAAAAGTTATGGAAAAAATTCTGGACCAATATATCAGGGAAACTTATCTTAAAGATTCTCCTCTTCATATTGAACAATACGCTTACCAATCAGGCAAATCGACTGAGACAGCCATACATAGCTTAACAAGCAAAATTGAAAAGGCGTTTGAGGGTAAAGAAATAGCTCTCTGTACATCGGTTGACATTACGGGGGCTTTTGACAATGCTACTTTCAGATCAATTGAGGAGGGGATGAACAGGAAAGGTATACAAAGACTGATCATAACATGGGTTCTCAATATGCTGAAAAACAGAACGACAATCTTTGAAACAGGGACAGCAAAGCAAATTGTCAGGTCAACCAAAGGATGTCCCCAGGGGGGCGTCCTATCGCCACTCCTATGGTTATTGGTTATCGACGAGCTCTTACAAACTCTCAATGACCTCGGATACGAAGTTCAGGGCTTTGCGGATGATTTGGTAATTATGGTCAGAGGCAAGTTTGACTCTACCATAACAGATCGCATGCAACTAGCTCTTGATATCACTCAAAACTGGTGTCAGGAGAAAGGACTATCGATAAATCCGAATAAAACAAACGTGGTACCCTTCACCAAAAGAAGGAAACTGAATCTGGGGACCTTAAGTTTAGGGACCACAAACTTAACAATGTCCAATGAAATGAAATATCTGGGAGTAATCCTGGACAAAACTCTAACTTGGAAAAACCACTTATCATACATAACTAGTAAAGCCTTAAGAGCAACCTATGCTTGCCAGAGGTTGTACGGTAAAACATGGGGATTACGGCCAAAAATGATGGCGTGGTCATATAAAACAATAATAGTACCAATGATTACTTATGCGTCGTTGGTATGGTGGCCAAAAGTCAACCAAACAGGAGCTCAGAGGACTCTTAACAAGATTCACCGTATAGCCTGTTTGAGTGTGACGGGAGCAATGAGAACGTGCCCCACACTAGCTTTGGGAATGATCACTGGACTGACTCCTCTACACCTTGTAGTTAAAAGGATGGCGGCCAGCGCGGCCCTAAGGGTACCTAATCTAGCCCATCTTAAAGAAGGCAACCTTTCGGGGCACGCAAAGATTCTGGACACTGTTTGGAATTCTCCGTGCCTCATGATCTTCGACAAAATGGACAGAAAATTAGACTTCTCAAAGCAATTCAAAGTGGTCATCAGTGACCGTTCAGCTTGGAGAAACAAGGAAATAACAATAAAACAGGACTCTCAGTTGTGGTATACAGATGGGTCCAAAATGGAAGATGGCAGTGCAGGAGCTGGAATTGTAGGGCCAAATTTCCAAAAAGCAATTGCAATGGGAAAAACAGCTTCCATTTTTCAGGCGGAGGTCCACGGTTTAGAGTTATGTGCTAGAGAATGTCTACGCAGGGGTACACGCAACACCAAAATATGCATACTCTCAGATAGCCAGGCAGCTCTAAAATCATTAATAAACTTCTCATTCCAATCAAAGCTGGTCTGGGAATGCTGTAAACTTCTCAATACCCTAGCAGCGAGAAACTCTGTTACGCTAATGTGGGTACCGGGACACGAGGGACATGAGGGCAACGAAATGGCAGATTCTTTAGCAAAAAAGGGTGCAGACACTGCCTTTATAGGCCCAGAACCCTTCTGTGGGGTAAACAGTAGCTTCACAAATAACTTGTTGTGCGAACAGGAAAAACGAAGTCTGCTAAACTACTGGAGAGCCCAAAAAGGCATGCGGCAGTCGAGACTACTCATTGATCCTGAACACATAAGGGTAGATGCTTCTTTAAACCTCAGCAGAAATGACATCAAACTATACACTGAACTTTTAACAGGACACTGTAAACTAAATTACCACCTGAAGAAAATAGGCGTGGTAGAAGACGATTCTTGTCGACTCTGTCAAGAGAAGCAGGAAACGGCAGAACACATTCTATGCACTTGCCCAGCGGTGGCAAGACGCAGACATAAGTACCTAGGCAGTGGGTTCATATCTCCAAATCACCTAGTTAAAATTAAGCCCACAGCAGTTACGAGATTTATAAACAGTCTAGGACTGTTTTAGTTGGGTACGAGGCTGCACAATAGATCTTTTAGGTCGCGGTGTTCTTTTAGCCTGCCAATAATAATAATAATAATGTGACAATAAAGTACTCTTGTCAATTTGACCTATTGGTCATAGCTACGCTACTCTTGATTTCCAATTGAAACACTGATAAAACTTCAAATGGCTCTAAATTGTATGCGGTGCGTCCTACACACACATATCAAAGTTTGCAACATTCAAATGATTGTAATATTCACTTTCGCGTCATAAAGCCTGATATTTTGTGACAATAAAGTACTCGTGCCTCTTGCCTATTTAAGATATCGGTCATAGCTATGCTACCTTTGAGCCCAAAAAGAAACACCGATAAAGCTTCAAATGGCCGTAACTTCTACACGGTGGGTCCTACACCTTTTAAAGTTTGCAACATTCAAATGCTTGTAACTTTTTACCGGAGCGTCATAAAATCTTGAAATTTTGTGACATTAAAGTTCTCGGGCCTCTTGTCAATTTAAGTTATCGGTCAAAGCTATGCTACCATTGAGTCCAAAATGAAAAATGATAAAACTTCAAATTGCTCTAACTAATATACTGTGCGTCCTACACCTATCAAAGTTTGCAACATTCAAATGTTTGTAACATTTTACTGGCGCACCATAAAACCTTGAACTTTTGTGACAAAAAGAAACACTGATAAAACTACAAATGGCCCTAACTTCTATACGGTGCGTCCTACTCCTATCAAAGTTTGTAACATTCAAATGCTTGTAACTTTTAACTGGAGCGTCATAAAACCTTGATATTTTGTGACAATAAAGTACTATTGTCATTTTGCATTATCGGTCATAGCTATGCTACCCTTAAGTCCAAAATGAAACACTGATAACACTTCAATTTGCTCTAAATTATATGCGATGCGTTCTACCCACATCTATCAAAGATTGCAACATAAAAAATGATCGTAATTTTTACTGGACCGTCATGAAACCTTGACATTGTGTGACAATAAAGTACTAGTGCCTCTTGTCAATTTACGCTATCGGTCATAGCTATGCTACCCTTGAGTCCAAAATGAAACCTCGATAAAGCTTCAAATGGATCTAACTTCTATATGGTGCGTCCTACACCTAGCAAAGTTTGTAACATTCAAATGCTTGTAACTTTTTACTGGAGCGTCATAAAACGCTGATATTTTGTGACAATAAACTACTCTTGTTAATTTGCATTATCGGTGATAGCTATGCTACCCTTGAGTCCAAAATGAAACACTGAAAACTTCAAATGGCTCTAACTTCTATATGCTGCGTCCTATACCTATCAAAGCTTGCAACATTCAAATGCTTCTAACGTTTTATTGGAGCAAAATAAAACCTTGAACTTTTATGCCAAATTAAACACTGATAAAACTACAAATGGCCCTAACTTCTATGCGATGCTTCCTACACCAATGAAAGTTTTTCAAATAATTGTAACTTTTTAATGGAGCGTCATACAACCTTGAAACTTTGTCACAATAAAGTACTCTTGTCAATTTGCATTATCGATCAAAGCTATGCTACCACTGTGTCCAAAATGAAACATGATAAAACTTCAAATGGCTCTAACTTTTATACGATGCGTCCTACACCTATGATAGTTTGCAACATTCAAACGCTTGTAACTTTTTATTGCAGCGCCATAAAACCTTGAAATTTTGTGACAATAAAGTACTCTTGTGAATTTGAGCTATGCTACCCTTGATTCCAAACTGAACCACTGATAAAACCTCAAATGGCTCTAAATTCTATGCGGTGCGTCCTACACACACCTATCAAAGTTTGCAACATTCAGATGCTTGTAACGCTTTACTGGAGCGCCATAAAACCTTGAATTTTTGTGACAAAATAAAACAATGATAAAACTACAAATGGCCCTAACTTTTATACGATGCATCCTACACCAATCAAAGTTTGCAACATTCAAATAATTGTAACTTTTTAATGGAGCGTCATAAAGCCTTTATATTTTGTGACAATAAAGTACTCGTGCCTCTTGTCAAATTATGGTATCAGTCATAGCAATGCTACACTTGAGTCCAAAATGAAACACTGATAAAACTTTAAATGGCTCTAACTTCTAACCGGTACGTCCTACATCTATCAATGTTTTGGAACATTCAAATGGTTGTAGCCATTTATTGGAACGTCATAAAACCTTGAAATTTTGTGACAATAAAGTACTTTTGTCAATTTGAGTTATCGGCCATAGCTATGCTACTCTTGAGTCCAAAATGAAACACTGATAAAACTTCAAATGGACCAAACCTCTATACGGTGTGGCTTACACCTATGATAGTTTGCAACATTCAAATGCTAGTAACTTTTTATTGGAACGTCATAAAACCTTGAAATTATGTGACAATAAAGTACTCGTACATCCGTGTTGGATTTGCCTGACATCCCATCGGACACGTCCCCAGGTGGCGGATAGGGGGACCCTTGGTAGGCAAATGACATTACTTCTGAACCTCTTAGGAGGGGCGGGAGTTATGGCTGTCTGTCTATCACAATGATGGTATAGAGAATGGGTACCATCCGCGGACCAAACTGGCTACGGAGGAGTCCCGCACAAAAACCAATGTCTGGCGATGGACAACTTTGGATTTAATACTCCTGGTGGAACCCACGCATGTGGAAGTCCGCCCGCTTCGGCGGCAGGGGCACGGATTCTGGAGGCCCCAACCATCGCTAAAGTCTCTCGCCTTTATCAGCGAGAGCGGATCCTGGAGGAGACGGGGATTGTTACCGCAATCTCCTCTTCTTCAGAGACGGAGGAACGTACTCTTGATCCAGAGGGCCTGCGTCGGGAAGTCACCACAGTGGCGGAACGACCAACTAGTGGTTCTAGGGCAACGCGAACTCAAGCGAAGAGACAGAGAAAGAAGCGGCTTGATAGGCTCGTGCAGGAGAAATCCTCACGTAGCTCTGCCGGCCCTTCTGTGTCGACTGCCTCCAAAAGGCCCAGGTCGGCGGAACTGATACCCAGGGAAGCCACCGAGCCTGCGGAGGGATTGACCGCTCCGAAAGCTCGCTCGCGAGGTAATGTGGCGGCTAATGTGGCTGGGAAGAATGTTGCCAATAAGCTGCAGTTTGCCCAGCCCTTCGTATCCAGCAAAACCATCTGCCCGGCGAAATCTTTGCCAGTGGCGGGTGGTGAGCTGGACTTTCGCCCAAGCACTTCCAAAGGTGCAGCCAAGCCATCGTACAGCGAGAATGCTAACGGCCCGCAACCTATGGCGGTGATTGGGAAGCTGGGGTCTGACCATCGGCTAACTGATGCAGAAATAAAACACTGCAAAGGTCATCTGATGCGTCCCGTCATTGCCTCCGGTCCTGAAACTAATGCGAAGGGCTATGATACAAAGGACGGCACTCTACAGGTGTCGTGCGCGTCTCAGGCCAACTTTGATTGGCTCAGGGGTGCAGTCAATGACGTGCCCCCCATGGGGACCACTCGCTTAGCGGTCTATAGCGTGTCCCTCAGGATGGCCATCTGCTGGATTCCGGATCCCGATCTGACGACCACAGATGTCCTTTCTTGTCTGCGTGCTCAGAATCCTGGCATCAACACGAGGCTTTGGAGAGTTCTTTCGCACACCAGGGGTAGCAACCGGGATGGTAAAGAAGGTGCTAGTCTTGTGGTGCGAATAGAGGAGGCCTCTGTTGATGTCATGGTTTCTCGGTACCGGAGCCGTCTGAGTCTCTTCTTTGGGACTGTAACCTTTCATGTCTATCCCAGATGAGTGGCTCGACGATTCTCGTAGCTATCGTCCTTTGACGGTAACGCAGATCAACTTGCAGCATTCTAAAGCCGCTACTGGACTCCTAAGTAGACGACTCACCCAGCTGCACACATCACCCCACATAACAACATTACAAGAGCCCTGGGTCTTTAGGGGTCGCCTCTGTGGCCTTGGCTCGTTGAAAGGGGCCACGATATTATATGACAGAAACTATTATAAGACCTAGAGCCGGTCTTATAATATCATCCCATCTCGCAGCGACCTGCCTTGACGAATTTTGTTGTCAGGAACTGGTTGCGGCAGAGATTAGTTTTAAGAGTATGCACGGATGGTCGAGGTTCGTGATTGCATCAGCTTACTTTCATTACGATGCTTTGGAGGCGCCACCACCTGGGAAGGTCGCTACTCTCGTAGGGTTATGTGAGCGGCGCAGTCTTGGTCTGGTTCTTTGTTGCGATGCTAATGCCCAGCATACGGTCTGGGGCAGCAGCAAGTGCAATGTGCGGGGCTCTCGACTTTTCGAGTATATTGTCTCCTCCAGCCTGAACATCCACAATGTAGGCAGGCAGCCCACTTTTGTGGCTACGAGAAGGCAGGAGGTAATTGACTTCACCCTGTCAAATGCAAGACTGGGGTGGTCGATCAACAGCTGGAGGGTCCTCGCCGAAGACTCGTGGTCGGACCACAGATACAATGAGTTTCAGTGTGGCGAGCGGGCGCAGATGCCATTGCCCACCAGAAACCCAATAAAAACAGACTGGCCAAAATTCAGTGAGGCACTGCGTAGCAATCACGTGACGCCACTGAAACTTCGCAAGGAGCAGAACATTGAGGCGGCTGTGGAACATCTCAACACCGCTCTAACAAACAGTTTCGAGCTAGCCTGTCCAACTAGACCTCCTCTTAGCCGGACTCCTGTTCCATGGTGGAATCGAGAGCTTCAGGTGCTGAGGCGTGAGTCTAGAAAACTCCTCAACCGGGCCCTCAAGACGAATCTTGATGAGGACTGGGAACGATATCGACGTGTTCAGAGGGAGTACAAGAAGCTAATTCGGGACTCGAAAATGACTTCTTTTAGAGACTTCTGCAGTGATATCGAATCCCTGAGTTACACGGCAAAACTGGTGAAAGTCCCTTAAAAGGACCAAGCCGCTATGCTGGGGTCGCTCAGGAAACCTGATGGTTCCTATACGGAGAGGCAAATTGAGACACTCAGCTTGCTGTTGGAGTCACACTTTCCAGGAAATCAGGTAAGCATAGCCCGTCAACAACCACCTTTGGTCGAAACTGTTGTCAGGGCAGCTACACCCTCTCGACATGATTGGTATGTCGCCAGAACTGTGGCGAATGAGGCTGCTATTAGATTTGCTATCAAATCCTTTGACAGCTTCAAGTCGCCCGGACTGGATGGCATATATCCGATCGTGTTGAAGGAAGGCATTGAGTTAGTGTTGGCAGCACTGAAGAAGATCTTCACTGCATGTCTCGCACTGGCCTATGTACCATGCTCTTGGAGGATGGTGAGGGTTGCTTTCATTCCTAAGGTTGGAAGAGACGACTACACCAATCCCAAGAGCTTCAGACCTATTAGTATGACCTCGTTCATGCTAAAAAGTTTAGAACGGCTGGTGGAGCTTCGCATGCGTAGGGAGTCTCTGAAGACGCATCCACTCTCTCCATTTCAGCATGCCTATCAAAGCGGAAAATCCTGCGAGACGGCTCTGCAAAACCTTGTTGGAAGGATAGAGCGAGCCATCGACAGGAAAAAATACGCAATAGGCATCTTTGTGGACATAGAGGGTGGGTTTGACAATGCTACTTTCGACAGTATGTGCGGCTCTGCTAGGCGGCATGGCGTAGACCGGGTCCTAGTAAATTGGATACGTTCAATGCTGGCCCAGAGAATCATAACGGTGCGGGCGGAGGAAGATTTGCTGGTGTCGTCCGTGGTTAATAGAGGCTGTCCCCAAGGTGGCGTACTGTCTCCATTGCTCTGGTGCATGGTAATCGATCCCCTGCTTAACGCCATTAATGACTCGGGTGTATAAGCTCAGGCATATGCGGATAATGTTGGCTGTCTTGTGACAGGTCCATCGCTTATGATTGTCTGCAGAAGGCTGCAGAGAACTCTGGATATGACTGACACTTGGTGCGGTGCGAATGGGCTATCGTCTAATCCGGTCAAGACTGGTATTGTCCTCTTTACCAGAAGGAGAAAGCTTGATGGACTTATTCTGCCTACACTAAAAGGAGTCACTATCCAGCTATCCAAGGAAATCAAATATCTTGGAGTCATCCTTGATAACAAACTTCTTTGGAAAACACATGTCGAACTGAAGACATGCAAAGCACTGTCAGTTTTATGGCAGTGTAAGGGTATTTTTGGTAAGACATGGGGTATTTCCCCTAGTAAGGTCCTATGGATTTATACAGCTATGGTAAGATGGAAAGTTGGAAGATTATCACCTAGGCACCGATGGTTTGGATGAGCAGACTCTCTCTTGTAGGGGTCCAAAAAGCTCTATCAAAACTACAACGTGCTGTGGCCATATGTTGTACCGGAGCATTTCCGACTACTCCAGGCCCGGTACTTGATGCTTTGGTGAATCTCCCGCCACTTCATCCGCGGAGAGGCCGTTAAGGACATCCGCGGAGAGGCCGTTAAGGACATCTGCAGAGTGAAACATAGTGGCCACTGGTATGGGGTGTACTCGATATTGGACGACGACGCAGGCACCGTCATACTAGAAAAGCGGTACAATGTATTGCTGCCAGAGGCTCGTTCATGGTTAGATGCCGAGAACGAGCCCGGCAAACACTGCTGCCGTATTTTCACTGATGGCTCCAGGACTGAAGAAGGTTCAGGTTCTGGTGTCTTCGTGGAATCTTGTGGGACCCGTCGGTTCTTTGCCCTTCGTCTGCATGCGTCTGTGTTTCAGGCGGAGTTGTATGCGATACTTGAGGCGATGGACTTTGTTGTGGAAAACAGGTGGAAAGGCACATCTATTTGTGTCAGCAGTGACAGCCAAGCTGCGCTCATAGCCTTGGACAGTCCGACCACCACTTCCACGATAGTCAGGTCCTGCAAATCCAAGCTAAATTGTGTTGGAAAACATAATAGTCTGACACTGACTTGGGTCCCGGGACACGATGGCATTGCGGGTAACGAGACCTTTGACTCTTTGGCCAGGATGGGCTCCGAGGCTGTTTTTATTGGCCCTGAGCCTGTTCTGCCACTCCCTTCTGCTGCCATCAAAGCCACTGCAAAGAAGTGGGTTATTTCGACCCACAACCGAGCATGGCGAGAGGCTGCGGATGGACGAAAACTATGCTACCTGCTATCTCTGACGGATGGTCACGGTTCCATCTATCTTTAGGTATGAGGGACTGCAGGCTGTTGGTTGGCTTGATGACAGGGCACTTTCTATGGGCTACGCACATGGAAAGGATTGCCATATCAGACAGTGTGCCCAGCCGGTCGTAGCCAGTCGGTCATAGCTATGCTACCATTGTCTCCAAAATGAAACATGATAAAACTTCAAATGGCTCTAAATTATATACGATCCGTCCTACACTTATGATAGTTTGCAACATTCAAACGCTTGTAACTTTTAATTGGAGCGTCATAAAACCTTGAAATTTTGTGATAATAAAGTACTCTTGTGAATTTGAGCTATTGGTTATAGCTATGCTACCCTTGATTCCAAATTGAAACACTGATAAAACCTCAAATGGCTTTAAATTCTATCCGGTAGGTCCTACATCTATCAAAGTTTTGGAACATTCAAATGGTTGTAACCGTTTATTGGAGCGTCATAAAACCTTGAAATTTTGTGACAATAAAGCACTTGTGCCTCTTGTCAATTTGAGCTATCGGCCATAGCTATGCTACTCTTGAATCCAAAATTAAACACTGATAAAACTTCAAATGCCTCTAACTTCTATTCGGTACGTCCTACATCTATCAAAGTTTTGGAACATTCAAATGGTTGTAACCATTTATTGGAGCGTCATAAAACCTTGAAATTTTGTGACAATAAAGTACTCTTGTCAATTTGAGTTATCGGTCATAGCTATGCTACCATTGAGTCCAAAATGAAACACTGATAAAACTTCAAATGGCTCTAATTTATATACCTTGCGTCTTACACCTATCAAAGTTTGGAACATTCAAATGCTTGTAACTTTTTACCGGAGCGTCATAATACCTTGAAAGTTTGTTACTTTTTACTGGAGCGCCACAAAACCTTGAACTTTTGTGACAAAATGAAATACTGATAAAACTACAATAGGCCCTAACTTCTATACGCTGCGTTCTACACCTATCAAAGTTGGCAACATTAAAATAGTTGTAACTTTTTAACGGAGCGTCGTAAAGGCTTTATATGTTGTGACAATAAATTACTCATGCCTCTTGTCAATTTAAGGTATCGGTAATAGCTATGCTACCCTTAAGTCCAAAATGAAACACTGAAAAAACTTCAAATGGCTCTAATTTCTATCCGGTACGTCCTACATCTATCAAAGTTTTGGAACTTTGAAATGGTTGTGAAAGTTAATTGGAGCGTCATAAAACCTTGAAACTTTGTGACAATAATGTCATCGTGCCTCTTGTCAAATTGAGCTATTGGTCATAGCTATGCTACCCTTGATTCCTAAATTAAACACTGATAAAAGTTCAAATTTCTCTAACTTCTATACGGTGCGTCCTACACCTATGAAAGTTTGCAACATTCAAATGCTTGTAACTTTTTATTGGAACGTCATAAAACCTTGAAATATCGTGACAATAAAGTACTCTTGTCAATTTGAGTTATCGGTCATAGCTATGCTACCAGTGAGTCGAAAATGAAACGCTGATACAACTTCAAATGGCTCTAACTTCTATATGCTGCGTCCTACACTTATCAAAGTTTGCAATATTCAAATGCTTGTAACTTTTTACTGGAGCGCCATAAAACCTTGAACTATTGTAACAAAATGAAACAATGATAAAACTACAGATGGCCCTAACTTCTATTCGGAGCGTTCTACACCTATCAAAGTTTGCAACATTAAAATAGTTGTAAATTTTTAATGGAGCGTCGTAAAGACTTTATATGTTGTGACAATAAATTACTCGTGCCTCTTGTCAATTTAAGGTATCGGTCATAGCTATGTTACCCTTGAGTCCAAAATGAAACACCGATAAAGCTTCAAATGGCCTGAATTTCCATACCGTGCGTCCTACTCCTATCAAAGTTTGCAACATTCAAATGCTTGTACCTTCTAACCAGAGCGTCATAATACCTTGAAATTTTGTGACAGTAAAGTAATCTTGCCAATTTGAGTTATCGGTCATAGCTATGCTACCACAGAGTCCAAAATAAAATACTGATAAAAGTTCAAATTTCTCTAACTTCTATATGCTGCGCCCTACTCCTATCAAAGTTTGCAACATTAAAATAATTGTAACTTTTTAATGGAGCGTCATATAGCTTCTATATTTTGTGACAATAAATTTCTCGTACCTCCTATCAATTTAAGGTATCGGTCATAGCTTTGCTACTCTTGAGTCCAAAATGAAATTCTGATACAACGTCAAATGGCTCTAACTTCTATCCGGTAGGTCCTACATCTATCAAAGTTTTGGAACATTCAAATGGTTGTAACCGTTTATTGGAGCGTCATAAAACCTTGAAATTTTGTGACAATAAAGTACTCGTGCCTGTTGTCAATTTGAACTTTTGGTCATAGCTATGCTACCCTTGATTCCAAAATTAAACACTGATAAAACTTCAAATGGATCTAACTTCTATACGGTGCGCCCTACACCTATCAAAGTTTGCAACATTCAAATGCTTGTAACTTTTTACTGGAGCGTCATAAAACCTTGAAATTTTGTGACAATAAAGTACTCTTGTCAATTTGAGCAATTGGTCATAGCTATGCTACCCTTGATTCCAAATTGAAACACTGATAAAACTTCAAATGGCTCTAAATTCTATGTGGTGCGTCCTACATCTATCAAAGTTTTGGAACATTCAAATGGTGTAACTTTTTACTGGAGCGTCATAAACACTTGAAATTTTGTGACCATAAGTTACTCTTGTCAATTTGCATTATCGATCACAGCTATGCTACCCTTGAGTTCAAAATGAAACACTGACAAAACTTCAAATGGCTCTAAACTTTATACACACCGCATACCTAAACACACCTATCAAAGTTTGAAACATTCAAATAATTGTAATTGTTACTGGAGCGTCATAAAGTCTTGATATTTTGTGACAATAAATTACTCGCGTCTCTTGTCTGTTTAAGCTATGCTACCCCTGAGTCCGAAAAGAAACACCGATAAAGTTACAAATGACCCTTACTTCTAAACGGTGCGTCCTACTCTTATGAAAGTTTGCAACATTCAAATGCTTGTAACTTTTTATTGGAACTTCATAAAACCTTGAAATTTTGTGACAATAAAGCACTCTTGTCAATTTCAGTAATCTGTCATAGCTATGCTACCATTGAGTCGAAAATGAAACACTGACTAACTACAAATGGCTCTAACTTATATACGGTGCGTCCTACACCCATCAAAGTTTGCAACATTCAAATGCTTGTAACTTTTTATTGGAACGTCATAAAACCTTGAAATATCGTGACAATACAGTACTCTTGTCAATTTGAGTTATCGGTCATAGCTATGCTACCCTTGAGTCTAAAATGAAACATGATAAAACTTGAAAAGTTTCTAACTTATATACGGTGCGTCCAACAATTATCACAGTTTGCAACATTCAAATGCTTGTAACTTTTTACTGGAGCGTCATAAAACCTTGAAATTTTGTGACAATAAATTACTCTTGTCAATTTGAGCAATTGGTCATAGCTATGCTACCCTTGATTCCAAATTGAAACACTGATAAAACCTCAAATGGCTCTAAATTCTATGCGGAGCATCCTACATCTATCAAAGTTTTGTAACATTCAGATGTTTTAACTTTTTACTGAAGCTTCATAAAACCTTGAAATTTTGTGACAATAAAGTACTCTTGTCAATTTGAGTTATCGGTCACAGCTATGCTACCCTTTAGTCCAAAATGAAACACTGATAAAACTTCAAATGGCTCTAAATTCTATACGGTGTGTCCTACACACACCTATCAAAGTTTGCAACAGTCAAATTATTGTAATTGTTACAGGAGCGTCATAAAGTCTTTATATTATGTGACAATAAATTACTCGTGTCTTTTGTCTATTTAAATTATCGGTCATAGCTATGCTACACTTGAGCCCAAAATGAAACACTGATAAAACATCAAATGGCTCTAAATTCTATGCGGTGCGTCCAACAGATACCTATCAAAGTTTGCAACATTCAAATGATTGTAGTTTTTACTGGAGCATCATAAAGCCTTGATATTTTGTCACAATAAAGTACTCGTGTCTCTTGTCTATTTAAGCTATCGGCCATACATATGCTACCCTGGAGTCAAAAGTGAAACACCGATAAAGTTTCAAATGGCCCTAACTTCTATACGGTGCTTTCTACACCTATGAAAGTTTGCAACATGCAAATGCTTGTAACTTTTGACCGGAGCGTCTTAATACCTTGAAATTTTGTGACAAGAAAGTTCTCTTGTCAATTTGAGTTATCGGTCTGGGCTATGTTACCATTGTGTCCAAAATGAAACATGATAAAACTTCAAATGACTCTAACTTGTAACTATATGATGCATCCTACACCTATGATAGTTTGCAACATTTAAACGCTTGTAACTTTTTATTGGAGCGTCATAAAGCCTTGAAATTTTGTGACAATAAATTATTCTTGTGAATTTGAGCTATTGGTTATAGCTATGCTACCCTTGATTCTAAATTGAAACTCTGATAAAACTTCAAATGGCCCTAACTTCTATACGGTGCAGCCTACACCAATCAAAGTTTGCAACATTCAAATAATTGTAACTTTTTATTGGAGCGTCATATAACCTTGAAACTTTGTCACAATAAAGTACTCTTCTCAATTTGCATTATCAATCAAAGCTATGCTACTCTTGAGTCCAAAATGAAACATTGATAAAACTTCAAATGGCTCTAAATTCTATGCTGTGCGTCCTACACACACCTATCAAAGTTTGCAACATTCAAATGATTGTATCTTTTTAATGGAGCGCCATAAAGAATTTATATTTTGTGCCAATAAAGTACTCGTGCCTCTTGTCAATTTGAGCTATCGGCCATAGCTATGCTACTCTTGAGTCCAAAATTAAACACTGATAAAACTTCAAATGTCTCTATCTTCTATATGGTACGTCCTACATCTATCAAAGTATTGGAACATTCAAATGGTTGTAACCATTTATTGGAGCGTCATAAAACCTTGAAATTTTGTGACAATAAAGTACTCGTGTGTCTTGTCAATTTCAGTTATCGGTCATAGCTATGCTTTCCTTGAGTCCAAAGTGAATCACCGATAAAGCTTCAAATGGCCCTAACGTCTATACGGTGCGTCCTACACCTATCAAAGTTTGCAAAATTCAAATGCATGTAACTTTTTACTGGAGCGTCATAAAACCTTGAAATTTTGTGACAATAAAGTACTGTTGTCAATTTGAGCAATTGGTCATCGCTATGTTACCCTTGATTCTAAATTGAAACTCTGATAAAACTTCAAATGGGTCTAAATTCTATGCGGTGCGTCCTACATCTATCAAAGTTTTGGAACATTTAAATGGTGTAACTTTGTACTGGAGCGTCATAAGACCCTGAAATTTTGTGACACTAAGTTACTCTTGTCAATTTGCATTATCGATCACAGCTATGCTACCCTTGAGTCCAAAATGAAACACTCACAAAACTTAAAATAGCTCTAAATTCAATATTTAATATGAAAGTTTGCAACATTCAATTAATTGTAATTGTTACTGGAGCGCCATAAAGCCTTGCTATTTTGTGACAATAAAGTACTCGTGTCTCTTGTATATTTTAGCTATCGGTCATACCTATGCTACCCTGGAGTTAAATATGAAACACCGATAAAGTTTCAAATGGCCCTAACTTCTATACGGTGCGTCCCACACCTATGAAAGTTTCCAACATGCAAATGCTTGTCACTTTTAACCGGAGCCTCATAAAACCTTGAAATTTTGTGACAATAAAGCAATCTTGTCAATTTGAGTTATCGGTCATAGCAATGCTACTGTACGAGTTATTTTGGCTCACTGAGCCAGCTACAAAATACAACATTTAAGTCCCGATTTCAATTGTGATGAATTTAAACTAGAACTTTATTTAGTTCAATGTAGCAAATACTTAATATTTATTTAAGTTAACTAATTAATGCTGAGACAGGTCACTATCTTAATAAAAACGATTTTAGCCGCACGGCAGTTATCGCTTGATTTTCCCTTGACTTCTTGAAAACCCTTTTTTTCTTTTTTTGATGCTGTCGTTAAAACGTTTAAAGAGCCAAAAAACCTAATTGTTATTTACATATGCAGGTATGTACATATGCAAATCTGTTCGCATCAGTAAAAATGGTTGGATGCGTTAGAACAACAACAACAACAATACTAAGTTAGCGGACCATACTAAGACGAACAAGAACAGCGACACAAAGCGCAACTAATGAAATTAACATTTACTTTGTGTTGTTATTGTTGCGATGCCCTTTATAATAATTGAAACATTAGGGCGGCTCAATTTTTATACGATATACCTTGTAACATAAAATTTATATGAAATAAGAACGATTAATTAAAATCGAGAAATTAATAACAATAACAAGTAAAATCTCCAACATTTCCCCCGCACAAAGAACGATTAGTTCTTGACTAGAGCCACGAACTATGCACGGAGGTGCTTTATTTGGTTTTTCTGAGCTAACCACGCTATACCTCGAGTAATAGCAACTCGTTTAAAAAGTCGGGCTCAGCATTGACGGGAAGAAGGGCAATCTTGGAGACAGGACGTTTAAAACATTTTCCGTTGGATATAATAGAGACAACTCTGACTCGGCCATCAGCACCAGGATGAACTTCTGTGATGCGGGCTAGTGGCCACTGGCCAGGCGGTAGACGCTCGTCGAAAATAAGGACCAAATCACCAACAACTATGTTTTTCTCCGGTTTAAGCCATTTAGGTCGAGCTTGAAGACGGCGCACGTACTCATTGACCCAACGTTTCCAAAAATGTTGTTTAAGCGATTCCACGACCTTCCAGCAAGACAGTCTGTCGATACTAGTATTCAATAGATTTTCCTCAGGGACATTTAAAATTGGTTCACCAACTAGAAAATGTGCTGGAGTAAGCGCTTCACAGTCGGAAGGGTCAGATGAGAGAGGGCCTAAGGGCCTTGAGTTAAGACCACCCTCGATTTGCGTCAGAAGTGTAGAAAGCTCTTCATATTTAATATACGTTGGTTCATTATTCGTTTTAAATGGTGTTTTGTGGACTTTACACCAGCCTCCCAGAGACCACCAAAATTAGGGGAAGCAGGGGGTATAAAATGCCAATTTGTACCAGAGTTGGATAATAATTCAGTAAGCTCTTCCGGCAAAGAGTTACGACTTCTCCGCTGAAGAATTTTAAGCTCTTTGTTAGAGCCAATAAAATTAGTTCCGCAGTCAGAATACAAATCGGTGCAGATACCACGGCGTGAGGTAAATCTTCGGAAAGCGGTGATGAACGCTTCAGTAGACAGACTGGTCACAGCCTCAAGGTGTAAGGCCTTTGTCACCATGCAGATGAAGAGGCATATGGAGCCTTTGGTGGTGACAGAATTTCGAGCCGTAGATTGCTTGATGATGATGGGGCCAGCATAATCCACTCCACTGTGCTTAAACGGTCGACAGGGTTGCAGACGGACGGCCGGAAGATCGCCCATAATTTGCTGAGCAGCTTTGGCCTTATATTTGAAGCACGTGATGCAGCGCCTATGGACATTTTTAGCCAAATTGCGAACAGATAAAATCCAGAACCTTCTGGTGACATAGGCTTGCATCTGAATAAGGCCACCGTGCAACGTGTTTACATGAGCGTCTGGAGTTATCAAAAGAGAGAGTGGATTATTTTTAGATAGTATTATAGGGTGCTTAAATTCATAATTGAACTTAGCTTTTTTTATTCGGCTTCCAACACGCAGCACGTCATTTTCATCTAGAAACGGGCAGAGATGAGCCAGCTTACTTCCAGAGTGAACACTATCGGTTTTCTGAAGTTGCGCCATTTCGTCAGCAAATTCCACCCTTTGCGACATTTTTACGAGGGTCTGCAGGGACAGTTCTAGTTCTTCTGTTGAAAGTGAGCCCAGATTCCGCTTTTCTGACTCAGGCTGCCGAGAGTTGCGAATAAAACGCAAAAAAAAACACCGGAACACAAACCAATTTCGTGATTGTAGAAAATTTTGACAGGATTTCAGGATAATCATTCGTAGTAGTGGTTAAGTTGACAGCAATTTTCGACTTTCTGTGTTCAAGTTCCGTTTCAGAGGAAATGTTTGGTTGTGCGGGCCACAGATGTGGAGACATAGCTAACCAGACAGGACCAGACCACCATAGATTATTATAAAAAAGTTCAACAGACGAGATACCACGGGAAGCACAGTCAGCTGGGTTATCTTTTGTTGATATATAGCGCCATTGTGAGACATTGGAGTGGCGTTGCACCTCTGCAGCCTGATTTCCCACGTAAACACTCCATTTTGAGTTTTCGCGTCTAAGCCAGCAGAGAGCAGTCATGCTGTCAGTCCAATAAATGATGTTGGTAATTTCTAGTTCAAGCGTGCTTTTAACTTTTTCCATAAGTTTGGCCAGAAGAGTCGCGCCACATAATTCCAGCCTGGGAATTGAAGTGGGGCAACTTTTGTCTTTGATTGAACTAGATGTGTTGATCCAGAGTCTAAATCTTTTATATAAACGACGGCAGCATAGGCAGCTTGCGAGGCGTCGCAGAACCCATGTAACTCCACTGAGCTACTTTTTAATGTACCAATCGAGCGCGGGATTTGGATTTTTTCTAAGTCCTTTAGTTCTACGAGATAGCGTTTCCAGTTGGACTTTATAGAAGAAGAAACCGGGTCTGTCCAGTCAATGCCCTCGAGCCAAAGTTTCTGGAAAGTGATTTTCGCATTAATTGTGACTGGGGCAAGCCAGCCTAGCGGGTCATAAAGTTTGGCTGCGTCAGACAGCAAGCTACTCTTCGTAACTTCATCTTGAGCCACGAAATTTACTTTAAATGAAAATGTATCTTCGTTAATATTCCAGGCCAAGCCCAGTGCTTTGACAACAGACTGCCCGTCAAAGTCGATCATGTTTATTTTTTCTCGATACTCCTCAGGAATAAGAGCCATTAGTTCCGAAGAGTTTGATGTCCATTTTCGTAGATTAAAGCCACCAGCGGCTAATAAGTTAACTAGTTCCTTTTGAAGATATTGAGCCTCAGAGACAGAATCAGCGCCAGAAATAGCATCATCAACGTACGTGCCGGTTTTTAAAATACTGCAGGCCTCGGGATAGGTTTGAGATTTATCTTTAGCTAGCTCGTGTAAAACTCTTATTGACAAATAAGGGGCAGAACTAGTACCATAAGTAACGGTTAAAAGTTTATATATAAAAATCTCAGTGTCAACCGAATCGCGCCAAAGAATTTGTTGGTAGTGAGTTTGATTTTCATCTATACGAATTTGACGGAACATTTTCTCTAAGTCTGAGTGAAAACCGATCTTAAAGCGCCGCCATCGTGTTATAATCGAGGGTAAGTCGTTTTGCAACGCAGGGCCAGGAGAAAGGGCTTCATAAGCGAGGGGTACGGGGTTCGTTTACTACTACCATCAAATACAACACGTAGTTTTGTTGTGGAACTACTTTCCCTCAGAACGCCATGATGAGGCAGAAAATAACTATGAGGCTGCAAGTTACGCGGGTAAACGCCAATCTTTACCATGTGCCCTAACGACTCGTATTCTTGCATGAATTTTCTGTATTCCAGAGCTAAATTTGTGTCCCTTGCGAACCGATTTTCCATAGTCTTCAACCGTTTGAGCGACTTATAATCAGTATGAGAGAATGTAGGAGCCGAATTTCCATATAAAACCGATTTAAATGGTAGAGCCACCGTATATCTTCCGTCAGAACTTCTCTGGAAAGTATTTACGAAATAGTCTTCACAAGCCGTTTCCTCTGGAGTTGCCTTTCTCTTCTCAATAAATTCTTCTTGCTCCCAAAATGCTTTAAGCTGTGTATCTAATGAGCACAAATTAACGTTAACTGGAGTACCATAAGAAACAGCAGTTGTAGGACCAGATACAACCCAACCAAAATGAGACAGTTGCAAGAAAATGCCTTTGGTAAACTTCTTCTGGCTGGGCAGCATTATATCTCCATAAATATCGCCACCGATCAAAATATCAATTTTATCGTTTTTATCAAACTCAGGATCCGCTAATTGGTATTTACTTAAATCTGGTAAATCATTTTTCCTGATAGGACCTGAGCAATATTGGGTCAAAGAAGGCATTACAAAGGCGCAACCATCAAGCTTAAAATCGGCCTCGTATGAAGACGTGACACAAAATCGAACACATTTTCGAACTAAAATCGAATTTTGGCCGATACCGTTGATGCGGGCGAAAGTATTTTCTCTCTTTAATTTCAAAAGCTGGGCAGCTTGCTCAGTAATTAAAGTGGCTTGTGCGCCTTGGTCCAATATTGCGCGAAGCTTAAAAGTGCCAAAAGGTGTTTGCACTAAAACACGAACTGTGGCTAACAAAACTTGAGGCATTACTCTAGCACTTAGTAGAGAAAAGTTGCATTGAAGGGAAGTGCCAGCTTTACTTTGAGCAGCAGAAGTGCTAGGGGTTTCAACAGCAGGAACAACTTGATTATTTGATGAGCTTGGTATATTTGTTGTTTTTGTAAATTCTTTATGTATAATCGTATGATGAGATGCTTTACAAACTTTGCAACGAGATTGCAGCTTGCAATCTTGAGCATAAATACCAATGTTGAGGCAGTTTCTACAAATCTTCTTTGAGAACATAAGTTCACGCTTGGCAGCACACGGCAGTGCTGCGAACTTAAAACATTTGTACAACGGGTGTCGTTTTCCGCAGCAGGGGCAGTTCTCATCTCCAAGGGCTACCATATGAACACGACGATTTACATTTTGTTTAAAAGAGCTAGATTTATTCGGAAATGAAATGTGTGTCATTAATGGACTCAAGGGTACGAAAAGTCATTTCGAGAAAATCGAACAAATCATCAATTTTTGGAATGTCCGTTGAGGCTTTAAGAGATTGTTCCCATTCCTTGCAAGTTTGCAGGTCCAACTTGCCAACCGTAATATGAATAAAAATGGGATCCAAGTATTCACAATTGACCTCCAGTGTACCAAAAAGAGCCAAACAATTGCGAGTGGTATCAAGATTTTTTTTAATGCTCTCACATGAGCCATTAGATTTAGGTATGTCAAACAGTTTTCTAAAAACTTTATCACAAATTTTTCTCCTATTGTGATAACGCCGCGACAAAGCGGACCAGGCAAGTTCATAACTCGCGTCCCAAGCCGGATATTCGTTTACAATTGACAGAGGTGTATCTTTACAAGAGTATTTTAAAAAATAGTATTTTTGGACTTGGGACAGACGTTGGTTGGAATGGACCAGGGAAACGAACATATCCCTATACGAAAGCCATTCTAGATAATCTCCATTAAAGGTGGGAATATCAATTTTCGGTAATCTGACATCGGTTGAAACGGACTCGTTTGCAAAAGAATTTGCTCTAAATGTGCTTGCATGAAGGCTTGGAGAGGCAGCCTTTTCATACTGGGAAATAATATCAAAAAGCGTGCCTTTGGCGACAAGAAATTTCGTGATAAAGGTCGTATATAAATCCTCTTGGAGATATGGGACATCGTTAACCGAGACCGAATTATTGAGAACGTGATCATAAATTTGCTCATGGTTACATTCGAACAATTTATTTATTTCCTCTAATTTTGTTAAGAATGTTTGAGCCAGGCCACGAGTTTTGGCGTTAGAAGGAAGTTTTTCGAATTCTTCGATTAATCGCGTTAAACGATCCACAAGCATACGCTGCTCTTCAATTGCTCGCGACATATCCTCCGTTTTAAGCACGACACGAATCAACAATTTAATAAAATAAAGAGGGTACAGTAACTTCTTTCAAAAAAGCACTTAATTCCCGGGTTTCGGCACCATTAAAATGTACGAGTTATTTTGGCTCACTGAGCCAGCCACAAAATAAAACACTTAAGTCCCGATTTCAATTGTGATGAATTTAAACTAGAACTTTATTTATTTAAATGAAGCAAATACTTAATATTTATTTAAGTTAACTAATTAATGCTGAGACAGGTCACTATCTTAATAAAAACGATTTAAGCAGCACGGCAGTTATCGCTTGATTTACCCTTGACTTTTTTGATGCTGTCGTTAAAACGATAAAGAGCCAAAAAACCTAATTGTTATTTACATATGCAGGTATGTACATATGTAAATCTGTTCGCATCAGTAAAATGGTTCGATGCGTTAGAACAACAACAATAACAATACTAAGTTAGCGGACAATACTAAGACGAACAAGAACAGCGACACAAAGCGCAACTAATGAAATTAACATTTACTTTGTGTTGTTATTGTTGCGATGCCCTTTATAATAATTGAAACAGTAGGGCGGCTCAATTTTTATACGATATACCTTGTAACATAAAATTTATATGAAATAAGAACGATTAATTAAAATCGAGCAATTACAAAGAAATTAATAATAATAAAAAATAAAATCTCCAACAGCTACTATTGAGTCCAAAATGAAACACTGACTAACTACAAATGGCTCTAACTTATATACGGTGCGTCCTACACCTATGAAAGTTTGCTACATTCAAATGCTTGTAACTTTTTATTGGAGCGCCATAAATCCTTGAACTTTTGTGACAAAATGACAAGATTTAAGCAGTACGGCAGTTATCGCTTGATTTACCCTTGAGTTCTTGCAAAACATTTTTCTTCTTTTTTTTGAAGCTGTCGTTAAAACGATAAAGAGCCAAAAACCTAATTGTTATTTACATATGCAGGTATGTACATATGTAAATCTGTTCGCGTCAGTAAAATGGTTCGATGCGTTAGAACAACAACAACAACAACAATACTAAGTTAGCGGACCATACTAAGACGAACAAGAACAGCGACACAAAGCGCAACTAATGAAATTAACATTTACTTTGTGTTGTTATTGTTGCGATGCCCTTAATAATAATTGAAACATTAGGGCGGCTCAATTTTTATACGATATACCTTGTAACATAAAATTTATATGAAATAAGAACGATTAATGAAAATCCAGCAATTACAAAGAAATTAATAACAATAACAAATAAAATCTCCAACACACACCTATCAAATTTTGCAACATTTAAATGCTAGTAACTTTTTACTGGGGCATCAGAAAACCTTGAAATTTTGTGACAATAAAGTACTCGTGCCTCTTGTCAATTTGAGCTATTGGTCATATTGATTCCAAAATGAAACACTGATAAAACTTCAAATGGCCCTAACTTCTATACGCTGCATCCTACACCAATCAAAGTTTGCAACATTCAAATAATAGTAACTTTTTATTGGAGCGTCATAAAACCTTGAAACTTTGTCACAATAAAGTACTCTTCCCAATTTGCATTATCAATCAAAGCTATGCTAACCTTGAGTCCAAAATGAAACACTGATAAAACTTCAAATGGCTCTAACTTATATACGATGCGTCCTACACCTATGATAGTTTGTAACATTTAAACGCTTGTTACTTTTTATTGTAAATAAAGTACTCTTGTGAATTTGAGCTATTGGTTATAGCTATGCTACCCTTGGTTCCAAATGGAAATACTGATAAAACCTCAAATGGCTATAAATTCTATGCGGAGCGTCCTACACACACCTATCAAAGTTTGCAACATTCAAATGATTGTAACTTTTTAATGGAGCGCCATAAAAACTTTTTATATTTTGTGACAATAAAGTACTCGTGCCTCTTTTCAATTTAAGTTATCGGTCATAGCTATGCTTTCCTTGAGTCCATTGTGAAACACCGATAAAACTTCAAATGGCCCTAACGTCTATACGGTGCGTCCTACACCTATAAAAGTTTGCAACATTCAAATGGTGTAACTTTTTACTGGAGCGTCATAAGACCTTGAAATTTTGTGACAATAAGTTACTCTTATCAATTTGCATTATCGATTACAGCTATGCTACCCTTGAGTCCAAAATGAAACACTGACGAAACTTCAAACGGCTCTAAATTCAATGCGGTGGGTCCTACACCTATCAAAGTTTGTAACATTCAAATAATTGTAATTGCTACTGGAGCGTCATAAAGCCTTGCTATTTTGTGACAATAAAGTACTCGTGTCACTTGTCTATTTAAGCTATCGGTCATACCTATGCTACCCTGGAGTCAAAAATGAAACACCGATAAAGTTGCAAATGGCCCTAACTTCTATACGCGCGTCTTACACCTATGAAAGTTTGCAACATGCAAATGCTTGTAACTTTTAACCGGAGCGTCATAATACCTTGAAATTTTGTGACAAAGTTCTCTTGTCAATGTGAGTTATCGGTCATAGCAATGCTACTATTGAGTCCAAAATGAAACACTGACTAACTAAAAATGGCCCTAACTTCTATACGGTGCGGCCTACACTTATGAAAGTTTGCAACATTCAAATGCTTGTAACTTTTTATTGGAAGGTCATAAAACCTTGAAATATCGTGACAAAAAATTACACTTGTCAATTTGAATTATCGGTCATAGCTATGCTACCCTTAAGTCGAAAATGAAACATGATAAAACTTCAAATGGCTCTAATTTATATACCTTGCGTCCTACACCTATCAATGTTTGGAACATTAAAATGCTTGTAACTTTTTACCGGAGCGTCATAATACCTTGAAATTTCGTAACTTTTTACTGGAGCGCCACAAAACCTTGAACTTCTGTGACAAAATGAAACACTGATAAAATTACAATAGGCCCTAACTTCTATAGGGTGCGTCCTACACCTATCAAAGTTTGAAACATTAAAATAGATGTAACTTTTTAATGGAGCGTCGTAAACACTTTATATGTTGTGACAATAAATTACTCGTGCCTCTTGTCAATTTAAGGAATCGGTCATAGCTATGCTAATCTTGAGTCCAAAATGAAACTCTGATACAACTTCAAATGGCTCTAACTTCTATCCGGTAGGTCCTACATCTATCAAAGTTTTGGAACTTTCAAATGGTTGTGACCGTTTATTGGAGCGTCATAAAACCTTGAAATATTGTGACATAAAGTACTCGTGCCTCTTGTCAAATTTAGCTATTGGTCATAACTATGCTACGCTTGATTCCAAATTTAAAACTGATAAAACTTCAAATGGCTCTAACTTCTATACGGTGCGTCCTAGACCTAGCAAATTTTACAACATTCAAGTAATTGTAACTTTTTACTGGGGCGTCATAAGACCTTCAAATTTTGTGACAATAAGTTACTCTTGTCAATTTGCATTCTCGATCACAGCTATGCTACCCTTGAGTCAAAAATGAAACACTGACATAACTTCAAATGGCTCTAACTTCTATCCGGTACGTCCTACATCAATCAAGGTTTTGGAACATTCAAATGGTTGTAACCGATTATTGGAGCGTCATAAAACCTTGAAATTGTGTGACAATAAAGTTCTCTTGGCTCTTGTCAATTTGAGCTATTGGTCATAGCTATGGTAACCTTGAGTCCAAAATGAAACTCTGATAAAACTTCAAATGGCTCTAACTTCTATCCGATAGGTCCTACATCTATCAGAGTTTGCAACATTCAAATGCTTGTAACTTTTTACCGGAGCGTAATAATACATTGAACTTTTGTGACAAAATGAAACAATGATAAAATTACAAGTGGCCCTAACTTTTATACGGTGCGTCCTATACCTATCAAAGTGTTCAACATTAAAATAATTGTAACTTTTTAATGGAGCGTCATATAGCCTTTATATTTTGTGACAACAGAGTTCTCGTACCACTTATCAATTTAAGGTATCGGTCATAGCTATGCTAATCTTGAGTCCAAAATGAAACTCTGATACAACTTCAAATGCCTCTAACTTCTATCTGGTGGGTCCTACATCTATCAAAGTTTTGGAAATTTCAAATGGTTGTAACCGTTTATTGGAACGTCATAAAACCTTGAAATATTGTGACATAAAGTACTCGTGCCTCTTGCCAATTTAAGATATCGGTCATAGCTATGTTACTCTTAAGTCCTAAATGAAACACTGATAAAACTTCGTGGTCATAGCTATGCTACCCTTAATTCCAAAATTAAACACTGATAAAACTTTAAATGGCTCTAACTACTATACGGTGCGTCCTACACCTATAAAAGTTTGCAACAATCAAATGCTTGTAACTTTTTATTGGAACGTCATAAAACCTTGAAATGTCGTGACAATAAAGTAATCGTGTCAATTTGAGTTATCGGTCATAGCTATGCTACCCTTGAATCGAAAATGAAACATGATAAAACTTCAAATGGCTCTAACTTATATACAGTGCGTCCAACACCTATCACAGTTTGCAACATTCAAATACTTGTAACTTTTTACTGGAGCGTCATAAAACATGGAAATTTTGTGACAATAAAGCACTCTTGTCAATTTCAGTTATCGGTCATAGCTATGCACCCATTGAGTCCAAAATGAAACACTGACTAACTACAAATGGCTCTAACTTATATACGGGGCGTCCCACACCTATGAAAGTTTGCAACATTCAAACGCTTGTAACTTTTTATTGGAACGTCATAAAACCTAGAAATTTTGTGACAATAAAGTCATCTTGTCAACTTGCATTATCGATCACAGATATGCTACCCTTGAGTCCAAAATGAAACACTAATAAAATTACAAATGGCCCTAACTTCTATACGGTGCGTTCTACACCTATGAAAGTTTGCAACATTAAAATGCTTGCAACTTTTTATTGGAGCGCCATAAAACCTTGAACTTTTGTGACAAAAGGAAACACCGATAAAGTTACAGATGGCTCTAACTTCTATACGGTGCGTCCTACACCTATCAAAGTTTGTAACATTAAAATAATTGGAACTTTTTAATGGAGCGTCATATAGCCTTTATATTTTGTGACAATAAAGTACTCGTGCCTCTTGTTAATTTAAAGTATCGGTCATAGCTATGCTACCCTGAAGTCCAAAATGAAACACTGATAAAACTACAAATGGCCCTAACTTCTATACGGTGCGTCGTACACTTATCAAAGTTTGCAACATTAAAATAATTGGAACTTTTTAATGGAGAGTTATATAGCTTTTGTATTTTGTGACAATAAAGTACTCGTGCCTCTTATCAATTTAAGGTATCGGTCATAGCTATGCTACTCTTAAGTCCAAAATGAAACTCTGATAAAACTTCAAATGGCTCTAACTTCTATCCGGTAGGTCCTACATATATCAAAGTTTTGGAACATTCAAATGTTTGTAACCGTTTATTGGAGCGTCATAAAACCTTGAAATTTTGTGACAATAAAGTACTTGTGCCTCTTGTCAATTTGAGCCATCGCCCATAGCTATGCTACCCTTAAGTCCAAAATGAAACTCTGATAAAACTTCAAATGGCTCTAACTTCTATCCGGTAGGGCCTACATCTATCAAAATTTTGGAACATTCAAATGGTTGTAACCGTTTATTGGAGCGTCATAAAACCATGAAATTTTGTGACAATAAAGTACTTGTGACTCTTGTCAATTTGAGCTATCGGTCATAGCTATCCTACCCTTGAGTCCAAAATGAAACACCGAAAAACTTCAAATTACCCCACCTTTTATACGGTGCGTTCTACACCTATGAAAGTTTGCAACATTAAAATGCTTGCAACTTTTTATTGGAACGTCATAAAACCTTGAAATATCGTGACAAATTGAAACACCGATAAAGTTACAAATGGCCCTAACTTCTATACGGTGCGTCCTACACCTATCAAAGTTTTTAATATTAAAATAATAGGAACTTTTTAATGGAGCGTCATATAGCCTTTATATTTTGTGACAATAAAGTACTCGTGCCTCTTGTTAATTTAAAGTATCGGTCATAGCTATGCTACCCTGAAGTCCAAAATGAAACACTGATAAAACTTCAAATGGCTCTAGCTTCTATACGTTGCGTCCTACAACTATCAAAGTTTGCAATATTCAAATGCTTGTAACTTTTCACTGGAGCGTCATAAAACCATGAAATTTTGTGCCAATAAAGTACTTGTGACTCTTGTCAATTTGAGCTATCGGTCATTGCTATGCTAATCTTGAGTCCAAAATGAAACTCTGATACAATTTCAAATGGCTCCAACTTCTATCCGGTAGGTCCTACATCTATCAAAGTTTTGGAACTTTCAAATGGTTGTTACCGTTTATTGGAGCGTCATAAAACCTTGAACTATTGTGACAATAAAGTACTGGTGCCTCTTGTCAATTTTAGCTATTGGTCATAGCTATGCTACCCTTGATTCCAAATTTAAACACTGATAAATCTTCAAATGGCTCTAACTTCTATACGTTGCGTCCTACACCTATCAAAGTTTGCAATATTCAACTGCTTGTAACTTTTTACTGGAGCGCCATAAAACCTTGAACTTTTGTAACTTTTACTGGAGCGCCTCAAAACCTTGAACTTTTGTGACAAAATGAAACACTGATAAAACTACAATAGACCCTAACTTCTATATGGTGCGTCGTACACCTATCAAAGTTTGCAACATTAAAATATTTGGAACTTTTTAATGGAGAGTTATATGGACTTTATATTTTGTGACAATAAAGTACTCGTGCTTCTTATCAATTTAAGGTATCGGTCATAGCTATGCTACTCTTGAGTCCAAAATGAAACTCTAATAAAACTTCAAATGGCAATAACTTCTATCCGGTACGTCCTACATCTATCAAAGTTTTGGAACATTGAAATGGTTGTAACCGTTTATTGGAGCGTCATAAAACCTTGATATTTTGTGACAATAAAGTATTCGTGCCTCTTGTCAATTTGAGCTATTGGTCATAGCTATGCTCCCAGTGAGTCCAAAGTGAAACTCTGATAAAACTTCAAATGGCTCTAACTTCTATCCGGTAGGTCCTACATCTATCAAAGTTTTGGAACATTCAAATGGTTGTAACCATTTATTGGAGCGTCATAAAACCTTGAAATTTTGTGGCAATAAAGTACTTGTGCCTCTTGTCAATTTGAGTTATCGGTGATAGCTATGCTACCCTTGAGTCCAAAATGAAACACCGATAAAGTTTCAAATGGCACTAACTTCCATACGGTGCGTCCTACTCCTATCCGGACGTGTTCTGTTTTGCTGCTACTTTCGAGTAGTAAAACCCGATCAGACACGATAGCTGGGCTCTAAGCTACCGGAGGGGTCGGCAGGTCGCGGATAGCCGAAAGACCTGTAGTAGCAGGTTAGTTGTGCATAAGTCTCTGACAAATAAGCAATCCCCGACGAGGAGCGGCGGGAATTTGAGGACGTGGTAAAAAAGCTAGCAAGTCCGTTGAAATTCCCGTGACAGTGGCGAGTTGACACCGCTTCTTTTGACGTATGTGTCCCCTTCAATTTGCACTCGCATTGTGAACTTAAAAATCCAGTAGGAACGGACACAAAATGAGTGGTTTCACTGGTCAGCGTCTGTTCTCCATGTTAGGAGCGGCTGTTTAAAGCACGAATGCCGGCCTTAGGGCTATCAGGATTGAATCCAGTAAGATTCTGATTATGGTATACTGGAAAGGAAGCAGACGACACTGGGCTGGAGTAGTGGATCCCTGTTACTTCAGTAGGCGGAGTGAAATCTTGCTGAAATGGATTCCAGAAAGATTCGCTACTTCTTCCGTCCTTTTAAATCCTGGCAGGTCTCACAATACGTTCGAAGCTCGTAGCCTCAGCCGTGGCCACTTAGGTTGGGTTGAAATAACTCCCCATTAGTTCCGGCTCCAAGTCTGGCCCTGAACACTGTTCCCCATAAGGGACAATGCCAACCCCCGCATGGCCTCCCTGAATTCATAGATAACCATGGGACTTACGGAAACTACTTGCACGAGAGGAGACAGCGGTTGTGAGTTTGGGCCCATATTACATGGACAAGCAAACAAACCTAAAAACTATAAATAACGATAACAATAAGCAGACAACAGGCGTAGCGGATATCTTCAATAGAAGCTCTCTCATCGAAAGATCACCGCCACACAGCAAAGTACTGTCAGCATACGGCGTATCAGGTGGACAAAATGAAAATGATGTAACAGGCGATGCTCAAAGTACACACAGTGACATAATTGGGACACCAGTATCTCTCTACACGGGCTCCCTTACCACTACAAATTGTAGCCAACAGGAGGGGTGCAAAATGAAGACAGTGGAAAAAACGGACGAAAAACTACCAGGTGCCCTGGCAGTATCAACTCCGCCTATATCCACTCGGGACACTGGAGAAGCAAAGGAACGAACAGAAGTTGCGGTAACACCCCTCAATGCTCAAATGACAGCTCTGGGGAAGGCCATAAATGATTTACTTCAGTTTTGCAAGATTAAGCCAAATGTGCATAATGAGGTAAAACGACTAGCAGCGGTTATGAAGGCAAAACACGTCGAGATCGAAATGCAATTAAAGAGCATGCGCACCATTCAAAACGCTCCACAGCTGAGCACGATCACAGTCGGATTGAACACGGGATCTGGGAAGAGGCGAAGGGCCAACGCCAGTCCGACAGGGAAAACAATAATGAACTGCGAAACAACAACGGGGCCCGTGAAAAGAGTGCGAGCAAATAACGATCTTAGAGCGACAGTTGAAATTCCACTTCCGCAGGTCGTCTGTCCCAAGGCACCAGCCAGGAAAGAGGTGGTCACGCAGGTACAATTAATTAATCTAATTTCTATCCGGTAGGTCCTACATCTATCAAAGTTTTGGAACATTCAAATGGTTGTAACCGTTTATTGGAGCGTCCTAAAACCTTGAAATTTTGTGACAATAAAGAACTTGTGCCTCTTGTCAATTTGAGCTATCGGCCATAGCTATGCTACTCTTGAGTCCAAAATTAAACACTGATAAAACTTCAAATGGCTCTAACTTCTATCCGTTAGGTCCTACATATATCAAAGTTTTGAAACATTCAAATTTTTTTTTTTTTTTTTTTTTTTTTTTTTTTTTTTTTTTAATATCCAAATATTTTATTGCAATCTGTTACATTCAATCACATTCAGCAATATTTAATAACTTAAGACTAATTTTTGTATTTACTGTCATTTATGGACTACACCCAGTGGTGCAGCCATTGCCTATTAGCACAGGAGATCTGTTGTGGATTTTCTCTTCAGTCGGATGAAAGTGAAGGGGTTGGAAGTGAGTTCCGATATCAGTGGATTTGGGTGGACTAGGAGTCTCAGATTGTGCGAAGTAGAGAGCTTTTTTATTTCTTGAGCGACTGTAGGAACTTTGAGGTCACGATGGATTTGGTTGTTTGTGACATAATAGGGCGCATTTACAATCATTCTTAGGGTCTTTGATTGGAATCTTTGAAGTATTTCAACATTGGAAGTTGCCGCAGTGCCCCACAGCTGAATACCGTATGTCCAAACTGGTTTTAAAATTGCTGAGTACAAGAGCAATTTGCTATCGATTGAGACTTTGGAGTTTCGATTCAAGAGCCAGTGTAGATTTCTGAGCTTTATACCGAGTGATTTTCGTTTTGTAAATATATGTGTTTTCCAAGTTAATCTTCTGTCGAGGTGCATCCCAAGGTATCTAGCCTCATTACATTGGGGTATATTTATGCCGTTGAGTTTAACGGGTGGGCAGGTGTTTCGTTTGAGAGTGAATGTAACCTGGACTGATTTTGTTTCGTTCAACTTGATTTTCCATTTTTTTAGCCAGTCAGTAATTTTGTTTAGCCCACTCTGGATTTTAGAGGAAGCTAAGTGTGGGAGAGTGTCAACAGCTAAGACAGCAGTGTCATCTGCAAAGGTACCTGGTGACTCCTTCAGCTGATGGTAAGTCGTACGTGTGAAGTAGATAAAGTATTGGGCCCATGACACTTCCTTGGGGTACGCCTGCTGAGCTTTCATGGAGCTCAGATTGTTCCTCACCTTGCTTTACGAAAAAATATCTATTTGTAAGATAAGACTTGATTAACACATAGTAGTTAATGGGGAGTGTAGTTTTTATTTTGTAAAGCAAGCCATCGTTCCAAACGCGATCAAATGCTTGCGAGATGTCAAGAAACGCTGCTGTACAATATTGTTTATGTTCGAATGCAGTGTGTATATACTCAACAATCCTATGAACCTGTTCGATTGTGCTGTGTTTTTTCCTGAAACCAAATTGATGATTTGAAATTAGCTTTCGCTCTTCTATAATTGGGAGTAGTCTTTTCAGGAAAAGGGTTTCCATGAGTTTAGAAGCAATCGGTAACAAGCTAATTGGGCGATACGATTCAACTTTATCAGCGCTTTTTCCGGGTTTGAGAATCATTTTTAATTGTGACACTTTCCATTGGGGAGGTATAAAGCCAGATGTTAGTACCGCGTTAAATAAGTAGGTAAGATATGTCACTCCTTCTTCTGGAAGTTGTTTTACTATTTTTCCAGTGATAAGGTCGTACCCAGGGGCTTTCTTAATATTTAGCTTATCAATAGCTGCTTTCACTTCAGATTTGGAAAATTTACGTATGGGTAGGTCCATCTGATGGGTATTACTCAGAACACTTTTCACTTCTTCTGTTACACATGCTGGGGGCTCGATTTCCTGTGGAGTAAATACTTTTTTTAAGTGTCGGGCAAATGTGACTGCTCTTTCAAGGTCACTTTTAGCCCATTCGTTATTTTCCATTCGTAAAGCGGATTGGAACATTGTGGGCCTCTTGTCAATTTGAGCTATCGGTCATAGTTATGCTACCCTTGAGTCCAAAATGAAACACCGAGAAAGTTTCAAATGGCACTAACTTCCAAACGGTGCGTCCTACTCCTATCAAAGTTTACAACATTCAAATGCTTGTAGCTTTTTACCGGAGCGTCATAATACCTTGAATTATCGTGACAATAAAGTACTGTTGTCAAATTGAGTTATCGGGCATAGCTATGCTACTACAGATTCCAAAATGAGACACTGATAAAACTTCAAATTGCTCTAACTTCTATATGCTGCGCCCTTCACCTATCAAAGTTTGCAACATTCAGATGCTTGTAACTTTTTACTGTAGCGCCATAAAACCTTGAACTTTTGTGACAAAATGAAACATTGATAAAACTACAAATGGCCCTAACTTATATACGGTGGGTCGTACACCTATCAAAGTTTGCAACATTAAAATAATTGGAACTTTTTAATGGAGAGTTATATAGCTTTTGTATTTTGTGACAATAAAGTACTCGTGCCTCTTATCAATTTAAGGTATCGGTCATAGCTATGCTACCCTTGAGTCCAAAATGAAACTCTGATAAAACTTCAAATGGCTCTAACTTCTATCCGGTAGGTCCTACATATATCAAAGTTTTGGAACATTCAAAGGGTTGTAATCATTTATTGGAGCGTCATTAAACCTTGAAATTTTGTGACAATAAAGTACTTGTGCCTCTTGTCAATTTGAGCTATCGGTCATAGCTATGCTACCCTTGAGTCCAAAGTTAAACACCGATAAAGCTTCAAATGGCCCTAACTTCTAAACGGTACGTCCTACATCTATCAACGTATTGGAACATTCAAAGGGTTGTAATCATTTATTGGAGCGTCATTAAACCTTGAAATTTTGTGACAATAAAGTACTTGTGCCTCTTGTCAATTTGAGCTATCGGCCATTCCTATGCTACCCTTGAGTCCAAAGCTAAACACCGATAAAACTTCAATTGGCCCTAACTTTTATACGGTGCCTCCTACACCTATCAAAATTTACAACATTCAAGTAATTGTAACTTTTTAATGGAGCGTCAGAAAGACTTTATATTTTGTGACAATAAATTTCTCGTGTTTCTTGTCTGTTTAAGTTATCGGTCATAGCTATGCTACCCCTGAGTCCAAAATGAAACACCGATAAAGTCACAAATGGCCCTAACTTCTATACGGTGCGTCCTACACTTATGAAAGTTTGCAACATTCAAATGCTTGTAACCTTTTATTGGAACGTTATAAAACCTTGAAATTTTGTTACAATAAAGTACTTGTGAGTTTTGTCAATTTGAGCTATCGGTCATAATTATACTATCCTTGAGTCCAAAATGAAACACCGATAAAGTTTCAAATTGCACTAACTTCAATACGGTGCATCGTACGCCTATCAAAGTTTACAACATTCAAATGTTTGTAACTTTTTACCGGAGCGTCATAATACCTTGAAATATCGTGACAATAAAGTACTCTTGTCAAATTGAGATATCGGTCATAGCTATGCTACTACAGAGTCCAAAATGAAACACTGATAAAACTTCAAATTGCTCTAACTTCTATATGCTGCGCCCTTCACCTATCAAAATTTGCAACATTCAGATGCTTGTAACTTTTTACTGTAGCGCCATAAAACCTTGAACTTTTGTGACAAAATGAAACATTGATAAAACTACAAATTGCCTTAACTTCTATACGGTGCATCGTACACCTATCAAAGTTTGCAACATTAAAATAATTGGAACTTTTTAATGGAGAGTTATATAGCCTTTATATTTTGTGACAATAAAGTACTCGTGCCTCTTATCAATTTAAGGTATCGGTCATAGCTATGCTACTCTTGGGTCAAAAATGAAACTCTGATAAAACTTCAAATGGCTCTAACTTCTATCCGGTACGTCCTACATCTATCAATATATTGCAACATTCAAAGGGTTGTAATCATTTATTGGAGCGTCATTAAACCTTGAAATTTTGTGACAATAAAGTACTTGTGCCTCTTGTCAATTTGAGCTATCGGTCATAGCTATGCTACGCTTGAGTCCAAAGTTAAACACCGATAAAGCTTCAAATGGCCCTAACTTCTAAACGGTGCCTCCTACACCTATAAAAATTTACAACATTCAAGTAATTGTAACTTTTTAATGGAGCGTCACAAAGACTTTATATTTTGTGACAATAAATTTCTCGTGTGTCTTGTCTGTTTAAGTTATCGGTCATAGCTATGCTACCCCTGAGTCCAAAATGAAACACCGATAAAGTCACAAATGGCCCTAACTTCTATACGGTGCGTCCTACACTTATGAAAGTTTGCAACATTCAAATGCTTGTAACCTTTTATTGGAACGTTATAAAACCTTGAAATTTTGTGACAATAAAGTACTTGTGAGTTTTGTCAATTTTAGCTATCGGTCATAATTATATTATCCTTGAGTCCAAAATGAAACACCGATAAAGTTTCAAATTGCACTAACTTCAATACGGTGCATCCTACTCCTATCGAAGTTTGCAACATTCAAATGTTTGTAACTTTTTACCGGAGCGTCATAATACCTTGAAATATCGTGACAATAAAGTACTCTTGTCAAATTGAGTTATCGGTCATAGCTATGCTACCACAGAGTCCAAAATGAAACACTGATAAAACTTCAAATTGCTCTAACTTCTATATGCTGCGCCCTTCACCTATCAAAGTTTGCAACATTCAGATGCTTGTAACTTTTTATTGGAACGTCATAAAACCTTAAAATTTTGTGACAATAAAGCACTCTTGTCAATTTCAGTTATCGGTCATAGCTCTGCTACCATTGAACCCAAAATGAAACACTGACTACCTACAAATGGCTCTAACTTATATACGGTGCGTCCTACACCTATAAAAGTTTGCAACATTCAAACGCTTGTAACTTTTTATTGGAACGTCATAAACCTTGAAATTTTGTGACAATAAAGTACTCTTGTCAATTTGCATTATCGATCACAGATATGTTACCCTTGAGTCCAAAATGAAACACTGATAAAGTTACAAATGGCCCCAACTTCTATATGGTGCGTTCTACACCTATGAAAGTTTGCAACATTAAAATACTTGTAAATTTTAATTGGAGCGCCATAAAACCTTGAACATTTGTGACAAAATGAAACACCGATAAAGTTACAAATGGCCCTAACTTCTATACGGTGCGTCCTACACCTATCAAAGTTTGTAACATTAAAATAATTGGAACTTTTTAATGGAGCGTCATATAGCCTTTATATTTTGTGACAATAAAGTACTCGTGCCTCTTGTCAATTTAAAATATCGGTCATAGTTATGCTACTCTTAAATCCAAAATGAAATACGGATAAAACTTCAAATGGGTCTAACTTCTATCCGGTACGTCCTACATCTATCAAAGTTTTGGAACATTCAAATGGCTGTAACCGTTTAATGGAGCGTCATAAAACCTTGAAATTTTGTGATAATAAAGTACTCGTGCCTCTTGTCAATTTGAGCTATTGGTCATAGCTATGCTACCCTTCAGTCCAAAATGAAACACCGATAAAGTTTCAAAGGGCACTAACTTCCAAACGGTGCGTCCTACTCCTATCAAAGTTTACAACATTCAAATGCTTGTAACTTGAGCGTCATAATACCTTGAAATATCGTGACAATAAAGTACTCTTGTCAATTTGAGTTATCGGTCATAGCTATGCGACCACAGAGTCCAAAATGAAACACTGATAAAACTTCAAATTGCTCTAACTTCTATATGCTGCGCCCTTCACCTATCAAAGTTTGCAACATTCAGATGCTTGTAACTTTTTATTGGAACGTCATAAAACCTTAAAATTTTGTGACAATAAAGCACTCTTGTCAATTTCAGTTATCGGTCATAGCTCTGCTACCATTGAACCCAAAATGAAACACTGACTAACTACAAATGGCTCTAACTTATATACGGTGCGTCCTACACCTATGAAAGTTTGCAACATTCAAACGCTTGTAACTTTTTATTGGAACGTCATAAACCTTGAAATTTTGTGACAATAAAGTACTCTTGTCAATTTGCATTATCGATCACAGATATGTTGCCCTTGAGTCCAAAATGAAACACTGATAAAGTTACAAATGGCCCCAACTTCTGTACGGTGCGTTCTACACCTATGAAAGTTTGCAACATTAAAATACTTGTAAATTTTAATTGGAGCGCCATAAAACCTTGAACATTTGTGACAAAATGAAACACCGATAAAGTTACAAATGGCCCTAACTTCTATACGGTGCGTCCTACACCTATCAAAGTTTGTAACATTAAAATAATTGGAACTTTTTAATGGAGCGTCATATAGTCTTTATATTTTGTGACAATAAACTACTCGTGCCTCTTGTCAATTTAAAGTATCGGTCATAGCTATGCTACTCTTAAATCCAAAATGAAATACGGATAAAACTTCAAATGGGTCTAACTTCTATCCGGTACGTCCTACATCTATCAAAGTTTTGGAACATTCAAATGGCTGTAACCGTTTAATGGAGCGTCATAAAACCTTGAAATTTTGTGATAATAAAGTACTCGTGCCTCTTGTCAATTTGAGCTATTGGTCATAGCTATGCTACCCTTCAGTCCAAAATGAAACACCGATAAAGTTTCAAAGGGCACTAACTTCCAAACGGTGCGTCCTACTCCTATCAAAGTTTACAACATTCAAATGCTTGTAACTTGAGCGTCATCATACCTTGAAATATCGTGACAATAAAGTACTCTTGTCAATTTGAGTTATCGGTCATAGCTATGCTACCACTGAGTCCAAAATGAAACACTGATAAAACTTCAAATTGCTCTAACTTCTATATGCTGCGCCCTTCACCTATCAAAGTTTGCAACATTCAGATGCTTGTAACTTTTTATTGGAACGTCATAAAACCTTAAAATTTTGTGACAATAAAGCACTCTTGTCAATTTCAGTTATCGGTCATAGCTCTGCTACCATTGAACCCAAAATGAAACACTGACTAACGGTGGCTCTAACTTATATACGGTGCGTCCTACACCTATGAAAGTTTGCAACATTCAAACGCTTGTAACTTTTTATTGGAACGTCATAAACCTTGAAATTTTGGGACAATAAAGTACTCTTGTCAATTTGCATTATCGATCACAGATATGTTACCCTTGAGTCCAAAATGAAACACTGATAAAGTTGCAAATGGCCCCAACTTCTATACGGTGCGTTCTACACCTATGAAAGTTTGCAACATTAAAATACTTGTAAATTTTAATTGGAGCGCCATAAAACCTTGAACATTTGTGACAAAATGAAACACCGATAAAGTTACAAATGGCCCTAACTTCTATACGGTGCGTCCTACACCTATCAAAGTTTGCAACATTAAAATAATTGGAACTTTTTAATGGAGAGTTATATAGCCTTTATATTTTGTGACAATAAAGTACTCGTGCCTCTTATCAATTTAAGGTATCGGTCATAGCTATGCTACTCTTGGGTCAAAAATGAAACTCTGATAAAACTTCAAATGGCTCTAACTTCTATCCGGTACGTCCTACATCTATCAATGTATTGCAACATTCAAAGGGTTGTAATCATTTATTGGAGCGTCATTAAACCTTGAAATTTTGTGACAATAAAGTACTTGTGCCTCTTGTCAATTTGAGCTATCGGTCATAGCTATGCTACCCTTGAGTCCAAAGTTAAACACCGATAAAACTTCAAATGGCCCTAACTTCTAAACGGTGCCTCCTACACCTATAAAAATTTACAACATTCAAGTAATTGTAACTTTTTAATGGAGCGTCACAAAGACTTTATATTTTGTGACAATAAATTTCTCGTGTGTCTTGTCTGTTTAAGTTATCGGTCATAGCTATGCTACCCCTGAGTCCAAAATGAAACACCGATAAAGTCACAAATGGCCCTAACTTCTATACGGTGCGTCCTACACTTATGAAAGTTTGCAACATTCAAATGCTTGTAACCTTTTATTGGAACGTTATAAAACCTTGAAATTTTGTGACAATAAAGTACTTGTGAGTTTTGTCAATTTTAGCTATCGGTCATAATTATATTATCCTTGAGTCCAAAATGAAACACCGATAAAGTTTCAAATTGCACTAACTTCAATACGGTGCATCCTACTCCTATCAAAGTTTGCAACATTCAAATGTTTGTAACTTTTTACCGGAGCGTCATAATACCTTGAAATATCGTGACAATAAAGTACTCTTGTCAAATTGAGTTATCGGTCATAGCTATGCTACCACAGAGTCCAAAATGAAACACTGATAAAACTTCAAATTGCTCTAACTTCTATATGCTGCGCCCTTCACCTATCAAAGTTTGCAACATTAAAATAATTGGAACTTTTTAATGGAGCGTCATATAGCCTTTATATTTTGTGACAATAAAGTACTCGTGCCTCTTGTCAATTTAAAATATCGGTCATAGCTATGCTACTCTTAAATCCAAAATGAAATACGGATAAAACTTCAAATGGGTCTAACTTCTATCCGGTACGTCCTACATCTATCAAAGTTTTGGAACATTCAAATGGCTGTAACCGTTTAATGGAGCGTCATAAAACCTTGAAATTTTGTGATAATAAAGTACTCGTGCCTCTTGTCAATTTGAGCTATTGGTCATAGCTATGCTACCCTTCAGTCCAAAATGAAACACCGATAAAGTTTCAAAGGGCACTAACTTCCAAACGGTGCGTCCTACTCCTATCAAAGTTTACAACATTCAAATGCTTGTAACTTGAGCGTCATAATACCTTGAAATATCGTGACAATAAAGTACTCTTGTCAATTTGAGTTATCGGTCATAGCTATGCTACCACAGAGTCCAAAATGAAACACTGATAAAACTTCAAATTGCTCTAACTTCTATATGCTGCGCCCTTCACCTATCAAAGTTTGCAACATTCAGATGCTTGTAACTTTTTATTGGAACGTCATAAAACCTTAAAATTTTGTGACAATAAAGCACTCTTGTCAATTTCAGTTATCGGTCATAGCTCTGCTACCATTGAACCCAAAATGAAACACTGACTAACTACAAATGGCTCTAACTTATATACGGTGCGTCCTACACCTATGAAAGTTTGCAACATTCAAACGCTTGTAACTTTTTATTGGAACGTCATAAACCTTGAAATTTTGTGACAATAAAGTACTCTTGTCAATTTGCATTATCGATCACAGATATGTTGCCCTTGAGTCCAAAATGAAACACTGATAAAGTTACAAATGGCCCCAACTTCTGTACGGTGCGTTCTACACCTATGAAAGTTTGCAACATTAAAATACTTGTAAATGTTAATTGGAGCGCCATAAAACCTTGAACATTTGTGACAAAATGAAACACCGATAAAGTTACAAATGGCCCTAACTTCTATACGGTGCGTCCTACACCTATCAAAGTTTGTAACATTAAAATAATTGGAACTTTTTAATGGAGCGTCATATAGCCTTTATATTTTGTGACAATAAAGTACTCGTGCCTCTTGTCAATTTAAAGTATCGGTCATAGCTATGCTACTCTTAAATCCAAAATGAAATACGGATAAAACTTCAAATGGGTCTAACTTCTATCCGGTACGTCCTACATCTATCAAAGTTTTGGAACATTCAAATGGCTGTAACCGTTTAATGGAGCGTCATAAAACCTTGAAATTTTGTGATAATAAAGTACTCGTGCCTCTTGTCAATTTGAGCTATTGGTCATAGCTATGCTACCCTTCAGTCCAAAATGAAACACCGATAAAGTTTCAAAGGGCACTAACTTCCAAACGGTGCGTCCTACTCCTTTCAAAGTTTACAACATTCAAATGTTTGTAACTTGAGCGTCATCATACCTTGAAATATCGTGACAATAAAGTACTCTTGTCAATTTGAGTTATCGGTCATAGCTATGCTACCACTGAGTCCAAAATGAAACACTGATAAAACTTCAAATTGCTCTAACTTCTATATGCTGCGCCCTTCACCTATCAAAGTTTGCAACATTCAGATGCTTGTAACTTTTTATTGGAACGTCATAAAACCTTAAAATTTTGTGACAATAAAGCACTCTTGTCAATTTCAGTTATCGGTCATAGCTCTGCTACCATTGAACCCAAAATGAAACACTGACTAACTACAAATGGCTCTAACTTATATACGGTGCGTCCTACACCTATGAAAGTTTGCAACATTCAAACGCTTGTAACTTTTTATTGGAACGTCATAAACCTTGAAATTTTGTGACAATAAAGTACTCTTGTCAATTTGCATTATCGATCACAGATATGTTACCCTTGAGTCCAAAATGAAACACTGATAAAGTTGCAAATGGCCCCAACTTCTATACGGTGCGTTCTACACCTATGAAAGTTTGCAACATTAAAATACTTGTAAATTTTAATTGGAGCGCCATAAAACCTTGAACATTTGTGACAAAATGAAACACCGATAAAGTTACAAATGGCCCTAACTTCTATACGGTGCGTCCTACACCTATCAAAGTTTGTAACATTAAAATAATTGGAACTTTTTAATGGAGCGTCATATAGCCTTTATATTTTGTGACAATAAAGTACTCGTGCCTCTTGTCAATTTAAAGTATCGGTCATAGCTATGCTACTCTTAAGTCCAAAATGAAATACGGATAAAACTTCAAATGGGTCTAACTTCTATCCGGTACGTCCTACATCTATCAAAGTTTTGGAACATTCAAATGGCTGTAACCGTTTAATGGAGCGTCATAAAACCTTGAAATTTTGTGATAATAAAGTACTCGTGCCTCTTGTCAATTTGAGCTATTGGTCATAGCTATGCTACCCTTCAGTCCAAAATGAAACACCGATAAAGTTTCAAAGGGCACTAACTTCCAAACGGTGCGTCCTACTCCTATCAAAGTTTACAACATTCAAATGCTTGTAACTTGAGCGTCACAATACCTTGAAATATCGTGACAATAAAGTACTCTTGTCAATTTGAGTTATCGGTCATAGCTATGCTACCACAGAGTTCAAAATGAAACACTGATAAAACTTCAAATTGCTCTAACTTCTATATGCTGCGCCCTTCACCTATCAAAGTTTGCAACATTCAGATGCTTGTAACTTTTTACTGTAGCGCCATAAAACCTTGAACTTTTGTGACAAAATGAAACATTGATAAAAATACAAATGGCCCTAACTTCTATACGGTGCGTCCTATACCTATCAAAGTTTGCAACATTAAAATAATTGTAACTTTTTAATGGAGCGTCATATAGCCTTTATATTTTGTGATAATAGAGTTCTCGTACCTCTTATCAATTTAAGGTATCTGTCATAGCTATGCTAATCTTGAGTCCAAAATGAAACTCTGATACAACTTCAAATGGCTCTAACTTCTATACGGTGCGTCCTACACCTATGAAAGTTTGCAACATTCAAGTGTTATAATTTTTTATTGGAACGTCATAAAACCTTGAAATTTTGTGACAATAAAGTACTCTTGTCAATTTGAGTTATCGGTCATAGCTATGCTACCACTGAGTCCAAACTGAAACACTGATAAAACTTCAAATGGCCCTAACTACTATCCGGTGCGTCCTACACCTATCAAAGTTTGCAATATTCAAATGCTTGTAACTTTTTACTGGAGCGCCATAAAACCTTGAACTTTTGTGACAAAATGAAACAATGATAAAACTAAAAATGGCCCTAACTTCTATTCGGTGCGTCCTACACCTATCAAAGTATGCAACATTAAAATAATTGGAACTTTTTAATGGAGCGTCATATAGATTTTATATTTTGTGACAATAAAGTACTCGTGCCTCTTATCAATTTAAGGTATCGGTCATAGCTATGCTACTCTTGGGTCAAAAATGAAACTCTGATAAAACTTCAAATGGCTCTAACTTCTATCCGGTAAGTCCTACATCTATCAATGTATTGGAACATTCAAAGGGTTGTAATTATTTATTGGAGCGTCATTAAACCTTGAAATTTTGTGACAATAAAGTACTTGTGCCTCTTGTCAATTTGAGCTATCGGTCATAGCTATGCTACCCTTGAGTCCAAAGTTAAACACCTATAAAGCTTCAAATGGCCCTAACTTCTAAACGGTGCCTCCTACACCTATAAAAATTTACAACATTCAAGTAATTGTAACTTTTTAATGGAGCGTCACAAAGACTATATTTTGTGACAATAAATTTCTCGTGTGTCTTGTCTGTTTAAGTTATCGGTCATAGCTATGCTACCCCTGAGTCCAAAATGAAACACCGATAAAGTCACAAATGGCCCTAACTTCTATACGGTGCGTCCTACACTTATGAAAGTTTGCAACATTCAAATGCTTGTAACCTTTTATTGGAACGTTATAAAACCTTGAAATTTTGTGACAATAAAGTACTTGTGAGTTTTGTCAATTTGAGCTATCGGTCATAATTATATTATTCTTGAGTCCAAATTGAAACACCGATAAAGTTTCAAATTGCACTAACTTCAATACGGTGCATCCTACTCCTATCAAAGTTTGCAACATTCAAATGTTTGTAACTTTTTACCGGACCGTCATAATACCTTGAAATATCGTGACAATAAAGTACTCTTGTCAAATTGAGTTATCGGCCATAGCTATGCTACCACAGAGTCCAAAATGAAACACTGATAAAACTTCAAATTGCTCTAACTTCTATATGCTGCGCCCTTCACCTATCAAAGTTTGCAACATTCAGATGCTTGTAACTTTTTATTGGAACGTCATAAAACCTTAAAATTTTGTGACAATAAAGTACTCTTGTCAATTTCAGTTATCGGTCATAGCTCTGCTACCATTGAACCCAAAATGAAACACTGACTAACGGTGGCTCTAACTTATATACGGTGCGTCCTACACCTATGAAAGTTTGCAACATTCAAACGCTTGTAACTTTTTATTGGAACGTCATAAACCTTGAAATTTTGTGACAATAAAGTACTCTTGTCAATTTGCATTATCGATCACAGATATGCTACCCTTGAGTCCAAAATGAAACACTGATAAAGTTACAAATGGCCCCAACTTCTATACGGTGCGTTCTACACCTATGAAAGTTTGCAACATTAAAATACTTGTAAATTTTAATTGGAGCGCCATAAAACCTTGAACATTTGTGACAAAATGAAACACCGATAAAGTTACAAATGGCCCTAACTTCTATACGGTGCGTCCTACACCTATCAAAGTTTGTAACATTAAAATAATTGGAACTTTTTAATGGAGCGTCATATAGCCTTTATATTTTGTGACAATAAAGTACTCGTGCCTCTTGTCAATTTAAAGTATCGGTCATAGCTATGCTACTCTTAAGTCCAAAATGAAATACGGGTAAAACTTCAAATGGGTCTAACTTCTATCCGGTACGTCCTACATCTATCAAAGTTTTGGAACATTCAAATGGAACTTCAAATTGCTCTAACTTCTATATGCTGCGCCCTTCACCTATCAAAGTTTGCAACATTCAGATGCTTGTAACTTTTTACTGTAGCGCCATAAAACCTTGAACTTTTGTGACAAAATGAAACATTGATAAAACTACAAATGGCCCTAACTTCTATACGGTGCGTCCTATACCTATCAAAGTTTGCAACATTAAAATAATTGTAACTTTTTAATGGAGCGTCATATAGCCTTTATATTTTGTGACAATAGAGTTCTCGTACCTCTTATCAATTTAAGGTATCGGTCATAGCTATGCTAATCTTGAGTCCAAAATGAAACTCTGATACAAATTCAAATGGCTCTAACTTCTATACGGTGCGTCCTACACCTATGAAAGTTTGCAACATTCAAATGCTTGTAACTTTTTATTGGAACGTCATAAAAGCTTGAAATATCGTGACAATAAAGTACTCTTGTCAATTTGAGTTATCGGTCATAGCTATGCTACCACTGAGTCCGAAATGACACACTGATAAAACTCCAAATGGCCCTAACTACTATCCGGTGCGTCCTACACCTATCAAAGTTTGCAATATTCAAATGCTTGTAACTTTTTCCTGGAGCGCCATAAAACCTTGAACTTTTGTGACAAAATGAAACAATGATAAAACTAAAAATGGCCCTAACTTCTATTCGGTGCGTCCTACACCTATCAAAGTATGCAACATTAAAATAATTGGAACTTTTTAATGGAGCGTCATATAGATTTTATATTTTGTGACAATAAAGTACTCCGGTACGTCCTACATCTATCAAAGTTTTGGAACATTCAAATGGCTGTAACCGTTTAATGGAGCGTCATAAAACCTTGAAATTTTGTGATAATAAAGTACTCGTGCCTCTTGTCAATTTGAGCTATTGGTCATAGCTATGCTACCCTTCAGTCCAAAATGAAACACCGATAAAGTTTCAAAGGGCACTAACTTCCAAACGGTGCGTCCTACTCCTATCAAAGTTTACAACATTCAAATGCTTGTAACTTGAGCGTCATAATACCTTGAAATATCGTGACAATAAAGTACTCTTGTCAATTTGAGTTATCGGTCATAGCTATGCTACCACAGAGTCCAAAATGAAACACTGATAAAACTTCAAATTGCTCTAACTTCTATATGCTGCGCCCTTCACCTATCAAAGTTTGCAACATTCAGATGCTTGTAACTTTTTATTGGAACGTCATAAAACCTTAAAATTTTGTGACAATAAAGCACTCTTGTCAATTTCAGTTATCGGTCATAGCTCTGCTACCATTGAACCCAAAATGAAACACTGACTAACTACAAATGGCTCTAACTTATATACGGTGCGTCCTACACCTATGAAAGTTTGCAACATTCAAACGCTTGTAACTTTTTATTGGAACGTCATAAACCTTGAAATTTTGTGACAATAAAGTACTCTTGTCAATTTGCATTATCGATCACAGATATGTTGCCCTTGAGTCCAAAATGAAACACTGATAAAGTTACAAATGGCCCCAACTTCTGTACGGTGCGTTCTACATCTATGAAAGTTTGCAACATTAAAATACTTGTAAATGTTAATTGGAGCGCCATAAAACCTTGAACATTTGTGACAAAATGAAACACCGATAAAGTTACAAATGGCCCTAACTTCTATACGGTGCGTCCTACACCTATCAAAGTTTGTAACATTAAAATAATTGGAACTTTTTAATGGAGCGTCATATAGCCTTTATATTTTGTGACAATAAAGTACTCGTGCCTCTTGTCAATTTAAAGTATCGGTCATAGCTATGCTACTCTTAAATCCAAAATGAAATACGGATAAAACTTCAAATGGGTCTAACTTCTATCCGGTACGTCCTACATCTATCAAAGTTTTGGAACATTCAAATGGCTGTAACCGTTTAATGGAGCGTCATAAAACCTTGAAATTTTGTGATAATAAAGTACTCGTGCCTCTTGTCAATTTGAGCTATTGGTCATAGCTATGCTACCCTTCAGTCCAAAATGAAACACCGATAAAGTTTCAAAGGGCACTAACTTCCAAACGGTGCGTCCTACTCCTTTCAAAGTTTACAACATTCAAATGCTTGTAACTTGAGCGTCATCATACCTTGAAATATCGTGACAATAAAGTACTCTTGTCAATTTGAGTTATCGGTCATAGCTATGCTACCACTGAGTCCAAAATGAAACACTGATAAAACTTCAAATTGCTCTAACTTCTATATGCTGCGCCCTTCACCTATCAAAGTTTGCAACATTCAGATGCTTGTAACTTTTTATTGGAACGTCATAAAACCTTAAAATTTTGTGACAATAAAGCACTCTTGTCAATTTCAGTTATCGGTCATAGCTCTGCTACCATTGAACCCAAAATGAAACACTGACTAACTACAAATGGCTCTAACTTATATACGGTGCGTCCTACACCTATGAAAGTTTGCAACATTCAAACACTTGTAACTTTTTATTGGAACGTCATAAACCTTGAAATTTTGTGACAATAAAGTACTCTTGTCAATTTGCATTATCGATCACAGATATGTTACCCTTGAGTCCAAAATGAAACACTGATAAAGTTGCAAATGGCCCCAACTTCTATACGGTGCGTTCTACACCTATGAAAGTTTGCAACATTAAAATACTTGTAAATTTTAATTGGAGCGCCATAAAACCTTGAACATTTGTGACAAAATGAAACACCGATAAAGTTACAAATGGCCCTAACTTCTATACGGTGCGTCCTACACCTATCAAAGTTTGTAACATTAAAATAATTGGAACTTTTTAATGGAGCGTCATATAGCCTTTATATTTTGTGACAATAAAGTACTCGTGCCTCTTGTCAATTTAAAGTATCGGTCATAGCTATGCTACTCTTAAGTCCAAAATGAAATACGGATAAAACTTCAAATGGGTCTAACTTCTATCCGGTACGTCCTACATCTATCAAAGTTTTGGAACATTCAAATGGCTGTAACCGTTTAATGGAGCGTCATAAAACCTTGAAATTTTGTGATAATAAAGTACTCGAACCTCTTGTCAATTTGAGCTATTGGTCATACCCTTCAGTCCAAAATGAAACACCGATAAAGTTTCAAAGGGCACTAACTTCCAAACGGTGCGTCCTACTCCTATCAAAGTTTACAACATTCAAATGCTTGTAACTTGAGCGTCACAATACCTTGAAATATCGTGACAATAAAGTACTCTTGTCAATTTGAGTTATCGGTCATAGCTATGCTACCACAGAGTTCAAAATGAAACACTGATAAAACTTCAAATTGCTCTAACTTCTATATGCTGCGCCCTTCACCTATCAAAGTTTGCAACATTCAGATGCTTGTAACTTTTTACTGTAGCGCCATAAAACCTTGAACTTTTGTGACAAAATGAAACATTGATAAAAATACAAATGGCCCTAACTTCTATATGGTGCGTCCTATACCTATCAAAGTTTGCAACATTAAAATAATTGTAACTTTTTAATGGAGCGTCATATAGCCTTTATATTTTGTGATAATAGAGTTCTCGTACCTCTTATCAATTTAAGGTATCTGTCATAGCTATGCTAATCTTGAGTCCAAAATGAAACTCTGATACAACTTCAAATGGCTCTAACTTCTATACGGTGCGTCCTACACCTATGAAAGTTTGCAACATTCAAATGCTTGTAACTTTTTATTGGAACGTCATAAAACCTTGAAATATCGTGACAATAAAGTACTCTTGTCAATTTGAGTTATCGGTCATAGCTATGCTACCACTGAGTCCGAAATGAAACACTGATAAAACTTCAAATGGCCCTAACTACTATCCGGTGCGTCCTACACCTATCAAAGTTTGCAATATTCAAATGCTTGTAACTTTTTACTGGAGCGCCAAAAAACCTTGAACTTTTGTGACAAAATGAAACAATGATAAAACTAAAACTTTTTAATGGAGCGTCACAAAGACTTTATATTTTGTGACAATAAATTTCTCGTGTGTCTTGTCTGTTTAAGTTATCGGTCATAGCTATGCTACCCCTGAGTCCAAAATGAAACACCGATAAAGTCACAAATGGCCCTAACTTCTATACGGTGCGTCCTACACTTATGAAAGTTTGCAACATTCAAATGCTTGTAACCTTTTATTGGAACGTTATAAAACCTTGAAATTTTGTGACAATAAAGTACTTGTGAGTTTTGTCAATTTGAGCTATCGGTCATAATTATATTATTCTTGAGTCCAAATTGAAACACCGATAAAGTTTCAAATTGCACTAACTTCAATACGGTGCATCCTACTCCTATCAAAGTTTGCAACATTCAAATGTTTGTAACTTTTTACCGGACCGTCATAATACCTTGAAATATCGTGACAATAAAGTACTCTTGTCAAATTGAGTTATCGGCCATAGCTATGCTACCACAGAGTCCAAAATGAAACACTGATAAAACTTCAAATTGCTCTAACTTCTATATGCTGCGCCCTTCACCTATCAAAGTTTGCAACATTCAGATGCTTGTAACTTTTTATTGGAACGTCATAAAACCTTAAAATTTTGTGACAATAAAGCACTCTTGTCAATTTCAGTTATCGGTCATAGCTCTGCTACCATTGAACCCAAAATGAAACACTGACTAACTACAAATGGCTCTAACTTATATACGGTGCGTCCTACACCTATGAAAGTTTGCAACATTCAAACACTTGTAACTTTTTATTGGAACGTCATAAACCTTGAAATTTTGTGACAATAAAGTACTCTTGTCAATTTGCATTTTCGATCACAGATATGCTACCCTTGAGTCCAAAATGAAACACTGATAAAGTTACAAATGGCACCAACTTCTATACGGTGCGTTCTACACCTATGAAAGTTTGCAACATTAAAATACTTGTAAATTTTAATTGGAGCGCCATAAAACCTTGAACATTTGTGACAAAATGAAACACCGATAAAGTTACAAATGGCCCTAACTTCTATACGGTGCGTCCTACACCTATCAAAGTTTGTAACATTAAAATAATTGGAACTTTTTAATGGAGCGTCATATAGCCTTTATATTTTGTGACAATAAAGTACTCGTGCCTCTTGTCAATTTAAAGTATCGGTCATAGCTATGCTACTCTTAAATCCAAAATGAAATACGGATAAAACTTCAAATGGGTCTAACTTCTATCCGGTACGTCCTACATCTATCAAAGTTTTGGAACATTCAAATGGCTGTAACCGTTTAATGGAGCGTCATAAAACCTTGAAATTTTGTGATAATAAAGTACTCGTGCCTCTTGTCAATTTGAGCTATTGGTCATAGCTATGCTACCCTTCAGTCCAAAATGAAACACCGATAAAGTTTCAAAGGGCACTAACTTCCAAAAGGTGCGTCCTACTCCTTTCAAAGTTTACAACATTCAAATGCTTGTAACTTGAGCGTCATAATACCTTGAAATATCGTGACAATAAAGTACTCTTGTCAATTTGAGTTATCGGTCATAGCTATGCTACCACAGAGTCCAAAATGAAACACTGATAAAACTTCAAATTGCTCTAACTTCTATATGCTGCGACCTTTACCTATCAAAGTTTGCAAGATTCAGATGCTTGTAACTTTTTATTGGAACGTCATAAAACCTTAAAATTTTGTGACAATAAAGCACTCTTGTCAATTTCAGTTATCGGTCATAGCTCTGCTACCATTGAACCCAAAATGAAACACTGACTAACTACAAATGGCTCTAACTTATATACGGTGCGTCCTACACCTATGAAAGTTTGCAACATTCAAACGCTTGTAACTTTTTATTGGAACGTCATAAACCTTGAAATTTTGTGACAATAAAGTACTCTTGTCAATTTGCATTATCGATCACAGATATGTTACCCTTGAGTCCAAAATGAAACACTGATAAAGTTACAAATGGCCCCAACTTCTATACGGTGCGTTCTACACCTATGAAAGTTTGCAACATTAAAATACTTGTAAATTTTAATTGGAGCGCCATAAAACCTTGAACATTTGTGACAAAATGAAACACCGATAAAGTTACAAATGGCCCTAACTTCTATACGGTGCGTCCCACACCTATCAAAGTTTGTAACATTAAAATAATTGGAACTTTTTAATGGAGCGTCATATAGCCTTTATATTTTGTGACAATAAAGTACTCGTGCCTCTTGTCAATTTAAAGTATCGGTCATAGCTATGCTACTCTTAAGTCCAAAATGAAATACGGATAAAACTTCAAATGGGTCTAACTTCTATCCGGTACGTCCTACATCTATCAAAGTTTTGGAACATTCAAATGGCTGTAACCGTTTCATGGAGCGTCATAAAACCTTGAAATTTTGTGATAATAAAGTACTCGTGCCTCTTGTCAATTTGAGCTATTGGTCATAGCTATGCTACCCTTCAGTCCAAAATGAAACACCGATAAAGTTTCAAAGGGCACTAACTTCCAAACGGTGCGTCCTACTCCTATCAAAGTTTACAACATTCAAATGCTTGTAACTTGAGCGTCATAATACCTTGAAATATCGTGACAATAAAGTACTCTTGTCAATTTGAGTTATCGGTCATAGCTATGCTACCACAGAGTCCAAAATGAAACACTGATAAAACTTCAAATTGCTCTAACTTCTATATGCTGCGCCCTTCACCTATCAAAGTTTGCAACATTCAGATGCTTGTAACTTTTTACTGTAGCGCCATAAAACCTTGAACTTTTGTGACAAAATGAAACATTGATAAAACTACAAATGGCCCTAACTTCTATACGGTGCGTCCTATACCTATCAAAGTTTGCAACATTAAAATAATTGTAACTTTTTAGTGGAGCGTCATATAGCCTTTATATTTTGTGACAATAGAGTTCTCGTACCTCTTATCAATTTAAGGTATCGGTCATAGCTATGCTAATCTTGAGTCCAAAATGAAACTCTGATACAACTTCAAATGGCTCTAACTTCTATACGGTGCGTCCTACACCTATGAAAGTTTGCAACATTCAAATGCTTGTAACTTTTTATTGGAACGTCATAAAACCTTGAAATATCGTGACAATAAAGTACTCTTGTCAATTTGAGTTATCGGTCATAGCTATGCTACCACTGAGTCCGAAATGAAACACTGATAAAACTTCAAATGGCCCTAACTACTATCCGGTGCGTCCTACACCTATCAAAGTTTGCAATATTGAAATGCTTGTAACTTTTTACTGGAGCGCCATAAAACCTTGAACTTTTGTGACAAAATGAAACAATGATAAAACTAAAAATGGCCCTAACTTCTATTCGGTGCGTCCTACACCTATCAAAGTATGCAACATTAAAATAATTGGAACTTTTTAATGGAGCGTCATATAGATTTTTTATTTTGTGACAATATAGTACTCGTGCCTCTTATCAATTTAAGGTATCGGTCATAGCTATGCTACTCTTGGGTCAAAAATGAAACTCTGATAAAACTTCAAATGGCTCTAACTTCTATCCGTTATGTCCTACATCTATCAATGTATTGGAACATTCAAAGGGTTGTAATTATTTATTGGAGCGTCATTAAACCTTGAAATTTTGTGACAATAAAGTACTTGTGCCTCTTGTCAATTTGAGCTATCGGTCATAGCTATGCTACCCTTGAGTCCAAAGTTAAACACCGATAAAGCTTCAAATGGCCCTAAATTCTAAACGGTGCCTCCTACACCTATAAAAATTTACAACATTCAAGTAATTGTAACTTTTTAATGGAGCGTCACAAAGACTTTATATTTTGTGACAATAAATTTCTCGTGTGTCTTGTCTGTTTAAGTTATCGGTCATAGCTATGCTACCCCTGAGTCCAAAATGAAACACCGATAAAGTCACAAATGGCCCTAACTTCTATACGGTGCGTCCTACACTTATGAAAGTTTGCAACATTCAAATGCTTGTAACCTTTTATTGGAACGTTATAAAACCTTGAAATTTTGTTACAATAAAGTACTTGTGAGTTTTGTCAATTTGAGCTATCGGTCATAATTATATTATTCTTGAGTCCAAAATGACACACCGATAAAGTTTCAAATTGCACTAACTTCAATACCGTGCATCCTACTCCTATCAAAGTTTGCAACATTCAAATGCTTGTAACTTTTTATTGGAACGTCATAAAAGCTTGAAATATCGTGACAATAAAGTACTCTTGTCAATTTGAGTTATCGTGACAATAGAGTTCTCGTACCTCTTATCAATTTAAGGTATCGGTCATAGCTATGCTAATCTTGAGTCCAAAATGAAACTCTGATACAACTTAAAATGGCTCTAACTTCTATACGCATGCAACATTCAAATGCTTGTAACTTTTTATTGGAACGTCATAAAACCTTGAAATATCGTGACAATAAAGTACTCTTGTCAATTTGAGTTATCGGTCATAGCTATGCTACCACTGAGTCCGAAATGAAACACTGATAAAACTTCAAATGGCCCTAACTACTATCCGGTGCGTCCTACACCTATCAAAGTTTGTAATATTCAAATGCTTGTAACTTTTTACTGGAGCGCCATAAAACCTTGAACTTTTGTGACAAAATGAAACAATGATAAAACTAAAAATGGCCCTAACTTCTATTCGGTGCGTCCTACACCTATCAAAGTATGCAACATTAAAATAATTGGAACTTTTTAATGGAGCGTCATATAGATTTTATATTTTGTGACAATAAAGTACTCGTGCCTCTTATCAATTTAAGGTATCGGTCATAGCTATGCTACTCTTGGGTCAAAAATGAAACTCTGATAAAACTTCAAATGGCTCTAACTTCTATCCGGTACGTCCTACATCTATCAATGTATTGGAACATTCAAAGGGTTGTAATTATTTATTGGAGCGTCATTAAACCTTGAAATTATGTGACAATAAAGTACTTGTGCCTCTTGTCAATTTGAGCTATCGGTCATAGCTATGCTACCCTTGAGTCCAAAGTTAAACACCGATAAAGCTTCAAATGGCCCTAACTTCTAAACGGTGCCTCCTACACCTATAAAAATTTACAACATTCAAGTAATTGTAACTTTTTAATGGAGCGTCACAAAGACTTTATATTTTGTGACAATAAATTTCTCGTGTGTCTTGTCTGTTTAAGTTATCGGTCATAGCTATGCTACCCCTGAGTCCAAAATGAAACACCGATAAAGTCACAAATGGCCCTAACTTCTATACGGTGCGTCCTAAACTTATGAAAGTTTGCAACATTCAAATGCTTGTAACCTTTTATTGGAACGTTATAAAACCTTGAAATTTTGTGACAATAAAGTACTTGTGAGTTTTGTCAATTTGAGCTATCGGTCATAATTATATTATTCTTGAGTCCAAAATGAAACACCGATAAAGTTTCAAATTGCACTAACTTTAATACCGTGCATCCTACTCCTATCAAAGTTTGCAACATTCAAATGCTTGTAACTTTTTATTGGAACGTCATAAAAGCTTGAAATATCGTGACAATAAAGTACTCTTGTCAATTTGAGTTATCGGTCATAGCTATGCTACCACTGAGTCCGAAATGAAACACTGATAAAACTCCAAATGGCCCTAACTACTATCCGGTGCGTCCTACACCTATCAAAGTTTGCAATATTCAAATGCTTGTAACTTTTTACTGGAGCGCCATAAAACCTTGAACTTTTGTGACAAAATGAAACAATGATAAAACTAAAAATGGCCCTAACTTCTATTCGGTGCGTCCTACACCTATCAAAGTATGCAACATTAAAATAATTGGAACTTTTTAATGGAGCGTCATATAGATTTTATATTTTGTGACAATAAAGTACTCGTGCCTCTTATCAATTTAAGGTATCGGTCATAGCTATGCTACTCTTGGGTCAAAAATGAAACTCTGATAAAACTTCAAATGGCTCTAACTTCTATCCGGTACGTCCTACATCTATCAATGTATTGGAACATTCAAAGGGTTGTAATTATTTATTGGAGCGTCATTAAACCTTGAAATTTTGTGACAATAAAGTACTTGTGCCTCTTGTCAATTTGAGCTATCGGTCATAGCTATGCTACCCTTGAGTCCAAAGTTAAACACCGATAAAGCTTCAAATGGCCCTAAATTCTAAACGGTGCCTCCTACACCTATAAAAATTTACAACATTCAAGTAATTGTAACTTTTTAATGGAGCGTCACAAAGACTTTATATTTTGTGACAATAAATTTCTCGTGTGTCTTGTCTGTTTAAGTTATCGGTCATAGCTATGCTACCCCTGAGTCCAAAATGAAACACCGATAAAGTCACAAATGGCCCTAACTTCTATACGGTGCGTCCTACACTTATGAAAGTTTGCAACATTCAAATGCTTGTAACCTTTTATTGGAACGTTATAAAACCTTGAAATTTTGTTACAATAAAGTACTTGTGAGTTTTGTCAATTTGAGCTATCGGTCATAATTATATTATTCTTGAGTCCAAAATGACACACCGATAAAGTTTCAAATTGCACTAACTTCAATACCGTGCATCCTACTCCTATCAAAGTTTGCAACATTCAAATGCTTGTAACTTTTTATTGGAACGTCATAAAAGCTTGAAATATCGTGACAATAAAGTACTCTTGTCAATTTGAGTTATCGTGACAATAGAGTTCTCGTACCTCTTATCAATTTAAGGTATCGGTCATAGCTATGCTAATCTTGAGTCCAAAATGAAACTCTGATACAACTTAAAATGGCTCTAACTTCTATACGCATGCAACATTCAAATGCTTGTAACTTTTTATTGGAACGTCATAAAACCTTGAAATATCGTGACAATAAAGTACTCTTGTCTATTTGAGTTATCGGTCATAGCTATGCTACCACTGAGTCCGAAATGAAACACTGATAAAACTTCAAATGGCCCTAACTACTATCCGGTGCGTCCTACACCTATCAAAGTTTGTAATATTCAAATGCTTGTAACTTTTTACTGGAGCGCCATAAAACCTTGAACTTTTGTGACAAAATGAAACAATGATAAAACTAAAAATGGCCCTAACTTCTATTCGGTGCGTCCTACACCTATCAAAGTATGCAACATTAAAATAATTGGAACTTTTTAATGGAGCGTCATATAGATTTTATATTTTGTGACAATAAAGTACTCGTGCCTCTTATCAATTTAAGGTATCGGTCATAGCTATGCTACTCTTGGGTCAAAAATGAAACTCTGATAAAACTTCAAATGGCTCTAACTTCTATCCGGTACGTCCTACATCTATCAATGTATTGGAACATTCAAAGGGTTGTAATTATTTATTGGAGCGTCATTAAACCTTGAAATTTTGTGACAATAAAGTACTTGTGCCTCTTGTCAATTTGAGCTATCGGTCATAGCTATGCTACCCTTGAGTCCAAAGTTAAACACCGATAAAGCTTCAAATGGCCCTAACTTCTAAACGGTGCCTCCTACACCTATAAAAATTTACAACATTCAAGTAATTGTAACTTTTTAATGGAGCGTCACAAAGACTTTATATTTTGTGACAATAAATTTCTCGTGTGTCTTGTCTGTTTAAGTTATCGGTCATAGCTATGCTACCCCTGAGTCCAAAATGAAACACCGATAAAGTCACAAATGGCCCTAACTTCTATACGGTGCGTCCTAAACTTATGAAAGTTTGCAACATTCAAATGCTTGTAACCTTTTATTGGAACGTTATAAAACCTTGAAATTTTGTGACAATAAAGTACTTGTGAGTTTTGTCAATTTGAGCTATCGGTCATAATTATATTATTCTTGAGTCCAAAATGAAACACCGATAAAGTTTCAAATTGCACTAACTTTAATACCGTGCATCCTACTCCTATCAAAGTTTGCAACATTCAAATGCTTGTAACTTTTTATTGGAACGTCATAAAAGCTTGAAATATCGTGACAATAAAGTACTCTTGTCAATTTGAGTTATCGGTCATAGCTATGCTACCACTGAGTCCGAAATGAAACACTGATAAAACTCCAAATGGCCCTAACTACTATCCGGTGCGTCCTACACCTATCAAAGTTTGCAATATTCAAATGCTTGTAACTTTTTACTGGAGCGCCATAAAACCTTGAACTTTTGTGACAAAATGAAACAATGATAAAACTAAAAATGGCCCTAACTTCTATTCGGTGCGTCCTACACCTATCAAAGTATGCAACATTAAAATAATTGGAACTTTTTAATGGAGCGTCATATAGATTTTATATTTTGTGACAATAAAGTACTCGTGCCTCTTATCAATTTAAGGTATCGGTCATAGCTATGCTACTCTTGGGTCAAAAATGAAACTCTGATAAAACTTCAAATGGCTCTAACTTCTATCCGGTACGTCCTACATCTATCAATGTATTGGAACATTCAAAGGGTTGTAATTATTTATTGGAGCGTCATTAAACCTTGAAATTTTGTGACAATAAAGTACTTGTGCCTCTTGTCAATTTGAGCTATCGGTCATAGCTATGCTACCCTTGAGTCCAAAGTTAAACACCGATAAAGCTTCAAATAGCCCTAACTTCTAAACGGTGCCTCCTACACCTATAAAAATTTGCAACATTCAAGTAATTGTAACTTTTTAATGGAGCATCACAAAGACTTTATATTTTGTGACAATAAATTTCTCGTGTGTCTTGTCTGTTTAAGTTATCGGTCATAGCTATGCTACCCCTGAGTCCAAAATGAAACACCGATAAAGTCACAAATGGCCCTAACTTCTATACGGTGCGTCCTACACTTATGAAAGTTTGCAACATTCAAATGCTTGTAACCTTTTATTGGAACGTTATAAAACCTTCAAATTTTGTGACAATAAAGTACTTGTGAGTTTTGTCAATTTGAGCTATCGGTCATAATTATATTATTCTTGAGTCCAAAATGAAACACCGATAAAGTTTCAAATTGCACTAACTTCAATACCGTGCATCCTACTCCTATCAAAGTTTGCAACATTCAAATGTTTGTAACTTTTTACCGGACCGTCATAATACCTTGAAATATCGTGACAATAAAGTACTCTTGTCAAATTGAGTTATCGGTCATAGCTATGCTACCACAGAGTCCAAAATGAAACACTGATAAAACTTCAAATTGCTCTAACTTCTATATGCTGCGCCCTTCACCTATCAAAGTTTGCAACATTCAGATGCTTGTAACTTTTTATTGGAACGTCATAAAACCTTAAAATTTTGTGACAATAAAGCACTCTTGTCAATTTCAGTTATCGGTCATAGCTCTGCTACCATTGAACCCAAAATGAAACAATGACTAACTACAAATGGCTCTAACTTATATACGGTGCGTCCTACACCTATGAAAGTTTGCAACATTCAAACGCTTGTAACTTTTTATTGGAACGTCATAAACCTTGAAATTTTGTGACAATAAAGTACTCTTGTCAATTTGCATTATCGATCACAGATATTCTACCCTTGAGTCCAAAATGAAACACTGATAAAGTTACAAATGGCCCCAACTTCTATACGGTGCGTTCTACACCTATGAAAGTTTGCAACATTAAAATACTTGTAAATTTTAATTGGAGCGCCATAAAACCTTGAACATTTGTGACAAAATGAAACACCGATAAAGTTACAAATGGCCCTAACTTCTATACGGTGCGTCCTACACCTATCAAAGTTTGTAACATTAAAATAATTGGAACTTTTTAATGGAACGTCATATGGCCTTTATATTTTGTGACAATAAAGTACTCGTGCCTCTTGTCAATTTAAAGTATCGGTCATAGCTATGCTACTCTTAAATCCAAAATGAAATACGGATAAAACTTCAAATGGGTCTAACTTCTATCCGGTACGTCCTACATCTATCAAAGTTTTGGAACATTCAAATGGCTGTAACCGTTTAATGGAGCGTCATAAAACCTTGAAATTTTGTGATAATAAAGTACTCGTGCCTCTTGTCAATTTGAGCTATTGCTCATAGCTATGCTACCCTTCAATCCAAAATGAAACACCGATAAAGTTTCAAAGGGCACTAACTTCCAAACGGTGCGTCCTACTCCTTTCAAAGTTTACAACATTCAAATGCTTGTAACTTGAGCGTCATAATACCTTGAAATATCGTGACAATAAAGTACTCTTGTCAATTTGAGTTATCGGTCATAGCTATGCTACCACAGAGTCCAAAATGAAACACTGATAAAACTTCAAATTGCTCTAACTTCTATATGCTGCGCCCTTCACCTATCAAAGTTTGCAACATTCAGATGCTTGTAACTTTTTACTGTAGCGCCATAAAACCTTGAACTTTTGTGACAAAATGAAACATTGATAAAACTACAAATGGCCCTAACTTCTATACGGTGCGTCCTATACCTATCAAAGTTTGCAACATTAAAATAATTGTAACTTTTTAATGGAGCGTCATATAGCCTTTATATTTTGTGACAATAGAGTTCTCGTACCTCTTATCAATTTAAGGTATCGGTCATAGCTATGCTAATCTTGAGTCCAAAATGAAACTCCGATACAAATTCAAATGGCTCTAACTTCTATACGGTGCGTCCTACACCTATGAAAGTTTGCAACATTCAAATGCTTGTAACTTTTTATTGGAACGTCATAAAAGCTTGAAATATCGTGACAATAAAGTACTCTTGTCAATTTCAGTTATCGGTCATAGCTATGCTACCACTGAGTCCGAAATGAAACACTGATAAAACTCCAAATGGCCCTAACTACTATCCGGTGCGTCCTACACCTATCAAAGTTTGCAATATTCAAATGCTTGTAACTTTTTACTTTTGTGACAAAATGAAACAATGATAAAACTAAAAATGGCCCTAACTTCTATTCGGTGCGCCCTACACCTATCAAAGTATGCAACATTAAAATAATTGGAACTTTTTAATGGAGCGTCATATAGATTTTATATTTTGTGACAATAAAGTACTCGTGCCTCTTATCAATTTAAGGTATCGGTCATAGCTATGCTACTCTTGGGTCAAAAATGAAACTCTGATAAAACTTCAAATGGCTCTAACTTCTATCCGGTACGTCCTACATCTATCAATGTATTGGAATATTCAAAGGGTTGTAATTATTTATTGGAGCGTCATTAAACCTTGAAATTTTGTGACAATAAAGTACTTGTGCCTCTTGTCAATTTGAGCTATCGGTCATAGCTATGCTACCCTTGAGTCCAAAGTTAAACACCGATAAAGCTTCAAATGGCCCTAACTTCTAAACGGTGCCTCCTACACCTATAAAAATTTACAACATTCAAGTAATTGTAACTTTTTAATGGAGCGTCACAAAGACTTTATATTTTGTGACAATAAATTTCTCGTGTGTCTTGTCTGTTTAAGTTATCGGTCATAGCTATGCTACCCCTGAGTCCAAAATGAAACACCGATAAAGTCACAAATGGCCCTAACTTCTATACGGTGCGTCCTACACTTATGAAAGTTTGCAACATTCAAATGCTTGTAACCTTTTATTGGAACGTTATAAAACCTTGAAATTTTGTGACAATAAAGTACTTGTGAGTTTTGTCAATTTGAGCTATCGGTCATAATTATATTATTCTTGAGTCCAAAATGAAACACCGATAAAGTTTCAAATTGCACTAACTTCAATACGGTGCATCCTACTCCTATCAAAGTTTGCAACATTCAAATGTTTGTAACTTTTTACCGGAGCGTCATAATACCTTGAAATATCGTGACAATAAAGTACTCTTGTCCAATTGAGTTATCGGTCATAGCTATGCTACCACAGAGTCCAAAATGAAACACTGATAAAACTTCAAATTGCTCTAACTTCTATATGCTGCGCCCTTCACCTATCAAAGTTTGCAACATTCAGATGCTTGTAACTTTTTATTGGAACGTCATAAAACCTTAAAATTTTGTGACAATAAAGCACTCTTGTCAATTTCAGTTATCGGTCATAGCTCTGCTACCATTGAACCCAAAATGAAACACTGACTAACTAAAAATGGCTCTAACTTATATACGGTGCGTCCTACACCTATGAAAGTTTGCAACATTCAAACGCTTGTAACTTTTTATTGGAACGTCATAAACCTTGAAATTTTGTGACAATAAAGTACTCTTGTCAATTTGCATTATCGATCACAGATATGCTACCCTTGAGTCCAAAATGAAACACTGATAAAGTTACAAATGGCCCCAACTTCTATACGGTGCGTTCTACACCTATGAAAGTTTGCAACATTAAAATACTTGTAAATTTTAATTGGAGCGCCATAAAACCTTGAACATTTGTGACAAAATGAAACACCGATAAAGTTACAAATGGCCCTAACTTCTATACGGTGCGTCCTACACCTATCAAAGTTTGTAACATTAAAATAATTGGAACTTTTTAATGGAGCGTCATATAGCCTTTATATTTTGTGACAATAAAGTACTCGTGCCTCTTGTCAATTTAAAGTATCGGTCATAGCTATGCTACTCTTAAGTCCAAAATGAAATACGGATAAAACTTCAAATGGGTCTAACTTCTATCCGGTACGTCCTACATCTATCAAAGTTTTGGAACATTCAAATGGCTGTAACCGTTTAATGGAGCGTCATAAAACCTTGAAATTTTGTGATAATAAAGTACTCGTGCCTCTTGTCAATATGAGCTATTGGTCATAGCTATGCTACCCTTCAGTCCAAAATGAAACACCGATAAAGTTTCAAAGGGCACTAACTTCCAAACGGTGCGTCCTACTCCTATCAAAGTTTACAACATTCAAATGCTTGTAACTTGAGCGTCATAATACCTTGAAATATCGTGACAATAAAGTACTGTTGTCAATTTGAGTTATCGGTCATAGCTATGCTACCACAGAGTCCAAAATGAAACACTGATAAAACTTCAAATTGCTCTAACTTCTATATGCTGCGCCCTTCACCTATCAAAGTTTGCAACATTCAGATGCTTGTAACTTTTTACTGGAGCGCCATAAAACCTTGAACTTTTGTGACAAAATGAAACATTGATAAAACTACAAATGGCCCTAACTTCTATACGGTGCGTCCTATACCTATCAAAGTTTGCAACATTAAAATAATTGTAACTTTTTAATGGAGCGTCATATAGCCTTTATATTTTGTGATAATAGAGTTCTCGTACCTCTTATCAATTTAAGGTATCTGTCATAGCTATGCTAATCTTGAGTCCAAAATGAAACTCTGATACAACTTCAAATGGCTCTAACTTCTATACGGTGCGTCCTACACCTATGAAAGTTTGCAACATTCAAATGCTTGTAACTTTTTATTGGAACGTCATAAAACCTTGAAATATCGTGACAATAAAGTACTCTTGTCAATTTGAGTTATCGGTCATAGCTATGCTACCACTGAGTCCGAAATGAAACACTGATAAAACTTCAAATGGCCCTAACTACTATCCGGTGCGTCCTACACCTATCAAAGTTTGTAATATTCAAATGCTTGTAACTTTTTACTGGAGCGCCATAAAACCTTGAACTTTTGTGACAAAATGAAACAATGATAAAACTAAAAATGGCCCTAACTTCTATTCGGTGCGTCCTACACCTATCAAAGTATGCAACATTAAAATAATTGGAACTTTTTAATGGAGCGTCATATAGATTTTATATTTTGTGACAATAAAGTACTCGTGCCTCTTATCAATTTAAGGTATCGGTCATAGCTATGCTACTCTTGGGTCAAAAATGAAACTCTGATACAACTTCAAATGGCTCTAACTTCTATCCGGTACGTCCTACATCTATCAATGTATTGGAACATTCAAAGGGTTGTAATTATTTATTGGAGCTTCATTAAACCTTGAAATTTTGTGACAATGAAGTACTTGTGCCTCTTGTCAATTTGAGCTATCGGTCATAGCTATGCTACCCTTGAGTCCAAAGTTAAACACCGATAAAGCTTCAAATGGCCCTAACTTCTAAACGGTGCCTCCTACACCTATAAAAATTTACAACATTCAAGTAATTGTAACTTTTTAATGGAGCGTCACAAAGACTTTATATTTTGTGACAATAAATTTCTCGTGTGTCTTGTCTGTTTAAGTTATCGGTCATAGCTATGCTACCCCTGAGTCCAAAATGAAACACCGATAAAGTCACAAATGGCCCTAACTTCTATACGGTGCGTCCTACACTTATGAAAGTTTGCAACATTCAAATGCTTGTAACCTTTTATTGGAACGTTATAAAACCTTCAAATTTTGTGACAATAAAGTACTTGTGAGTTTTGTCAATTTGAGCTATCGGTCATAATTATATTATTCTTGAGTCCAAAATGAAACACCGATAAAGCTTCAAATTGCACTAACTTCAATACGGTGCATCCTACTCCTATCAAAGTTTGCAACATTCAAATGTTTGTAACTTTTTACCGGAGCGTCATAATACCTTGAAATATCGTGACAATAAAGTACTCTTGTCAAATTGAGTTATCGGTCATAGCTATGCTACCACAGAGTCCAAAATGAAACACTGATAAAACTTCAAATTGCTCTAACTTCTATATGCTGCGCCCTTCACCTATCAAAGTTTGCAACATTCAGATGCTTGTAACTTTTTATTGGAACGTCATAAAACCTTAAAATTTTGTGACAATAAAGCACTCTTGTCAATTTCAGTTATCGGTCATAGCTCTGCTACCATTGAACCCAAAATGAAACACTGACTAACTACAAATGGCTCTAACTTATATACGGTGCGTCCTACACCTATGAAAGTTTGCAACATTCAAACGCTTGTAACTTTTTATTGGAACGTCATAAACCTTGAAATTTTGTGACAATAAAGTACTCTTGTCAATTTGCATTATCGATCACAGATATGCTACCCTTGAGTCCAAAATGAAATACTGATAAAGTTACAAATGGCCCCAACTTCTATACGGTGCGTTCTACACCTATGAAAGTTTGCAACATTAAAATAATTGGAACTTTTTAATGGAGCGTCATATAGCCTTTATATTTTGTGACAATAAAGTACTCGTGCCTCTTGTCAATTTAAAGTATCGGTCATAGCTATGCTACCCTAAGTCCAAAATGAAATACGGATAAAACTTCAAATGGGTCTAACTTCTATCCGGTACGTCCTACATCTATCAAAGTTTTGGAACATTCAAATGGCTGTAACCGTTTAATGGAGCGTCATAAAACCTTGAAATTTTGTGATAATAAAGTACTCGTGCCTCTTGTCAATTTGAGCTATTGGGCATAGCTATGCTACCCTTCAGTCCAAAATGAAACACCGATAAAGTTTCAAAGGGCACTAACTTCCAAACGGTGCGTCCTACTCCTATCAAAGTTTACAACATTCAAATGCTTGTAACTTGAGCGTCATAATACCTTGAAATATCGTGACAATAAAGTACTCTTGTCAATTTGAGTTATCGGTCATAGCTATGCTACCACAGAGTCCAAAATGAAACACTGATAAAACTTCAAATTGCTCTAACTTCTATATGCTGCGCCCTTCACCTATCAAAGTTTGCAACATTCAGATGCTTGTAACTTTTTATTGGAACGTCATAAAACCTTGAACTTTTGTGACAAAATGAAACATTGATAAAACTACAAATGGCCCTAACTTCTATACGGTGCGTCCTATACCTATCAAAGTTTGTAACATTAAAATAATTGGAACTTTTTAATGGAGCGTCATATAGCCTTTATATTTTGTGACAATAAAGTACTCGTGCCTCTTGTCAATTTAAAGTATCGGTCATAGCTATGCTACCCTAAGTCCAAAATGAAATACGGATAAAACTTCAAATGGGTCTAACTTCTATCCGGTACGTCCTACATCTATCAAAGTTTTGGAACATTCAAATGGCTGTAACCGTTTAATGGAGCGTCATAAAACCTTGAAATTTTGTGATAATAAAGTACTCGTGCCTCTTGTCAATTTGAGCTATTGGGCATAGCTATGCTACCCTTCAGTCCAAAATGAAACACCGATAAAGTTTCAAAGGGCACTAACTTCCAAACGGTGCGTCCTACTCCTATCAAAGTTTACAACATTCAAATGCTTGTAGCTTGAGCGTCATAATACCTTGAAATATCGTGACAATAAAGTACTCTTGTCAATTTGAGTTATCGGTCATAGCTATGCTACCACAGAGTCCAAAATGAAACACTGATAAAACTTCAAATTGCTCTAACTTCTATATGCTGCGCCCTTCACCTATCAAAGTTTGCAACATTCAGATGCTTGTAACTTTTTACTGTAGCGCCATAAAACCTTGAACTTTTGTGACAAAATGAAACATTGATAAAACTACAAATGGCCCTAACTTCTATACGGTGCGTCCTATACCTATCAAAGTTTGCAACATTAAAATAATTGTAACTTTTTAATGGAGCGTCATATAGCCTTTATATTTTGTGACAATAGAGTTCTCGTACCTCTTATCAATTTAAGGTATCGGTCATAGCTATGCTAATCTTGAGTCCAAAATGAAACTCTGATACAAATTCAAATGGCTCTAACTTCTATACGGTGCGTCCTACACCTATGAAAGTTTGCAACATTCAAATGCTTGTAACTTTTTATTGGAACGTCATAAAAGCTTGAAATATCGTGACAATAAAGTACTCTTGTCAATTTGAGTTATCGGTCATAGCTATGCTACCACTGAGTCCGAAATGAAACACTGATAAAACTCCAAATGGCCCTAACTACTATCCGGTGCGTCCTACACCTATCAAAGTTTGCAATATTCAAATGCTTGTAACTTTTTACTGGAGCGCCATAAAACCTTGAACTTTTGTGACAAAATGAAACAATGATAAAACTAAAAATGGCCCTAACTTCTATTCGGTGCGTCCTACACCTATCAAAGTATGCAACATTAAAATAATTGGAACTTTTTAATGGAGCGTCATATAGATTTTATATTTTGTGACAATAAAGTACTCGTGCCTCTTATCAATTTAAGGTATCGGTCATAGCTATGCTACTCTTGGGTCAAAAATGAAACTCTGATAAAACTTCAAATGGCTCTAACTTCTATCCGGTACGTCCTACATCTATCAATGTATTGGAACATTCAAAGGGTTGTAATTATTTATTGGAGCGTCATTAAACCTTGAAATTTTGTGACAATAAAGTACTTGTGCCTCTTGTCAATTTGAGCTATCGGTCATAGCTATGCTACCTTTGAGTCCAAAGTTAAACACCGATAAAGCTTCAAATGGCCCTAACTTCTAAACGGTGCCTCCTACACCTATAAAAATTTACAACATTCAAGTAATTGTAACTTTTTAATGGAGCGTCACAAAGACTTTATATTTTGTGACAATAAATTTCTCGTGTGTCTTGTCTGTTTAAGTTATCGGTCATAGCTATGCTACCCCTGAGTCCAAAATGAAACACCGATAAAGTCACAAATGGCCCTAACTTCTATACGGTGCGTCCTACACTTATGAAAGTTTGCAACATTCAGATGCTTGTAACTTTTTATTGGAACGTCATAAAACCTTAAAATTTTGTGACAATAAAGCACTCTTGTCAATTTCAGTTATCGGTCATAGCTCTGCTACCATTGAACCCAAAATGAAACACTGACTAACTACAAATGGCTCTAACTTATATACGGTGCGTCCTACACCTATGAAAGTTTGCAACATTCAAACGCTTGTAACTTTTTATTGGAACGTCATAAACCTTGAAATTTTGTGACAATAAAGTACTCTTGTCAATTTGCATTATCGATCACAGATATGTTACCCTTGAGTCCAAAATGAAACACTGATAAAGTTACAAATGGCCCCAACTTCTATATGGTGCGTTCTACACCTATGAAAGTTTGCAACATTAAAATACTTGTAAATTTTAATTGGAGCGCCATAAAACCTTGAACATTTGTGACAAAATGAAACACCGATAAAGTTACAAATGGCCCTAACTTCTATACGGTGCGTCCTACACCTATCAAAGTTTGTAACATTAAAATAATTGGAACTTTTTAATGGAGCGTCATATAGCCTTTATATTTTGTGACAATAAAGTACTCGTGCCTCTTGTCAATTTAAAGTATCGGTCATAGCTATGCTACTCTTGAGTCCAAAATGAAACTCTGATAAAACTTCAAATGGCTCTAAGAGTAGCTAAACAATGTATGCTCTGGCGCAAAAACGCGTGTATTTTCTTATGGGCCTCTAAATTCTCCAAAAAACCCTTACATTTATTATTCTAAGTCGAAAGCTTTTAGAGGCGCCATCTGGCGGTTAGTTTTTTGATGAAAGTTTTTTGTGGAAAGCTTTGGTTTGTGTCTTTGCTATGATGGGAGGGAGCTTTTGTGGGAAACTGTGTTTTGTTTTGTGTCTTTGCTATAAGAAAGTTCTCATGTATTGAAATTTCCTCATACCCACCACCCCCCCGCCCCTTTCTTTGCTATTGATCACCACAAGTTTCTTTTAAACTAAAAGTTCAACACAGTATTTACTCACACATTCCGCCCCTGTGTTTGCAGTGTCCATCAAGTTCAAGTTCAACACAGCTTGGTATTTACTGATGTCGAAAGCTTTTAGAGGCGCCATCTGGCGGTGAGTTTTTTGTTGAAAGTTTTTTGAGGAAAGCTCTGGTTTGTGCCTTTGCTATGATGGGAGGGAGCTTTTGTGGGAAGCTGTGTTTTGGTTTTGTCTTTGCTATAAGAATGTTCTCATGAATTTGAATTTGATCACCACAAGTTTCTTTTACCCCTCTATTCGGGCGAGCTGCCTCACTTGAGATCAACCTCAAGTAAGACACGATTTATGTCAGTCGATTTTGTGACATCTATTCAGTCTCAAGCAGAAAGCTCGTTAAATTCACCTCCAGTGGTGAAAAAGTTTCTCTGTGTATTTTTTTAGCTGATTCATGAAGTTGGGCACATTGAATATGAATTTAAAAAATGTCGGAATTGAATATGTAAGTTTTTGGATTCAATTTTAGAAACTGGAAGAAAATTGTATTTATGTTTTATTTAAAACCAGGAAAAATCAAAGGACCAAGCACAAGCAGCTGCAGTTTTATGTCGCATTTAACAAAAGGCACGCGGAGCTGCATGCAGGAAATTTGCATTTGAAATATATATATATATATATATATATATATATATATATATATATATATATATATATATATATATATAAATTTTTTATTGTTTATTTGTGATTCAAATGAATTATTAAATAAAAAAAGAAAAATTAATTTTTTATTTGTATTTCACTGTGACCTGCTATCGAGGTTGTCTTAATAAAAATCTCATGTGTCACTCAGAGAGCTTTCAGTTTTGTCTGTGAATAGCTCTGAGTCTCTACTGATACTCGGTTGACACCTGTGCCTGTGTTTAGTTTTGTGACTGAGTAAGAATAGGGGGGTTAAACTAAAAGTTCAACGCAGTATTTAGTCACACCTTCCGCCCCTGTTTTTGCAGCTGCCTTCACGTTCAAGTTCAACACAGTTTGGTATTTACTGATAATAAAGCAGCTGCGTTCGGTCTGATGTGATCGCTTGGCGCTGAGTGCATGCAGTTGCTTTCTTGAACTCAACATATAAATAGTTTGCTAATGAGCTAGTTTATATTAGTATTTCACCTTTCTCTTAGAAAACAAAAAGAATTTATAATTTTTTTTTTAAATGGAAGCGGAGAGAGTAATAGTTATGGATGTTCAAGGATTTTATAGTGAAACTTAATTTATTCCGAAGGAAGTCTGTATTTCTGGAGCAGATATAGGGATAAAATCGCTTATTATTGGACCACCTTTTGAATACTCGAGGCTATTGAAGGAAGAAAGGAAATCAATTGATTGGTTGACTCATCATCATCATGGATTACGCTGGCATGATGGTAACTCAACGCTAAAGGATCTCTATGAATATATTTTTCTAAATATAAAGAAAGAAGAAAATCTAACTATATATGTAAAAGGTTTGGAAAAAGCAAAATGGGTACGAGATTTGATAGGAGAAGAAATATATAGATAGATTAGAATAGATTATATACAAAGCATTGCAAATGTATAAAAAAAAAATGTAAGAAATATGTGTATTTGTGCAGAGAAAAATGTAATTGTATTAGGAAATTTTATACTTACTTCAAAATATAAATTTCAAATTAAATAAAATTAAAAACAATTTATATAAAATTAATATCAATATAAATGTTTGTGAATATCATACAAAGCATTGCAAATGTAAAAACAAAAAATGTAAGAAATATGTGTATTTGTGCAGAGAAAAATGTAATTGTATTAGGAAATTTTATACTTACTTCAAAATATAAATTTCAAATTAAATAAAATTAAAAACCATTTATATAAAATTAATAACAATATAAATGTTTGTGAATATCATACAAAGCATTGCAAATGTATAAACAAAAAATGTAAGAAATATGTGTATTTGTGCAGAGAAAAATGTAATTGTATTAGGAAATTTTATACTTACTTCAAAATATAAATTTCAAATTAAATAAAATTAAAAACCATTTATATAAAATTAATAACAATATAAATGTTTGTGAATATCATACAAAGCATTGCAAATGTATAAACAAAAAATGTAAGAAATATGTGTATTTGTGCAGAGAAAAATGTAATTGTATTAGGAAATTTTATACTTACTTCAAAATATAAATTTCAAATTAAATAAAATTAAAAACATATATATATATATATAAATTTCTTATTTTCAATTAGTTTATTTTATTTTTTTACAGTTTTACATATATTGTTACTTTTCTATTTTCTATTTGTACAAGAGCATACATAGATGCTTTAGCTAAGAAATAAGTATTAGTTTTTTTTCTTTAATTACACGAGCGCTGACAGTCCAAACTCCTTTTCAATTGGACGAGAAAAATTTATCATCCTGGGAATTAACTCAGATTCTTCATCTGGATTTTCTATTGCATATTTTCCCTCTAATTTTAAAAGGATATCCTGCTCTAAGCATTCTGTAAGCGCATCCAAGAATAAATCGTCTGTGTTCCATAGATCGCTAAAACCTTGATCTAATTCAGCATCATTTAAATTATTTCCGAAATAATTCGGATCTTCCAAAATTGATCATTAAATTTTAAATGAACCATTTTTTCCTTACATAGAAGGTTGGCAAAAGTTCCCGAACTGAATTTAAAATTTTCCAACAACAGCCTTTTTATAGTCTTATTTTGAAGGAAGGAAATCAGAGTAAGGGCAGAAACATAAATGATAGAGACATCCAATTTCCCTTTTTAACATTTCTTCCAGCGAAATCGCAGGGAGGAAAACTTGTTTTTGTAATTTGTATGCATGTTCCTTGAAACTTAAATCAACATTTTCCGTATATATTTTTATGAACAATTTTGTATACGCATCATTATAATTTATATATGTATATGCTTATAAAAAACCACTTGTTGTGGAATATTAACAATATCTGTTATGGTGTATATTAATATAAATATGAATATATGCATGCACGTGTCATTTGTAGGTGTATTCTTTGATTTTTTCAAATCTATATAAGAGATATATAACTTTAATAAAAATTTCACATACATATATAGTTTAGGGATTTTTATATATTTTTAATATGTAAATTATATTTCATTCATAATTACGGTACCAAAATTTCGCTTTCTATTGATTATGTCAGCCACTGACACCAGGCGAACAGAAAACGAAAAGAGCATCACATTTCACATCATAAATTGAAAATCGAAATTATTCTTTAATTCCAAACTATTACGTAATGTGGACAAATCCTTGTTTGCATTTGGCATGCGGTCCCTTCACAAATCGACACCTGTCAGAACTATATATGTATGTATGTATAAATGTATGTACGTGCGTATCATAGCTGGGGAACTTCGATTAGAATTAGAAATCATTACGATTAGAAAAATAAAATAATCTAATCATTAGATTTTTTTGATTCTTTAATATTTTAGATTACTAATTGATTAGATTAGAACTAATCAAAAATCTAATGGCGATTAGTGACAATTAGCATATCTAATAAAAACTAATCAAAAGTAATCAAAAAAAAAATTGATTAGATTTCTCGATTAATTTTGATTAGATTTGATTAGATCAGCTATTTCGAAATATTTTTGTTGTTTTTTTTTTCGTTTAATTCATAAAGTAACAAACTTAAAAGAACTTTTATTCAAAATTTCATTGTAAACATAAATCTTATTAAAAAAAGAACACTAAATACTAGTTATAGTATAAAAATTAAAGGCACGTCCTGAAAAAAAAAAAATGAGATTGTCGACGCTTTAAATGTATGCTGATTTATATTAAGTTTATATTCGACTTCATTACTACCAACTTTTCAAAAGAAAAGTCAGACAATGAATTCCGTCTTGGGTTATTGACTACTCCAGCAAATGAAAACAGCCTTTCGACGAGCGCTGATGACGTAAGCGGGGTATTGAACGCTAGACACGCTTCCTTCAGTGCACCATATTTATTCCAAATTTCAGGACCTGGCGTCGGGTCATTCAAATATGCGTATAGCTGATTGCTAACCACTTCTTTGAAACCGTTTGACGCGTTTGGTGAAATTGGTGTTCTGGGAATTAACGCCTCCTCATCATCTTCTTGAACCAAAATAATATTTAGTTTGAAAAATCATTAAATATTGATAAAATTACCTTCATCATTGAAATCATAAAAAGAGCTTTCATAGTCCAACTGAGGCACGACCGTTTCAAAACATGTGGAATCATTTTGGAAGAAAGTGCTTATTACTTCAATCACCCTTTTACTGATCTGCTCCTGAGTACAGTCAGGCGAAGTTTTTTGGATAACCCGCAACCATTTCATTTTCACATTTGGTGTCAATAGAGCTGCCGCTAATGCCATATTTACCTCAGGAGCCAATGTGAAATATAGTTTAAACCTTTCTCTCAATCGATGTTCTAATTGTACTGCTATTGAGCTAACATTGCTCAAAACTTCGGGTTTTCTGGATAATTTTAGCAGTTTATTACTCAAAGAAAGTAACGCAGGAATAATACAACCATATTTCACATTGGCTTCACCTTGGAGAAAGTCCAAAGTTTGGGAAATAGGGTCCATTAGCAGCTTGTACGACTCCAAATATTGAAAATCACTTGATGTAAAAGGAGACAGATTCAGCTCATCGGAAAGCTCATTCAATTTCTCCTTGTACTGTAGTAACTTCAGGATTGCATCATGTAGTGAGTTCCACCTAGTTACTACTGGTACCACAAGAGCTGAACCTAAAATGCTCTGAATGATTTCGGAGGATTTTGGCCATTTGCACTTTTTCCAAAGGTGATTGCACTTTTTGATCGTCTGTAAGAAATGAATTTTAGTTGCATTTCAAAAAAAAAAATGTATAGATACTACCATTGAGTGCTGAATTTCCATTGTTGGTTGGTTTTTCAAAATCCTGGTATAGTCAGTGCTGGCTAATAAATTTAACGTGTGACTGGCACACCTTTCGTGTTTCGACAAATATTTGGTATTTTCGAAAATCGGCATTTCGTCTTCACTATTTTCCTCTTCCTCATCACTATCATATTTTCCCAAACCATAATCACGAAATGCTTTGACAAAGTTTGACCCGTTGTCCGTGATGGTCGCAATCATGTTTTTGTTGTTCAGGTCAAAGGAAGAATTCATTTCTCCAACCATCTGCGCGATTTTCTCCGCAGAATGGATACCAAATATTCGCCTACACGCCAACGCAGTTGATTTCCTCTCGAAATTTTGATCAAACCAATGACATGTGTAACCCAAAAATCTCCTGTGATTACCCGACCATATATCCACAGTGGTACAAAAATACTTTGATGACGACATGTCACTCCGTACTGCAGACACCATGCTATTGTAGCTTTCGTCAAGTTTTTTCATGGCAGACTTTTTACACATAACATGCAATCCAGTGCCACTAAACAAGTCACGGAAGGACTCCTTTTTTACAATAGAAACGGGTAACGCGCAGTCTACCAAAAAATGGATAATTTTTTTTTCTAAAGCTTCCTGTGCCGTGCTTTCACGGGAAGGGCCAGATTTCATACTTAAATACTTTTTGTGCAAGTCATTGTGGCGAACTTTCAAATGGGATATGAAGTTTGACGTTACTTCACCGGTGCCTCATATGATTTTATTACAGGCGGCACATTTAGCCGTTGTTCTTCCATTTGACTGCCATAACAAAAAAAAACCATTAATACAATAATTTAATATAAATATTCATGAATAAACAAAATTCCTATTGATCGGAGTAAACAAAAACAAAACGATATACAAAAAAACTTATCTTTTAAATACAAAATCACCACTAGACAACCTACAACATCACAACATAGTTTGAACTTCACCAACACTTAGTTTAATAAACTTTTTCCATTGCCACGTAAAATTCTGATTTGAAAATTAATTTAGGCGAACTCCTTCCGACGCTACGCATTCTTTTACCACTCACTGCCGGTTCACTATCCGCAACAATATTCCTCTTGCGGATCACCTTCTCCGGGATAAAGTTTGGGTCAACAACATCATCATCTGCCGAGAAGTCTTGGTCTTCAAACAGATCTTGATCCATTCCGACATTTTGCTCCATTTCGACAACTAGGATATTGTAAATGTTATATTTACAAATAGAGTTTTCACCACAAACAGTATGAATCAGCTGAGTGAAGAGCCTGAACAACAGGGTGACCTTGATGCAATATTATGAAATATTCAAAAATATTTATATCATGTAAATAAATATAGTATACAAAAATAAAGAAATTTTTTTTTTACAAAAATATTTCAAAATAGTTTATCTAATCAAATCTAATCAAAACTAATCGAGAAATCTAATCGATTTTTTTTTAATTAGTTTTGATTAGATATGCTAATCGTCGCTAATCGCCATTAGATTTTTGATTAGTTCTAATCTAATCAATAAGTAATCGATTAATATAGCCAACTAATTAATCAATTATTCTGCAAAATAAAAGTTTCTAATCCGATTACTAATCATTAGGATTGCTAATCATTATTCCCCAGCTATGGTATGACCCCACGCTTTCGTTTTATAAAGGCTATCGTGGTGAAGACTGTATTATGTGGTTTGTAAGCGAACTTAAACAATTCGCTGAAGATGTCGAAACAGTATTCCTTTGCCCTGTTCCAATGGATAAATTATCCATTGAACAAAATCGTGATACTGAATTGGCTACTACATGTCATATATGTAAAAAATCATTTAGTGATGAGGATAAAAAAGTGCATGACCATTGTCATTTAACGGGTATTTAACGTGGACCGGCGCATGAGGAATGTAACATAAGTTTCAAGGATTCCCATACGATTCGTATTATTTTTCATAATCTCAGTGGTTATGACGCTCATTTCATAATTAAAAATTTGGCTTTAGATTTGAAAGGACGTATCGAATTCCTTCCAATAAATAAAGAACGCTACATTTCATTTACCATGAATTTGGATGAATTTTTAATAAAATTCCGCTTCATTGATTCCTTCAAATTTATGGGAAGTAGTTTGGACAGAAACATAAATGATAGAGACATCCAATTTCCCTCTGTTAAGCTTGTATACAAAAATCGCAGGGAGGAAAACTTTTTGGAATGAAAGATACAAAGTTGGCACAACTTGTTTGAATACACGAAGTGTTTCTAATCAATGTTTAGTTGCTCTACATATTTGTATAAAACAATTAATTTAATGCAATTGCGCTGATTACATAAAAACTTGTATTTTGAATTTTTTTTTTATATGGATAGCACCATTCATCTCTAATATGGTATAAAATCAAATAAGCATACATACAGCAGAAATATAAATTATGAGATATTTGCCGTAGTAAACTTTTTAGCAAAAAATCACAAGAAATATTTATTCAAAAATAAAATTAAATGTTTTTGTTAAGGATTCAAAACTACCTCAGGAGTCTTGCTGATAGCTTACCCATAGATCACAGGAAAACATATTTGGTTTTCATTTCAATTTTATACCATATAGATATGCATTCGCATTGATAATACATTGTACATATATACTTTTTCAATGTTGGGCAAAATGAAGATGTTGTATTGCAAATTGATTCTTTATTTACTCTTTCGTTGTTCTTTGATGTGGCGGTTTTGCTTGTCGGATAAAGAACACCGAAAGAATGGAATGAAATTAATGCGATTATTTAATGTAGAGCATACACAATATGCATCCAAACACACGCTTCTTGTTTGATATTGTTAATGTGTGTATGCTTTTGATAAATGAAAACATATGCAAGTGAGAATGTACACATTCATTCTACTCGAATGTAGGTCAAACGGTCTCACATGGTTTAGAGATAAATATTTTTTATATTTGGTATTTTTTATCATTTTTAGATTTGACAATTGGCGCAGAAGTGCCACATTTCATATAAAAACACATACTATTCATGAAATCAAATACTTTCTCAATTTTATACGTACATGAATATGTGTTAAGAAACTTAGAATTTATTTGATTTCATATTTTACTGATTTCTATAAAAATGGAAATATTGGTACTCATATTTGTTGTGATTTTGTTTATTATAATTTTTATAATAATAAATAAATAAAATCAGTCCTCTTCTATTGAGTATGTTGGCCACTCATACCAGGCGAACAGAAAAGGAAAGCAGTGGCACACTTGAAAGTTTAAATTATTCTTTATTTTCAAATTGTTTGCAATGCTATTCCTCAGTGGTCCCCAGCTGACAAAATTGCAGCCCGCTTAAAGAAAGCTTACATATTTGCAAGGTTTCGCACTTCTAGCTGACTTTCAAGCTTGGAAAGCGCGGCATATTGCTTCGTACTCACACCACAAGAAATGTTATTCCTTTTCATTGTGCTTAAAAATTGAAGATCTGAAGGAAAGTGAATCCCCCAGCATTACGCAGTCGAGAAAAGAATGCTTACCCCAGTCGGGAAGAGAATGCTTACTTAATGCATGCCATTATGCTTATTTTCCATCCGTAAGTACAGCATTCTTACCTGACGAATTCGATTTAATTTTATTAAAAGGTTGGCCGGCTTATGTAAGCGTTATTCAGTTAGGTAAGAAAGAAGTCATACACTTTCCTTTTTTATTTATTAAATTAAAGAATACGCAATGCACAAAACTAATCGATATCACTCGGATCTCCATTGCTAATATAATTGACGGAAGAAGAGAATGTTGTAATGTGAAAATATTGAAAATATTGTTTGATATATTCATCACGAAATTTCCTATTGGGTAATTCTGAATACGCACGTACATACATTTATACATACATACATATATAGTTCTGACAGGTGTCGATTTGTGAAGGGACCGCATGCCAAATGCAAACAAAGATTTGTCCACATTACGTAATACTTTGGAATTAAAGAATAATTTCGTTTTCTGTTCGCCTGGTGTCAGTGGCTGACATAATCAATAGAAAGCGAAATTTTGGTACCGTAATTATGAATGAAATATAATTTACATATTAAAAATATATAAAAATCCCTAAACTCTATATATGTATGTGAAATTTTTATGAAAATTATATATTTCTTATATAGATTTGAAAAAATCAAAGAATATATATTTCAACTAAAAATTGTAACACACCTACAAATGACACGTGCATGTATATATTCATATATATATTAATATGCTATAACATATATTGTTAATATACCACAACAAGTGGTTTTTTATAAGCATACCTAATCGTACATACATATATAAATTATAACGTTGCGTATACAAAATTGTTCATAAAAATATACATATATGGAAAATGTTGATTTAAGTTTCAAGGAACATGCATACAAATTACAAAAACAAGTTTTCCTCCCTGCGATTTCGCTGGAATGTTAAAAAGGGAAGGAAATTGGATGTCTCTATCATTTATGTTTCTGATTGAGACACAGTAGTTTAAAGAACGGTGGAATGAAGCTTCGATTGCTTCGTTTATAGTAAATGTTCCTTCATGTCGTTGTCGTCTAATATTATTTTGTAATTTTTTTTTTTCTATTTCACTTTATTTCATACATCTGTCACCATTATAATGACACCTAGGTACATGATTTGACAATTTGTTTGGAAATTAATATTAAAAACACATTTTGGCCAGTGCCAAGAAGTGATACAACAAAAATGATTTACATTAATTATAATAATTCACTATAATCATATTATAACAATTTATGATCAAAATTATGTTTTTGATAATTATTTACATTTACATTTATAATACTACTACTAATATGTGTAGGCTGGATTTCCTAATTCATTCGGTCGTTTGGTCGAGTTCTTTTTAAACGGCGCATTATGGTTTCTTCTAGATGTAGCAACTCGTTTATTTCTTCGTTATTATACCCATGTAGTGTTTTGTGGATATCCTTTTTATCTCTTCGTCAATTCTTGTCATATTTAGTTTGCGGTGTATGCCTTCATTTGTTGTATACCAACCAGACTTTGTTATCACTCTTAATATTCTAGATTGCTGTCGTTGAATTATTTTCATGTGTGACCGCTTTGCCGTTCCCCGTACTTGGAGTCCGTACGTACAAATTTGCTTTATAACACACTTCTATAACAGCAACTTGTTAATTGTGAGTTTAGATTGCTTACCCATTAACCAATATAGTTGCCTAAATTTTTCTTTTATTTGTTTCGTTTTTTTTTTTATGTGGTAGTGCCAATTTAGCTTTGATTCCATGTGTATACCAAGGTATTTACTAGTAGACCCTATTTTTATATCTTTATTGTTTATTCTAATAGGTATTGGGCTAAATTTTGTCTTAGCTGTAAAAATTATTTGTACAGTCTTATCTTCATCAATTTTCAAGCACCCTTGACATTATCATTATCAAACCATTCCTTAACATTATCTCCAGATTTGCAGTCGCAGTATTTAGATTTTTGTCAGATGTTAAGAGGATTGTGTCGTCAGCAAAGGTAGCAATTGTGGTATTCAGTTCTTTTGGAAGTGGTATATCTGAGGTAAATATGACAAATAGCAGTAGTCCTAAAACACTCCTTTGAGGAACTCCAGCTGTTGTCAGATGAATAGAAGAACACTCTTCATTATATTTGACTTAAAAACAACGATCACTAAGATAACTGTCAACAATCAAATAGTAGTCAAGTGGCAGCATCGTCTTCAGTTTACGCAGCAGTCCTTTATGCCATACTTTTTCAAATAGTTTTGCAACGTCCAAGAAGCAACGCAGTACCGCTTATATTCTATGACTGCTTCAATTTTGTTTGTTATGCGGTGTATCTGGTGAATCGTTGAATGTCGTTTTCTGAAGCCGAATTGATGATTTGGTATAATTTTTTTATTGTCAAGGATCTGGCTAAGTCTATCATGTAATAGTTTTGGAGCAACTTTAGAAATTATGTGAAGTAGGCTAATTGGTCTATACGACGAAGCAGTTGTAGCATCTTTCCCCTGCTTCGGTAGTGCAATGATTTCAGCAACTTTCCATACTTTGGGAAAAAATTGTAGTCGGAACATTGAGTTGATAACATTCCTTAAGTAGTTATAACCTATAGTAGGTAGCTCAGCGAGAGCTTTTCCTGTCAACATATCGTATCCTGGTGCTTTTTGTGGTTTATTCGTTTTTTAATGCAATTAATTATTTCTGTTGTGTTTGTTTTCTTAATTTTTGTTGTAATGTCTATATTTAAGTCATTGCGTGTTTCAATATATTTTTCTTCGTCATTTGATAGGACTGTTTCAAAGTATTTAGCCAATGCAGTTGCTTTTTCTTCATTGGTAGTAGCCCATGAGTTTTCATCTTTCCGTAGTGGTGGCTGATACCTTATCTGACCTTTTAATTTCTTTGTGCATTTCCATAATGAGTAGTTAGTATCGTGGGTAGGCGTCAAGTTTTTTAGGTAATTTTCAACTTCTATATTTTGTCTTTTAGTTAATATTTTCTTAAGTTTTTTGCAGGCTATATATAAATTGTGTTTATCCTCAGGCGATCTAGTTAGCTGCCACCTCTTTCTCTGCTTTCTCTTCTCAATAATTTGCTTTCTTATGAAAATATCCGTTGTAGGTTTATTTCTTCTAAATTTATGCTGTTGGCTTGATTTGATTCCTGCGTCTAGGGCCACATCGTTGAAGTGAATAATGGCACGTTGAATGTCTAATTGTGTTTTTAGTGTGATAGACAACTTCAGTTGTTTTTCAGTATGCTGTCTATACTCATTCCATTTTTTTCTGTGGGTAAAAATCTTAGTTATTGGTTCTATGTGTTTGATGTCAGTTGTGTAGTCAAGTATTAACGGAGAGTGGTCTGAAGAAAGTTCAAAACAAGCTTTAATTTTTAATTGGTTACATTTTATGTTTTTTGTTATGCTAAAGTTGATTAGATCTGGTATCTTTTTTCTATCTGTTGGCCAATATATGGGTTCACTGGAGCTTAAAAATTAGCAGTTATTTTTGTTTATAGCATTAATCAGATTACGTCCTTTTTTATTGGTTAGCCTAGATCACCAGTCAGTGTGTTTTGCATTCAGATCCCCAGCTGTAATGAATCTTACGCCAAGCGTCTTTATGTATTAATCATATTGATCCGTCGTTATTAGGTGTCTGGCGGACAGTAAACTGAGGAAATGAGTATTGTCCCACTTGTATCCTCAATTTGCACAGTAGTGGATTGAATATGAGGTGTTGCATATGGTTGCCGTTCAGTATGTTTTAATAGTGAATTTATTATGATAGCTGTCCCACCACGAGCTTTACCATCAGGATGATTTGTCACATACATTTTATATCCAGTCCAAAATGAAACACTGATAAAGCTTCAAATGGCCCTAAATTCTATATAGATATATTCTCCATCTATATAGATATATTCTACAACTATCAAACTTTGCAACATTCAAATGTTTGTAAATTTTTACTGGAGCGTCATAAAACCTTGACATTTTGTGACAATAAAGTTCACGTGCAACTTGTCAATTTACGCTATCGGTCATAGCTATGATACCCGTGAGTCCAATATGAAACACTGATAAAGCTTCAAAGGGCTCTAACTTCTATACGGGGCGACCTACAACTATTGAAGTTTGCAACACTGAAATGCTAGTAACTTTTTACTGGAGCGTCAGTAAACCTACAAATTTTGTGACAATGAAGAAATCGTGCTTCTTGTCAATTTGAGCTATCGGTAATAGCTATGCTAGCCATGAGTCAAAAGTGAAACACTGATAAAACTTCAAATGGCCCTAACTTCTGTACGGTATGTTCTACACCTTTTAAGGTTTGCAACATTCAAATGCTTGTAACTTTTTACTGGCGCGTCATAAAACCTTGAAATTTTCTGACAATGAGTTAATCGTGTCTCTTGCAAATTTGAGCTATCGGTCATAGCTATGCTACCTTAAGTCAAAAGTGAAACAATGATAAAACTTTAAAACTTATTATATTCGGTGCTACTTACAACTATAAAAGTTTGCAACACTTAAATGCTTGTAACATTTTACTGGAGCGTAATAAAACCTTGAAATATTCTGACAGTAAAGTTCCCGTGCCACTTGTCAATTTACGCTATCGGTCAGAGTTATACTACTCTTGAGTCCAATAAAACTTCAAATGGCCCTAACTTCTATACGGTGCGACCTACAACTTTTGAAGTTTGCAACATTCCAATGCTTGTTACTTTTTACTGGACCGTCACAAAACCTTGACATTTTGTGACAATGAAGTACTCGTGCACCTATGAAAGTTTGCAACATTCAAATGCTAATAACTTTTTACTGGAGCGTCAGTGAACCTTAAAATTTTGGAACCATAAAGTACTCTTGTCAATTTAAACTATCAATGCTACCCTTGAGTCCAAAATGAAACACTGCTAAAGTTTCAAAGGGCTCTAACTTCTATACGGGGCGACCTACAACTATTGAAGTTTGCAACACTCAAATGCTAGTAACTTTTTACTGGAGCGTCAGTGAACCTGATAAAATTTGAAATGACCCTAAATTCTATAGGCTGCGTCCTACAACTATTAAAATTTGAAATATTCAAATTCTTGTAGTGTTTTACTGTAGCGCAATAAAACCTTGCAATCTTGGGACAATCAAGTGCTCTTGTCAATTTTTGCTATATGTCATAGCTATGCTACCTTGAGTCAAAAATGAAAAACCGATAAAACTTCAAAAGGCCCTAACTTCTATACGGTGCGTCCTACAACTATTGAAGTTTGCAGGATTCAAATGCTTGTAACTTTTTACTGGAGCGTCAGAGGACCTTGAAATTTTGTGACAATAAAGTACTTTTGTTAATTTAATCTATCGGTCATAGCTATGCTACACTTGAGTCCAAAATGAAATACTGATAAAACTTCAAAAGGTCCTAACTTATATTCGGTGTGTGCTACAACTATCAAAGGTTGCAACAGTCAAATGCTTGTAACTTTTTACTGGCTCGTCATAAAACCTTGAAATTTTGTGACAATAAAGTACTCTTGTCAATTTAAACTATCGGTCATAGCTTTAATACCCTTGAGTCCAATGTGAAACACTGGTAAAGCTTCAAATGGCCCTTACTTCTATACGATATATTCTATATCTATCAAACTTTGCAACACTCAAATGCTTGTAACATTTTACTGGAGCGTCATAAAACCTTGAAATTTTCTGACAATGAGTTAATCGTGTCTCTTGCAAATTTGAGCTATCGGTCATAGCTATGCTACCTTAAGTCAAAAGTGAAACAATGATAAAACTTTAAAACTTATTATATTCGGTGCTACTTACAACTATAAAAGTTTGCAACACTCAAATGCTTGTAACATTTTACTGGAGCGTCATAAAACCTTGACATTTTGTGACAATAAAGTTCTCGTGTCTCTTGTCAATTTAAGCTATCGGTCATAGCTATGCTACTCTTGAATCCAATATGAAACACTGATAATACTTGAAATGGATCTAACTTCTATACGGTATGTTCTACACCTTCAAAAGTTTGCAACATTCAAATGCTTGTAACTGTTTACTGGAGCGTCATAAAAACTTGAATTTTTGTGACAATAAAGTACTTTTGTCAATTTAAGCTATCGGCCATAGCTATGCTACACTTGAGTCCAAAATGAAATACTGATAAAACTTCAAAAGGCCCTAACTTCTATTCGGTGCGTTCTAGAACTATCAAAGTTTGCAACATTCAAATGATTGTAACTTTTTACTGGAGCGTCATAAAACGTTGAAATTTTGTGACAATAAAGTTCTCGTGCCTCTTGTCAATTTACGCTATCGGTCATAGCTATGCTACTCTTGAATCCAATATGAAACACTGATAAAACTTCAAATGGCCCTAACTTCTGTACGGTATGTTCTACACCTTTTAAGGTGTGCAACATTCAAATGCTTGTAACTTTTTACTGGCGCGTCATAAAACCTTGAAATTTTGTGACAATAAAGTACTCTTGGCAATTTAAACTATCGGTCATAGCTTTGATACCCTTAAGTCCAAAATGAAACACTGGTAAAGCTTCAAATGGCCCTTACTTCTATACGGTGCGTTCTTTACCTCTCTAAGTTTGCAACATTCAAATGCTTGTAACTTTTTACTGGAGCGTCATAAAATCTGGATATTTTCTGACAATAAGGTACTCTTGTCAATTTAAGCTATCTGTCACAGCTATGCTACCCTTGAATTCAAAATGAAATACTGATAAAACTTCAAAAGGCCCTAACTTCTATTTGGTGGGTGCTAAAACTATCAAAGTTTGCAACATTCAAATGCTTGTACCTTGTTACTGGAGCATCAGAGAACCCTAAGATCTTGTGACAGTAAAGTTCTCGTGCCTTTTGTCAATTTACGCTGTCGGTCATAGCTATGCAACTCTTGAGTCCAAGATGAATAAAGATAAAACTTCAAAAGGTAATAACTTCTATTCGGTGCGTGCTACAACTATCAAAGATTGCAACATTCAAAAGGTTGTACCTTTTCTCTGGAGCGTCATAAAACCTTGAAATTTAGAGACAATGAAGTACTCGTATCTCTTGTCAATTTGATCTATCGGTCATAGCTATGGTATCCTTGAGTCCAAAATGAAACTCTGCTAAACCTTCAAATGGCCCTAACTTTATTACAATATATTCGACATCTATCAAACATTCAAATGCTTGTAAGTTTTTACCGGAGCGTTATAAAAACATGAATTTTTGTGACAATAAAGGACTTTTGTCAATTTAGGCTATCGGTCATAGCTATGCTACACTTGAGTCCAAATTAAAACACTGATAAAACTTCAAATGGCCCTAACTTCTATACGGTATTTTCAACACCTTTTAAACTATGCAACATTCAAATGCTTAAAACTTTTTACTGCAGCATCATAAATCCTTCAAATTTTGAGACCAATGTGAAACACTGGTAAAGCTTCAAATGGCCCTTACTTCTATACGGGGCGTTATTTACCTCTCAAAGTTTGCAACATTTAAATGCTTGTAACTTTTTACGGGAGCGTCATAAAATCTGGAAATTTTCTGACAATAAGGTACTCTTGTCAATTTAAGCTATCTGTCATAGCTCTGCTACCCTTGAATTCAAAATGAAATACTGATAAAACTTCAAAAGGCCCTAACTTCTATTCGGTGCGTGCTAAAACTATCAAAGGTTGCAACATTCAAATGCTTGTATCATTTTACTGGAGCGCCATAAGACCTTGAAATTTTCTGAAAATAAAGTTCCCGTGCCTCTTGTCAAATTACGGTATCTGTCAGAGCTATACTCTTCTTGAGTGTATAACACTGATACAATTTCAAATCGCCCAAACTTCTATACGGTGCGACCTAAAACTATTGAAGTTTGCAACACTCAAATGCTTGTAACATTTTACTGTAGCGTCATAAAACTTTGAAATATTCTGACAATAAAGTTCCCGTGCCTCTTGTCAATTTACGCTATCGGTCAGAGCTATACTACTCTTGAGTCCAATAAGAAACACTGATAAAACTTCAAATGGCCCTAACTTCTTTAATGTGCGACCTACAACTTTTGAAGTTTGCAACATTCAAATGCTTGTAACTTTTTACTGGATCATCATAAAACCTTGACATTTGTGACAATGAAGTACTCGTGCACCTATGAAAGTTTGCAACATTCAAATGCTAATAACTTTTTACTGGAGCGTCAGAGAAAAAATTTGGGAATATAAAGTACTCTTGTCAATTTAAACTATCAATGCTAACCTTGAGTCCAAAATGAAACACTGATAAACTTTGAAATGACCCTAAATTCTATAGGCTGCGTCCTACAACTATTAAAGTTTGAAATATTCAAATTATTGTAGCTTTTTTCTGTAGCGCAATAAAACCTTTAAATCTTGGGACAATCAAGTACTCTTGTCAATTTTTGCTATATGTCATAGCTATGCTACCTTGAGTCAAAAATGAAACACCGATAAAATTTCAAAAGGCCCTAACTTCTATACGGTGCGACCTACAACCATTGAAGTTTGCAAGATTCAAATGCTTGTAACTTTTTACTGGAGCGTTAGAGAACCTTGAAATTTTGTGACAATAAAGTACTTTTGTCAATTTAAGCTATCGGTCATAGCTATGCTACACTTGAGTCCAAAATGAAATACTGATAAAACTTCAAAAGGCCCTAACTTCTATTCGGTGCGTGCTACAACTATCAACGTTTAAATGCTTGTATCTTTTTACTGGAGGCCCATAAAACCTTGAAATTTTCTGAAAATAAAGTTCCCGTGCCTCTTGTCAATTCACGCTATCGGTCACAGCTATACTATTCTTGAGTCCAATAAGAAACACTGATACAACTTCAAATCGCCCAAACTTCTATACGGTGCGACCTACAACCTATATATATATATTCTACATCTATCAAACATTCAAATTCTTGCAAGTTTTTACTGGAGCGTCATAAAACCTTGAAATTTTGTAACAATAACGTACTTTTGTCAATTTAAGCTATCGGTCATAGCTATGCTACACTTGAGTCCAAAATGAAATACTGATAAAACTTCAAAAGGTCCTAACTTCTATTCGGTGCGTGCTAGAACTATCAAAGTTTCCAACATTCAAATGGCCCTAACTTCTATACGGTGCGACCTTCAACTATTGAAATTTGCAACACTCAAATGCTTGTAACATTTTACTGGAGCGTCATAAAACCTTCAAATTTTGTGACAATAAAGTACTCGTGCCTATGGTCAATCAAAGCTATCTTTGCTACCCTTGAGTCCAAAATGAAACACTGGTAAATCTTCAAATGGCCTTAACTTCTATACGGTGCGATCTACAACAACTGAAGTTTGCAACACTCAAATGCTTGTAACATTTTACTGGAGCGTCATAAAACCTTGAAATTTTGTGACAATGAAGTACTCGTCTCAATTGTCAATTTGACCTACCGGTCATAGCGATGCTACCCTTGAGTCAAAAGTGAAACACTGATAAAACTTCAAATGGCCCTAACTTCTATACGGTGCGACCTACAACTTTTATATATATATTCTACATCTATCAAACATTCAAATTCTTGTAAGTTTTTACTGGAGCGTCATACAACCTTGAAATTTTGTAACAATAACGTACTTTTTTCAATTTAAGCTATCGGTCATAGCTATGCTACACTTGAGTCCAAAATGAAATACTCATAAAACTTCAAAAGGCCCTAACTTCTATTCGGTGCGTGCTACAACTATCAAAGGTTGCAACATTGAAATGCTTGTATCTTTTTACTGGAGTGGCATGAAACCTTGACATTTTGTGACATTAAAGTTCTCGTGCCTCTTGTCATTTTACGCTAGCGGTCATAGCTGTGCTACTCTTGAGTCCAATATGAAACACTGATAAAACTTGGCATGGCTTTAACTTCTATACGGTGCAACCTACAACTATGGAAGTTTGCAACACTCAAATGTTTGCGACATTTTACTGGAGCGTCATTAAACCTTGAAATTTTCTGACAATAAAGTTCCCGTGCCTCTTGTCAATTTACGCTATCGGTCAGAGCTGTACTACACTTGAGTCCAATAAGAAACACTGATAAAACTTCAAATGACCCTAACTTTTATACGGTGCGACCTACAACTTTTGAAGTTTGCAACATTCAAATGCTTGTAACTTTTTACTGGAGCGGTATAGAACCTTGAAATTTTGTGACAATGAAGTTCTCGTGTCTCTTGTCAATTTGAGCTATCGGTCATAGCTATGCTTCCCTTGATTCAAAAGTGAAACACTGATAAAACTTCAAGAGGCCTTAACTTATTATATTCGGTGCTTCCTACAACTATCAAAGTTTGCAACACTCAAATGCTTGTAACATTTTACAGTGAAGCACTGATAAAATTTCAAGAGGCCCTAACTTATTATATTCGGTGCTTCCTACAACTATCAAAGTTTGCAACACTCAAAAGCTTGTAACATTTCCTGGAGCGTCATAAAACTCTCAATTTGCGCCATCGGTCATAGCTTTGCTACCCTTGAGTCAAAAATGAAACACTGGTAAATCTTCAAATGGCCCTAACTTCTATTCGGTGCGACCTTCAACTATTGAAGTTTGTAACCTTCAAATGCTTGTAACATTTTAATGGAGCGGCATAAAACCTTGAAATTTTGTGACAATAAATTTCTCGTGCCTCTTGTAAATTAACGCTATCGGTCATACTTATACTTCTCTTGAGTCCAATATGAAACACTGATAAAACTTCAAACGGCTTTAACTTCTATACGGAATGTGCTATACCTTCTAAAGTTTGCAACATTCAAATGCTTGTAACTTTTTACTGGGCGTCATAAAACCTTGAAATTTTCTGACAATAAAGTACTCATGCCTCTTGTTAATTTGAGCTACGGTCATATCTTTAATATCCTTGAGTCCAAAATGAAACTCTGCTATCTATCAAACTTTGCAACAATCAAATGCTTGCAACTTTTTACTGGAGCGTCATAAAACCTTGAAATTGTGTAACAATAAAGTACTTTTGTCAATTTAAGCTATTGGTCATAGCTATGCTACACTTGAGTCCAAATTTAAATACTGATAAAACTTCAAAAGGCCCTAACTTCTATTCGGTACGTGCTACAACTATCAAAGGTTGCAACATTCAAATGCTTGTATCTTTTTATTGGTGCGCCATGAAACCTTGACATTTTGTGACATTAAAGTTCTCGTGCCTCTTGTCAGTTTACGCTAGCGGTCATAGTTATGCGACTCTTGAGTCCAATATGAAACACTAATGAATCTTCAAATGGCTCTAACTTTTATACGGTGCAACCTACAACTATTGAAGTTTGCAATATTCAAATGCTTGTAACATTTTATTGGAGCGTCATAAAACCTTGAAATTTTCTGACAATAAAGTTCCCGTGCCTCTTGTCAATTTACGCTATCGGAAAGAGCTATACTATTCTTGAGTCCAATAAGAAACACTGATAAAACTTGAAATGGCCCTAACTTCTATACGGTGCGACCTACAACTTTTGTAGTTTGCAATTTTCAAATGCTTGTAACTTTTTACTGGACTGTCATAAAACCTTGAAAATTTGAGACAATGAAGTACTCGTGCCTCTTGTCAATTTGATCTATCGGTCTGAGCTATGCTACCCTTGATGAAACACTGGTAAATCATCAAATGGCCCTATATTCTTTACGATATATTCTGCATCTATCAAACATTCAAATTCTTGTAAGTTTTTACTGGAGCGTCATAAAAACTTGAATTTTTGTGACAATAAAGTACTTTTGTCAATTTAAGCTGTCGGTCATAGCTATGGTACACTTGAGTCCAAAATGAAATACTGATAAAACTGCAAAAGGTCCTAACTTCCATTCGGTGCGTGCTACAACTATCAAAGGTTGCAACATTCAAATGGGACTAACTATACGGTGCGACCTTCAACTATTGAAGTTTGCAACACTCAAATGCTTGTAACATTTTACTGGAGTATCATAAATCTCTCAATTTGCGCTATCGGTCATAGCTTTGCTACCCTTGAGTCAAAAATGAAACACTGGTAAATCTTCAAATGGCCCTAACGTCTATTCGGTGCGACCTTCAACTATTGAAGTTTGCAACACTCAAATGCTTGTAACGTTTTACTGGAGCGTCATAAAACCTTGAACTTTTGTGACAATGAAGTACTCGTGTCTCTTGTCAATTTGAGCTATCGGTCATAGCTATGCTACCCTTGATTCAAAAGTGAAACACTGATAAAACTTCAAGAGGCCTTAACTTACTATATTCGGTGCTTCCTACAACTATCAAAGTTTGCAACACTCAAATGCTTGTAACATTTTACAGGAGCGTCATAAAACCTTCAAATTTTGTGTCAATAAAGTTCTCATGTCTCTTGTAAATTAACGCTATCGGTCATAGCTATGCTGCTCTTTAGTCCAACATGAAACACTGATAAAACTTCAAATGGCTTTAACTTCTATACGGAATGTTCTATACCTTCTAAAGTTTGCAATATTCAAATGCTTGTAACTTTTTACTGGAGCGTCAAAAAACCTTGAAATTTTCTGCCTATAAAGTACTCATGCCTCTTGTCAATTTGCGCTACGGTCATAGCTTTGATATCCTTGAGTCCAAAATGACACTCTGCTAAAACTTCAACTGGCCCTAACTTCTATACGATATATTCTACATCTATCAAACTTTGCAACATTCAAATGCTTGTAACTTTTTACTGGAGCGTCATAAAACCTTGAAATTTTGTAACAATAACGTACTTTTGTCAATTTAAGCTATCGGTCATAGCTATGCTACACTCGAGTCCAAAATGAAATACTGATAAAACTTCAAAAGGCCCTAACTTCTATTCGGTGCGTGCTGCAACAATCAAAGGTTGCAACATTGAAATGCTTGTATCTTTTTAGTGGAGCGCCATGAAACCTGGACATTTTGTGATATTAAAGTTCTCGTGCCTCTTGTCATTTTTCGCTAGCGGTCATAGCTGTGCTAATCTTGAGTCCAATATGAAACACTGATAAAACTTCACATGGCTCTAACTTCTACACGGTACAACCTACAACTATGGAAGTTTGCTACACTCAAATTCTTGTGACATTTTACTGGAGCGTCATAAAACCTTGAAATTTTCTGACAATAAAGTTCATGTGCCTCTTGTCAAGCTGTCAAGCAAGTTTTTACTGGAGCGTCATAAAATCTTGAATTTTTGTGACAATAAATTACTTTTGTCAATTTAAGCTATCGGTCATAGCTATGATACACTTGAGTCCAAAATGAAATACAGATAAAACTTCAAAAGGTCCTAACTTCTATTCGGTGCGTGCTACAACTATCAAAGTTTGCAACATTCAAATGGAACTAACATCTATACGGTGCGACCTTTAACTATTGAAGTTTGCAACACTCAAATGCTTGTAGCATTTTACTGGAGCTTAATAAAACTCTCAATTTGCGCTATCGGTCATAGCTTTGCCACCCTTGAGTCCAAAATGAAACACTGGTAAATCTACAAATGGCCCCAACTTCTATACGGTGCGACCTTCAACTATTGAAGTTTGCAAGACTCAAATGCTGTTAACGTTTTACTGGAGCGTCATAAAACCTTGAAATTTTTTGACAATGAAGTACTCGTGCCTCTTGTCAATGTGATATATCGGTCATAGCGATGCTACCCTTGAGTCAAAAGTGAAACGCGGATAAAACTTCAAGAGGCCCTAACTTATTATATTCGGTGCTTCCTACAACTTCCAACTTTGCAACACTCAAATGCTTCTAACTTTTTACTGGAGCGTTATAGAACCTTGAAATTTTGTGACAATAAAGTTCTTGTGCCGCTTGTCAATTTACGCTATCGGTCATACCTATGTAAATTTTGAGTCCAATATGAAACATTGATGAATCTTCAAACACGTATCAAACTTGGCAACATTCAAATTCGTCATAAAACCTTGAAATTTTGTAACAATAAAGTACTTTTGTCAATTTAAGCTATTGGTCATAGCTATGATACTCTTGAGTCCAATATGAAATACTGATAAAACTTCAAATGGCTCTAACTTCTATACGGTGCAACCTACAACTATTGAAGTTTGCAACACTCAAATGCTTGTAACATTTTACTGGAGCGTCATAAAAGCTTGAAATATTCTGACAATAAAGTTCCCGTGCCTCTTGTCAATTTACGCTATCGGTCAGAGCTATACTACTCTTGAGTCCAATAAGAAACACTGATAAAACTTCAAATGGCCCTTTAACTTTTGAAATTTGCAACATTCAAATGCTAATAACATTTTACTGGAGCGTCAGAGAACCTTAAAATTTTGGGACCATAAAGTACTCTTGTCAATTTAAACTATCAATGCTACCCTTGAGTCCAAAATGAAACACTGATAAATTTTGAAATGAGCCTAAATTCTATAAGCTGCGTTATACAACTACTAAAGTTTGAAATATTCAAATTCTTGTAGCTTTTTTCTGTAGCGCAATAAAACCTGAAATCTTGGGACAATCAAGTACTCTTGTCAATGTTTGCTATATGTCATAGCTATGCTACCTTGAGTCAAAAATGAAACACCGATAAAATTTCAAATGGCCCTAACTTCTATACGGTGCGACCTTCAACTATTGAAATTTGGAACACTCAAATGCTTGAAACATTTTACTGGAGCGTCATAAAATCTTGAAATTTTGGGACAATAAAGTACTCGTGCCTATGCTGAAGTTACGCTACCGGTCATAGCCTTGCTACCCTTGAGTCCAAAATGAAACACTGGTAAATCTTCAAATGGCCTTAACTTCTATACGGTGCGACCTTCAACAATTGAAGTTTGCAACACTCAAATGCTTGTAACATTTTACTGGAGCGTCATAAAACCTTGAAATTTTGTGACAATGAAGTACTCGTGCCTCTTGTCCATTTGAGCTACGGTTATATCTTTGATATCCATCATAAACTCTTGAAATTTTGTGACAATAAAGTACTCTGGTCAATTTAAGCTATCGGTCATAGCAATGCTACCCTTGAGTCAAAAGTGAAACACTGATAAAACTTCAAAGGACCCTAACTTACATTCGGTGCTTCCTACAACTATCAAACTTTGCAACACTCAAATGATTGTAACTTTTTACTGGATCGTCAGAGGACCTTGAAATTTTGTGACAATAAAGTACGCGTGCCTCTGCTCAATTTACGCTATCGGTCAGGGCTATACTACTCTTGAGTCCAACATGAAACACTGATAAAATTTCAAATGGCTTTAACTTCTATACGGTATGTTCTACAACTTTTAAAGTTTGCAACATTCAAATGCTTGTAACTTTTTACTGGAGCGTCATAAAACCTTGAAATTTTCTGACAATAAAGTACTCGTGCCTCTTGTCAATTGGAGCTACGGTAATATCTTTGATATCCTTGAGTCCAAAATGAAACTTTGCTAAAACTTCAACTGGCCCTCACTTCTATGCGATATATTCTACATCTATCAAACTTTGCAACATTCAAATGCTTGTAACTTTTTACTGGAGGCCCATAAAACCTTGAAATTTTGTAACAATAAAGTACTTTTGTCATAGCTATGCTACACTCGAGTCCAAAATGAAATATTGATAAAACTTCAAAAGGTCCTAACTTCTATTCGGTGCGTGCTACAACTATCAAAGGTTGCAACATTCAAATGCTTGTAACTTTTACTGGAGCGTCATAAAATCTTGAAATTTTGTGACAATAAAGTTCTCGTGCCTCTTGTAATTTAACGCTATCGGTCATAGCTGTGCTACTCTTGAGTCCAATATGAAACACTGATAAAACTTCACATGGCTCTAACTTTTATACGGTGCAACCTACATCTATGGAAGTTTGCCACACTCAAATGCTTGTGACATTTTTCAGGAGTGTCATAAAACCCTGAAATTTTCTGACAATAAAGTTCCCGTGCCTCTTGTCAATTTACGCTATCGGTCAGAGCTATACTACTCTTGAGTCCAATAAGAAACCCTGATAGCTCTTCAAATGGCCCTATCTTCTTCACGATATATTCTACATCTATCAAACATTCACATTCTTATAAGTTTTTACTGGAGCGTCATAAAAACTTGAATTTTTGTGACAATAAATTACTTTTGTCAATTTAAGCTATCGGTCATAGCTATGGTACACTTGAGTCCAAAATGAAATACAGATAAAACTTCAAAAGGTCCTAACTTCTATTCGGTGCGTACTACAACTATCAAAGGTTGCAACATTCAAATGGCCCTAACTTCTATACGGTGCGACCTAAATCTATTGAAGTTTGCAACACTCAAATGCTTGTAACATTTTACTGGAGCGTCATAAAACCTTGAAATTTTGCGACAATAAAGTACTCGTGCCTGTGCTCAATTTACGCTATCGGTCATAGCCTTGCTACCCTTGAGTCCAAAATGAAACACTGGTAAATCTTCAAATGGCCTTAACTTCTATACGGTGCGATCTTCAACAATTAAAGTTTGCAACAGTCAAATGCTTGTAACATTTTACTGGAGCGTCATAAAACCATAAAATTTTGTGACATTGAATTACTCGTGTCTCTTGCCAATTTGACCTATCGGTCATAGCGATGCTACCCTTGAGTCAAAAGTGAAACACTGATAAAACTTCAAGAGGTCCTAACTTATTATATTCGGTGCTTCCTACAACTATCAAAGTTTGCAACACTCAAATGCTTGTAACATTTTACTGGAGCGTCATAAAACCTTGAAGTTTTGCGACAATAAAGTACTCGTGCCTGTGCTCAATTTAAGCTATCGGTCATAGCTATGCAACCCTTGTGTCAAAAGTGAAACACTGATAAAACTTCAAAAGGCCCTAACTTATATTCGGTGCTTCCTACAACTATCAAACTTTGCAACACTCAAATCCTTGTAACTTTTTCCTGTAGCGTTATAGAACTTTGAAATTTTGTGAGAATAAAGTTCTTGTGTCAATTTACGCTATCGGTCATACCTATGTAAATTTTGAGTCCAATATGAAACATTGATAAAGCTTCAAATGGCTCTAACTTCTATACGGTGCGACCTACAACCATTGAAGTTTGCAACATTCAAATGCTTGTAACGTTTTACTGGAGCGTCATAGAACCTTGAAATTTAGTGGCTATGATACCCTCGAGTCCAAAATGAAACACTGATAAAACTTCAAAAGGCTCTAACTTCTATTCGGTGCGTGCTACAACTATCAAAGTTCGCAACATTCAAATGCTTGTAACTTTTACTGGAGCGTCATAAAATCTTGAAATTTTGTGACAATAAAGTACTCTGGTCAATTTAAGTTATTGGTCATAGCTATGCAACCCTTGAGTCAGAAGTGAAACACTGATAAAATTTCAAAAGGCCCTAACTTATATTCGGTGCTTCCTACAACTATCAAACTTTGCAACACTCAAATGCTTGTAACTTTTTACTGGAGCGGTATAGAACCTTGAAATTTTGTGACAATAAAGTTCTTGTGCCTCTTGTCAATTTACGCTATCGGTCATACCTATGTAAATTTTGAGTCCAATATGAAACATTGATAAGGCTTCAAATGGCTCTAACTTGTATACGGTGCGACCTACAACCATTGAAGTTTGCAACATACAAATGCTTGTAACTTTTTACTGGAGCGTCATAGAACCTTGAAATTTTGTGACAGTAAAGTACTCGTGCCTCTGCTCAATTTACGCTATCAATCATACCTATGCTACTTTTGAGTCCAATATGAAACACTGATAAAACTTCAAATGGCTCTAACTTCTATACGGTGCGTTCTACACCTATCAAAGTTTGCAACACTCAAATGCTTGTAACATATTACTGGAGCGTCATAAAACCTTGAAATTTTGTGACAATAAAGTACTCTTGTCAATTTAAGATATCGGTTATAGCTTTGCTAACATTGAGTCCAAAATGATACACTGATAAAATTTCAAATGACCCTAACTTCTATACGGTGTGTTCTACACCTATCAAAGATTGCAACATTCAAATGCTTGTAACTTTTTAATGGAGCGTCGTAAAACATTGAAATTTTGTGACAATAGAGTACTCTTGTCAATTTAAACTATGAGTCATACCAATGCTACACTTGAGTCTAAAATGAAACACTGATAAAACTTCAAATGGCCCTGACTTTTACACGGTGGAATCTACACCTATCAAAGTTTGCAACATTCAAATGCTTGTAACATTTTATTGGAGCGTCAGAGAAAGTTGAAATTTTGTGACAATAAAGTACTCGTGCCTCTGCTCAATTTTTGCTATCGGTCATAGCTTTTCTAATTTTGAGTCCAATATGATACACTGATAAAACTTCAAATGGCCCTAACTTCTATACGGTGCGTTGTACACCAATCAAAGTTTGCAACAGTCAAATACTTGTAACATTTTACTGGAGCGTCATAAAACCTTGAAATTTTGTGACAATAAAGAATACTTGTCAATTTAAACTATCAGTCATACCAATGCTACCCTTGAGTCCAAAATGAAACACTGATAAAACTTCAAATTACCCTAACTTTTATACGGTGCATTTTACAACTGTCAAAGTTTCCAACATTCAAATGCTTGTAACGTTTTACTGGAGCATCATAAAACCTTGAAATTTTGTAGCAATAAAGTACTTTTGTCAATTTAAGCTATCGGTCATAGCTATGCAACCCTTGTGTCAAAAGTGAAACACTGATAAAACTTCAAAAGGCCCTAACTTATATTCGGTGCTTCTTACAACTATCAAACTTTGCAACACTCAAATGCTTGTAACTTTTTACTGGAGGGTAAAAACATATGAAATCAACCAATGAGTTGACCGCACCGATTTTGAATTGGATGAAATTTGGTACGAAGGGAAAGTTAAACATAATAATAGCGTTTGCCAACTTTCAGTGTCCTAGCTCTCGTACTTTCAGAATTATGGCCATTCCAAGTTGGCAAAAATCAATAAAAATGCACTCAGATGCCTTAACACAATTTTTAATATCTCGAAAAGTATTCATTGTACGTTAATAATCAAGGGCTCATTTTACAGACAAAAAAATGCGCCTTTCAAAAAAAATTTTTTTTTTTAATTTTCGATCAAGGATAATGTAAATAAAAAAAGGACTAAAATTTCCAAAGGATATATCTCGAAAATCAATATTTTTAAAAATTTCTAAAAAATATATGTTAATTCTTATTATGTTTTGTACAAGTCTGCCAAATTTCAATGTGGAGTCTTTATTACAACATGAGTTATTAAGAAAAAAGCAGGCGAAGGTTTATGTATTTCATGAAATGTACCAAAATACAAAAAGGTGACAAATTACAAAAAGAAGGACAAATCAAATGTAACGGAACTTTTTCGACTTTTCAACCTAGGCGAAATATTTATTGCCTGTTCACACAAAAAATGTAGAAATATTTTATGACCTGTGGTCGGCTTATTGGCAGTAGCAAATTCAGTCCCTATTTAAAAAACATTTTATGACCCGTACTTCACGCAAATTTTCCAATTCAAGAAAAGAAAGGCGTTTATTTTTTTACCTGAAATCTATTTTTTGTACCAAAAAAAACAGTGTACGTATGTTATATTTTGTTGTTTTGTTTTCGTGGCAACTGCGTAGTGGCGCCAGTCTGGTTTTGCTTTTGCAGACATTCCACATGCGTCGTCTGCTTAATTGACCAATGAAGAACGAGCTTCTATTTTCTTCTTCTTAATTGAGCTATGCGAGTTGATGAGCAAGGGAAAGTGCGAGAGAATGGAGAGTCGTGATATTGAGCCCGAACGGTACGGTCATAAAATTCATTCGGTTGTGGTATTTAAATAAAAAATATGCCATTCAATTCAACATTTTGCTGTTGTTGATTACAATCCTTTTAAAAATTCCGGTCACACTGGGTGCAATAAAAGTTTAAGACAAGTCCAAGAATGGATGCTATAGTATACTAAGGATAAAAACATTACGATCTCAAATAAAATTTGTGGGACATGTAGAATAAAATTTTCGCATCTGAAAAAATCTAATAAATCTAATTTGGAAGAAGGTTCAGACATAAACGAAAATGTAGATACTTTCGATGACATTGCGTCAGGCACGGAAGAACATGACATTGCGTCAGGCACGGAAGCAGTTGCTATTTCAAATCAAATCCAATCTTTACCGTATCTGGAACAATCTCCGATAAAAAAGAAGAAGTTACATCAAAAACGGTACAGAGATGCAAAATGCAGGAAAATAAGTGATTTGATTCAAGACAAAATTTTCCACGGTTCAGCACAATCAACTTCGCATATGTGCCCACAATCCGAAATAATAGAACAATTAAAAGAAAAGTTTAAAACATTAACAAAAAATAGTGAGAAAATCCAACTGCTAACAATTTTACCAAAAAGCTGGACAATACAAAAAATTGAGGAAGAATTCCTGGCTACAAACTATATCGCGCGAAAAGTTAAGCATTTGGTTGAAACAAAGGGTGTGATGAGTACGCCTAACCCAAAACTGGGAAGTCCAATTTCACCAGTGACAAGCAGTTTAGTAACATCCTTTTATGAATCCGATGACGTCAGCAGGTGTATGCCCGGACAGAAAGATTTCGTGTCTGTTTTTGAAAATGGTACAAAAGTGAGGAAAAATAAAAGACTTTTGCTTGGAAACTTAAGAGAAATGTATGCCTTATTCAAGGAACGACATGATGGAATAAAAATAAGTATTTCCAAGTTTTGCCAACTCGTCCGAGGAATATAATTCTAGCAAATGCGAGTGGATCTCATAACGTGTGTGTTTGTACAAAGCATCAAAATGTGAAGCTGATGGTTGATGCTATAAATTTTAAAAAATTAACAGCTGGTGTTCCGAATTATCAGCTTGAATGTTACAAAGATTGTTTGAAACAAATGACATGCATTCCATCTTCTTCAAAGTGTCACCTACGTAAATGTAACAAGTGTCCAGGAATTGAAAATTTAAAAGCAAAACTAAATCAATTACTAGAGCAAAATGATATTGATGAAATAACATATAAACAATGGGTAAGTGTAGATAGGGATAATTTGGAGACCATGATTGGCCAAGCCGACGTTTTTGTGGATTCCCTATGTGAAAAGCTTGAAATTCTATTACCTCATTCATTTATTGCAAAACAGCCGGCAGCATATCTGAGCGAAAGAAAATCAAATTTGGAAGAAAATGAGTATATAGCAGTTTGCGATTTTTCAGAAAATGCTTCTCTTACTATTCAGGATGCAGTCCAGGGATTTCACTGGAACAACTCCCAGGCCACTTTATACCCAATTGCTATTTATTTTAAATCAGATGGAAAAACACAACATACAAACTTCATAATAATATCTGATTGTCTTGTACACGATTCTGTAGCTGTTCATCTGTTCCATCGCCACCTGAATGTATTTTTGAGAAAAAAGTTTAAAACAACCCCGAAGAAAATCACGTATTTTTCAGACGGTAGTGCTGCCCAGTTTAAAAATAAAAAGAACTTTATCAATTTATGTTATCATATGGAAGATTTTGGATGTGATGCTGAGTGGCATTTTTTTGCAACAAGCCATGGCCCAAGTGACGGTCTTCGAGGTACCGTAAAGAGAGAGGCACGTCGACTTAGTTTACAGCGTCCATTACAAGGTCAAATAACTACTCCAAAACAATTATATGAACGGTGCCTGCAAAATCTTTTGAACTGTAATTTCGAGTTTTTAACTCTAAAAGACCACGAAGAAGAAGCACAGTTCCTTCAAATTCGTTTTAAAGATTTCCTGGAACTCAAAAGCTGCATTCTATTGAACCTGTAGATAAAAAAAAAAGTCAAGCGTTACTCGGCAGATGCAGATTTTGTAATTGAAATCTGTCAGAAATAAATAAATATGCTGTAATAAAGTGTTTAATAATGATAATACATTATGTTGTACTTTTTATTAAAGGTCTAGCAATGGAGAAAAAGAGTTTAAGCAAAGAAAAGTCGAAAAAGTTCCGTTACATTTGATTTGTCCTTCTTTTTGTAATTTGTCACCTTTTTGTATTTTGGTACATTTCATGAAATACATAAACCTTCGCCTGCTTTTTTCTTAATAACTCATGTTGTAATAAAGACTCCACATTGAAATTTGGCAGACTTGTACAAAACATAATAAGAATTAACATATATTTTTTTGAAATTTTTAAAAATATTGATTTTCGAGATATATCCTTTGGAAATTTTAGTCCTTTTTTTATTTACATTATCCTTGATCGAAAATTAAAAAAAAAAATTTTTTTTTAAAGGCGCATTTTTTTGTCTGTAAAATGAGCCCTTGATTATTAACGTACAATGAATACTTTTCGAGATATTAAAAATTGTGTTAAGGCATCTGAGTGCATTTTTATTGATTTTTGCCAACTTGGAATGGCCATAATTCTGAAAGTACGAGAGCTAGGACACTGAAAGTTGGCAAATATTATTGTGCCGATCCATAGATCATGTGTACAAAATCTTATCAAATTTGGAGGTGATGAGGTCAGAAATGTTAATATTTTCGGTTGATTTCATATGTTTTTACCCTGGAGCGTTATAGAACCTTGAAATTTTGTGACAATAAAGTTCTTGTGCCTCTTGTCAATTCACGCAATCGGTCATACCTATGTAAATTTAAAGTCCAATATGAAACATTGATATAGCTTCAAATGGCTCTAGCTTCTATACGGTGCGACCTACAACCATTGAAGTTTGCAACATTCAAATGCTTGTAACGTTTTACTGGAGCGTCATAGAACCTTGAAATTTTGTGACAATAAAGTACTCGTGCCTCTGCTCAATTTACGCTATCAATCATACCTATGCTACTTTTGAGTCCAATATGAAACAATGGTTAAATTTCAAATGGCTCTAACTTCTATACGGTGCGTTCTACACCTATCAAAGTTTGCAACACTCAAATGCTTGTAACATTTTACTGGAGCGTCATAAAACCTTGAAATTTTGTGACAATAAAGTACTCTTGTCAATTTAAGATCTCTGTTATAGCTTTGCTAACATTGTGTCCAAAATGATAAACTGATAAAACTTCAAATTACCCTAACTTCTATACGGTGTGTTCTACACCTATCAAAGTTTGCAACATTCAAATGCTTGTAACTTTTTAATGAAGCGTCGTAAAATATTGAAAATTTGTGACAATAAAGTACTCTTGTCAATTTAGACTATCAGTCATAGCAATGCTACCCTTGAGTCCAAAATGAAACACTGATAAAACTTGAAATGGCACTGACTTTTATACGGTAGAATCTACACCTATCAAAGTTTGCAACATTCAAATTCTTGTAACATTTTATTGGAGCGTCAGAGAACTTTGAAATTTTGTGACAATAAAGTACTCGTGCCTCTGGTCAATTTTAGCTATCGGTCATAGCTATTCTACTTTTGAGTCCACTATGAAACACTGATAAAACTTCAAGTGGCCCTAACTTCTATACGGTCCGTTCTACACCTATCAAAGTTTGCAACACTCATATACTTGTAACTTTTTACAAGAGCGCCATACATCCTTGAAATTTTGTGACAATGAAGTACTCGTGCCTCTTGTCAATTTGAGCGATTGGTCATAGCTATGCTACCATTGAGTCAAAAGTGAAACACTGATAAAATTTCAAATAGCTAACTTATATTCGGTGCCTCCTACAACAAAGTTTGCAACACTCAAATGCTTGTAACTTTTTAATGGAGAGTCATAAAACCAATTTAATTTATCAGTCATACCAATGCTACCGTTGAGTCCAAATGAAACACTTTTAAAATTTCAAATGGCCGTAACTTTTATACGGTGCATTTTACACGTGGCAACTTTCCAACATACAAATGCTTGTAACTTGAGCGTCAGAAAGCCTTAAAATTTTCTGACAATAAAGTACTGTTGTGAATTTGAGTTATCGGTCATAGCTATACTACCCTTGAGTCCAAAATGAAACACTGATAAAGCTTCAAAAGGCTCTAACTTCTATTCGGCGCGTGCTACAACTATCATAGTTTGCAACATTCAAATGCTTGTAACTTTTACTGGTGCGTCATAAAATCTTGAAATTTTGTGACAATAAAGTACTCTGGTCAATTTAAGCTATCGGTCATAACTATGCAACCCTTGGGTCAAAAGTGAAACACTGATAAAACTTCAAAAGGCCCTAACTTATATTCAGTGCTTCCTACAACTAACAAACTTTGCAACACTCAAATGCTTGTAATTTTTTACTGGAGCGTTATAGAATCTTGAAATTTTGTAACAATAAAGTTCTTGTGCCTCTTGTCAATTTACGCTATCGGTCATACCTATATAAATTTTGAGTCCAATATGAAACATTGATAAAACTTTAAATGGCCCTGACTTTTACACGGTGGAATCTACACCTATCAAAGTTTGCAACAGTCAAATGCTTGTAACATTTTATTGGAGCGTCACAGAACCTTGAAATTTTGTGACAATAAAGTACTCGTGCCTCTGCTCAATTTTTGCTATCGGTCATAGCTATTCTACTTTTGAGTCCAATATGATACACTGGTAAAACTTCAAATGGCCCTAACTTCTATACGGTGAGCTCTACACCTATCAAAGTTTGCCACAATCAAATACTTGTAACATTTTACTGGAGCGTCATAAAACCTCGAAATTTTGTGACAAAAAAGTTCACTTGTCAATTTAAACTATCAGTCATACAAATGCTACCCTTGAGTCCACTATGAAAAACTGATAAAACTTCAAATGGCCCTAACTTCTATACGGTCCGTTCTACACCTATCAAAGTTTGCAACTCTCATATACTTGTAACTTTTTACAAGAGCGCCATTCATCCTTGAAATTTTGTGACAATGAAGTACTCGTGCCTCTTGTCAATTTGAGCGATCGGTCATAGCTATGCTACCATGGAGTCAAAAGTGAAACACTGATAAAATTTCAAATAGCTAACTTAGATTCGGTGCCACCTACAACAAAGTTTGCAACACTCAAATGCTTGTAACTTTTTATTGGAGCGTCATAAAATCTTGAAATTTTGTGACAATACAGTACTCTTGTGTATTTAATTTATCAGTCATACCAATGCTACCCTTGAGTCCAAAATGAAACACTGATAAAACTTCAAATTGCCCTAACTTTTATACGGTGCATTTTACACCTGTCAAAATTTCCAACATACAAATGCTTGTAGCGTTTTACTGGAGCGTCATAGAGCCTTGAAATTTTGTGACAATAAAGTACTCGTGCCTCTGCTCAATTTACGCTATCAATCATACCTATGCCACTTTTGAGTCCAATATGAAACACTGATAAAACTTCCAATGGCTCTAACTTCTATACGGTGCGTTCTACACCTATCAAAGTTTGCAACACTTAAATGCTTGTAACATTTTACTGGAGCGTCATAAAACCTTGAAATTTTGTGACAATAAAGTACTCTTGTCAATTTAAGATATCGGTTATAGCTTTGCTAACATTGAGTCCAAAATGATACACTGATAAAACTTCAAATGACCCTAACTTCTATACGGTGTGTTCTACACTTATCAAAGTTTGCAACATTCAAATGGTTGTAACTTTTTAATGGAGCGTCGTAAAATATTGAAATTTTGTGACAATAAAGTACTCTTGTCATTTAAACTATCAGTCATACCAATGCTACACTTGAGTCCAAAATGAAACACCGATAAATCTTCAAATGGCCCTAACTTTTATACGGTGGAATCTACATCGTGGAATCTACATCTATCAAAGTTTGCAACATTCAAATGCTTGTAACATTTTATTGGAGCGTCAGAGAACCTTGAAATTTTGTGACAATAAAGTACTCGTGCCTCTGCTCAATCTTTGCTATCAGTCATAGCTATTCTACTTTTGAGTCCAATATGAAACACTGATAAAACTTCAAATGACCCTAACTTCTATACGGTGCGTTCTACACGTATCAAAGTTTGCAACACTCAAATACTTGTAACATTTTACTGGAGCATCATAAAACCTTGAAACTTTGTGACAATAAAGTACACTTGTCAATTTGAGCTATCGGTCATAGCTATGCTACTCTTGAGTCAAAAGTGAAACACTAATAAAACTTCAAAGGGCCCTAACTTATATTCGGTGCTTCCTGCAACTATCAAAGTTTGCAACACTCAAATGATTGTAACTTTTTACTGGAGCGTCAGAGAACCTTGAAATTTTGTGACAATAAAGTACTCGTGCCTCTGCTCAATTTCCGCTATCGGTCAGAGCTCTATTACTCTTGAGTCCAATATGAAACACTGATAAAACTTCAAATGGCCCTAACTTCTATTCGGTGCGACCTACAACTTTTGTAGTTTGCAACATTCAAATGGTTGTAACATTTTACTAGAGCTTCATAAAGCCTTGAAATTTTATGACAATAAAGTACTCGTATTTCTTGTCAATTTAAGTTATAGGTCATAGCTATGCTACCCTTGAGTCCAAAATGAAATTCTGCTAAAACTTCAAATAGCTCTAACTTCTATACGGTATGTTCTACACCTATCAAAGTTTGCATCATTCAAATGCTTGCAACATTTTATTGGAGCGTCAGAAAACCTTCAAGGTTTGTGAAAATAAAGTTCTCGTGCCTCTTGTCAATTTAAGTTATAGGTCATAGCTATGCTACACTTGAGTCCAAAATGGAATACTGATAAAACTTCAAAAGTCCCTAACTTCTATTCGGTGCGTGCTACAACTATCAAAGTTTGCAACATTCAAATACTTGTAACATTTTACTGGAGCGTCATAAAACCTTGGAATTGTGTGACAATGAAGTACTCGTGCACCTATGAAAGTTTGCAACATTCAAATGCTTGTAACATTTTATTGGAGCGTCATAAAACCTTGAAATTTTGTGACAATAATGTACTCGTGCCTCTGCTCAATTTACGCTATCAATCATAGCTATGCTACTTTTGTGTCCAATATGAAACACTGATAAAACTTCAAATGTCACTAACTTTTATACGGTGCATTTTACACCTGTCACAGTTTCCAACATTCAAATGCTTGTAACTTTTACTGGAGCGTCAGATAGCCTCAAAATCTTGTGACAATGAAGTACTCATGCCTCTTGTCAATTTGAGCTACGGTCATATATTTGATATCCGTCATAAAATCTTGAAATTTTGTGACAATTAAGTACTCTGGTCAATTTCAACTATCGGTCATAGCTATGCTATACTTGAGTCCAAAATGAAATACTGATAAAACTTCAAAAGGCCCTAACTTCTATCCGGTGCGTGCTACAACTATCAAAGTTTGCAACACTCAAATGCTTGTACCTTTTTACTGGAGAGTCATAAAGCCTTGAAATTTTGTGACAATAAAGTACTCGTGCTTCTTGTCAAATTACGCTATCGATCATAGCTATGCTACCCTTGAGTATAAACTGAAACTCTGTTAAAACTTCAAATAGCCCTAACTTCTATACGATACATTCTACACCTATCAAAATTTACAACATTTAAATGCTTGTAACATTTTACTGGAGTGTCATAAAACCTTGAAATTTTGTGACAATAAAGTACTATCTGTCTTACACTTGAGTCAAAAATGAAATACTAAATAAAACTTCAAAGGGCCCATACTTCTAGTAGGTGCGTGCTACTACTATCAAAGATTGCAACATTCAAATGCTTGTTCCATTTTACTGGAGCGTCATAAAACCTTGAAATTTTGTGACAATACAGTACTCTTCTCAATTTAATTTATCAGTCATACCAATGCTACCCTTGAGTCCAAAATGAAACACTGATAAAACTTCAAAAGGCCCTAACGTCTATTCGGTGCGTGCTACAAATATCAAAGTTTGCAACATTCAAATGCTTGTAACTTTTACTGGAGCGTCATAAAATCTTGAAATTTTGTGACAATAAAGTACTCTGGTCAGTTTAAGCTATCGGTCATAGCTATGCTACCCTTGAGTCAAAAGTGAAACACTGATAAAACTTCAAAAGGCCCTAACTTATATTCGGTGCTTCCTGCAACTATTAAACTTTGCAACACTCAAATGCTTGTAACTTTTTACTGGAGCGTTATAGAACCGTGAAATTTTGTGACAATGAAGTTCTTGTGCCTCTTGTCAATTTACGATATCGGTCATACCTATGCAAGTTTTGAGTCCAATATGAAACATTGATAAAGCTTCAAATGGCTCTAACTTCTATATGGTGCGTCCTACAACCATTGAAGTTTGCCACATTCAAATGCTTGTAACTTTTTAATGGAGCGTCGTAAAACATTGAAATTTTGTGACAATAAAGTACTCTTGTCAATTTAAACTATCAGTCATACCAATGCTACTCTTGAGTCCAAAATGAAACTCTGATAAAACTTCAAATGACCCTAACTTCTATACGGTGCGTTCTACACGTATCAAAGTTTGCAACATTCAAATGCTTGTACCTTTTTACTGGAGCGTCATAAAACCTTGAACGTTTGTGACAATGAAGAACTTGTGCACCTATGAAAGTTTGCAACATTCAAATGCTTGTAACTTATTCCTGGAGTCTTGAAATTTTGTGACAATAAGGTAATCGTGCCTCTGCTCAATTTACACAATCGGTCATAGCTATGCGACTCTTGAGTCCAATATGAACCATTGATGAAATATCAAATGGACCTAACTTCTATGCGGTGCGTTCTACACCTTTCAAAGATTGCAACATTCAAATGCTTGTAACGTTTTACTGGAGCGCCATAAAGTCTTGAAATTTTTTGACAATAAATTAGTCGTGCTTCTTGTCAATTTAAGCTATCGGTCATAGCTATGCTACCCTTGAGTCCAAAATGAAACTCTGCTAAAACTTCAAATAGCCCTAACTTTTATACGATACAGTCTACATCTATTAAACTTTGCAACATTCAAATGCTTGTAACTTTTTACTGGAGCGTCTGAGAACCTTGAAATTTTGTGACAATAATCAATTCTTGTCAACTTAAACTATCAGTCATACCATTGCTACCCTTGAGTCCAAAATGAAACACTGATAAGGCTTCAAATGGCCCTAATTTCAATACGGTGCATCCTAAACCTATCAAATTTTGCAACATTCAAATGGTGTAACTTTTTACTGGAGCGTCAAAAAACCTTGAAATTTTCTGACAATAAAGTACTTTTGTCAATTTCAGCTATCGGTCATACCTCTGCTAACCTTGAGCCTAAAATGAAACACTGATAAAACTTCAAATGGCTCTAAATTCTATGCGGTGTGTCCCACACACACCAATCAAAGTTTGCAACACTCTAATGATTGTAATTTTTACTGGAGCGTCATAAAACCTTCATATTTTGTGACAATAAAGTACCCGTGCCTCTTGCCAATTTAAGCTATCGGTCATGGCTATGCTACCCTTGAGTCCAAAATGAAACACAGATAAAGCTTGAAATGGCCCAAACTTTAATTCGGTGCGTCCTAAATCTATCTAAGTTTGCAATACTGAAATGCTTGGACATTTTACTAGAGCATCATAAAACCTTGAAATTTTGTGATCAATTTAAGCAATCGGTCATAGCTTTGCTACCCTTGAGTCCAAAATAAAACACCAATAAAGCTTCAAATCGTCCTAACTTCTATACGGTGCGTCCTACACCTATTAAAGTTTCCAAAATTCAAATGCTTGTAAGTTTTTATTGGAACGTCATAAAACCTTGAAATTTTGTGACAATAAGTACTCTTGTCAATTTCATCTATTGGTCATAGTTGCTCAATGCTACCCTTAATTTGAAAATGAAATACTGATAAAACTTCAAATGGCCCAGACTTCTATTCGGTGCGTGCTACAACTATCAAAGTTTGCTACATTCAAATGCTTGTAACTTTTTACTGTAGCGTCACAAAACCTTGAAATTTTGTGACATTAAAGTACTTTTGTCAATTTAAGCTATCTCTCATAGCTTTGCTACCCTTGAGTCAAAAGTGAAACACTGATAAAATTTCAAAAGGTCCTAACTTCTATACGTTGGGACCTACAACTATTGAAATTTACAACACTCAAAGGTTTGTAATATTTTACTGGAGCGTCATGAAACCTTTAAATTTTGTGACAATGAAGTACTCGAGCCTCTTTTAAATTTGAGCTATCGGTCATAGCCATGCTACTATTGATTCCAATATGAAACATTGATAAAACTTCAAATAGCTCTAACTTCTATACGGTATGTTCACACCTATCAAAGTTTGCAACATTCAAATAATTGCAACATTTTATTGAAGAGTCAGAAAACATTCAAAATTTGTGAAAATAAAGTTTTCGTGCTTATACAGTACTCTTCTCAATTTAATTTATCAGTCATACCAATGCTACCCTTGAGTCCAAAATGAAACACTGATAAAACTTCAAAAGGCCCTAACGTCTATTCGGTGCGTGCTACAAATATCAAAGTTTGCAACATTCAAATGCTTGTAACTTTTACTGGAGCGTCATAAAATCTTGAAATTTTGTGATAATAAAGTACTCTGGTCAATTTAAGCTATAAGTCATAGCTATGCTACCCTTGTGTCCAAAATGAAATTCTGCTAAAACTTCAAATGGCCCTAACTTCTATCAAACTTTGCAACTTCAAATGCTTGTAACTTTTTACTGGAACGTAGCAAAACCTTGAAATTTTCTGACAATAAAATACTCTGGTCAATTTGAGCTATCGGTCATAGCTATGCTACCCTTGAGTCCAAAATGAAATGCTGGTAAGTATTCAAATGGCCCTAACTTCTATACGGTGCGTTCTACACCTATCAAAGCTTACAACATTCAAATGATTGTACCTTTTTACTGGAGCGTCATAAAACCTTGAAAATTTGTGACAATGAAGTACTCGTGCACCTATGAAAATTTGCAACATTCAAATGGTTGTAACTTTTTACTGGAGCGTCATAAAACCTTGAAATTTTCTGACAATAAAGTACTTTTGTCAATTTCAGCTATCGGTCATACCTATGCTAACCTTGATTCCAAAATGAAACACTGATAAAACTTCAAATGGCTCTAAATTCTATGCGGTGTGCACTACACACACTTATCAAAGTTTGCAACATTCAAATGATTTTAATATTAGCTGGAGCGTCATAAAAGCTTGATATTTTGTGACAATAAAGTATGCGTGAATCTTGCCTATTTAAGCAATCGGTAATAGCTATGCTACCCTTAATTCCACAATGAAACACCGATAAGGCTTTAAATGGCCCTAACTTCTATACGGTGCGACCTACACCTATGAAAATGTGCAACATTCAAATGCTTGTAACTTTGCATAAGAACGTCATAAAACCTTGAAATTTTGTGACAATAAAGTACTCATGTTAATTTGAATTATGAGTCATAGCTATGCTACCCTTGAGTCCAAAATGAAACACTGATAAAACTTCAAATGGCTCTAACTTACGGTACGGTGCCTCCTAGACCTATCAAAGTTTGCAACATTCAAATGCTTCTAACTTTCTACTGGAGCGTCAATTGAAATTTTGTGACAATAAAATACGTATGTCAATTTGAGCTCTCGGTCATAGCTGTGCTACCCTTGAGTCCAAAATATAACACCGACAAAGCTTCAAAAGGCCCTAGCTTATATACGGAGCGTCCTACACCTATGAAAGTTTCCAACATTCAAATGCTTGTAACTTTTTACTGGAGCGTCATAAAACCTTGAAATTTTCTGACAATAAAGTACTTTTGTCAATTTCAGCTATCGGTCATACCTATGCTAACCTTGATTCCAAAATGAAACACTGATAAAACTTCAAATGGCTCTAAATTCTATGCGGTGTGTATTACACACACCTATCAAAGTTTGCAACATTCAAATGATTTTAATATTTGCTGGAGCGTCATAAAACCTTGATAGTTTGGGACAATATAGTACGCGTGCCTCTTGTCTATTTAAGCAATCGGTAATAGCTATGCTACCCTTGAGTCCACAATGAAACACCGATAAAGCTTTAAATGCCCTAACTTCTATACGGTGCGTCCTACACCTATGAAAGTCTGCAACATTCAAATGCTTGTAACTTTGTATAGGAAGGTCATAAAACCTTGAAATTTTGTGACAATAAAGTACTCTTGTCAATTTTAGTTATGAGCTATGCTACCATTGACTCCAAAATGAAACCCCGATAGAACTTCAAATGGCTCTAATTTCTATACGGTGCGTCCTTCACCTATCAAAGTTTACAATATACAAATGCTGTAAATTTCTTCAAATTTAATTTAATTTTTTTTTTTATTAACGAATATTATACACATATACAGAAACGTTTTATAACTGCACCTAGTAAATACAGGTAATACTAACTACCAATTTTGTTCGGAAAAAATAAACAAATTAAAAGAAAAGCGTTAAGTATATTATGTACATGCTAACATATAACATTTAAATAAAATATCGGCTACTCGAGTTAGCATTCAAATGCTTGTAACTTTTTATTGGAAAGTCATAAAACCTTGAAATTTTGTGACAGTAAAGTACTCTTGTCAATTTAAGCTATCGGTCATAGCTATGCTACCCTTGAGTCTAAAATGAAACACTGATAAAACTTCAAATGGCTCTAACTTACGGTGCGGTGCGTTCTAGACTTATCAAAGATTGCAACATTCCAACGCTTCTAACATTTTACTGGAGCGTCAATTGAAATTTTGTGACAATAAAGTACGTAAGTCAATTTCAGCTATCAGTCATAGCTATACTACCCCTGATTTCAAAATGAAACACTGATAGAACTTCAAATGGCTCTAATTTCTATACGGTGCGTCCTTCACCTATCAAAGTTTACAATATACAAATGCTGTAAATTTCTTCAAATTTAATTTAATGTTTTTTTTATTAACGAATTTTATACACATATACAGAAACGTTTTATAATTGCACCTAGTAAATACAGGTAATACTAACTACCAATTTTGTTCGGAAAAAATAAACAAATTAAAAGAAAAGCGTTAAGTATATTATCTACATGCTAACATATAACATTTAAATAAAATATCGGCTACTCGAGTTCCATTAGGTCTGACACTGTTTTCCGTTTTAGCCGCCTACGCTGCGAAGTCAACAGAAGTAAACTGGATGCTGCAACGTTGACATGCGATTTCAGTCGCTGTTTGTGAGAAATGGCAAATTTTTTTGTTACATCAGTGACAGTTGGATTGCCAAGATCACGATGGAGATCGCTAATTCTAACATAGTATGGTGCATTAACAATACATCGCAGGACTTTATTTTGAAAACGTTGGATAGTGGCAATGTATATTCCACTAGCACATCCCCAAAACTGGATGCCATAGGTCCAGGTCGGCTTCAGTATTTGTTTATGCACCATTAGTTTGTTGTGAATTGACAGGGTAGAGTGTCTGCCATAAGATGGTACAATTTGGTGAATTTCAGGTCAAGCTCATCTCGTTTTTTCTTTACGTGAGGTTTCCAGCGCAATTTGGCGTCGAGTGTAAAACCCAGGTATTTGGCTTCGTTGACAAGTGGGATTATTAACCCATCCATGAAAATCGGTTTGTAAGGTGTATTTTTCAGTGAAAAAACTGTATGCGCTGATTTGGTTTTGCCTAACTTAATGCGCCATTTCTTAGCCCATGAAGCAATACAATTAACAGCCTCTTGTAGCTTAGCCGTCGCGTCTTCGATAGTGTTACCTGTAGCCAGAACACCAGTTTCTTTAAATGATTGAAATTTTTACTGGAGCGTCATAAATCCTTGATATTTTGTGACAATAAAGTACTCGTGTCTCTTGTCAATTTAAGCTATCGGTCATAGCTATGCTACCCTTGAGTCCAAAATATAACAACGACAAAGCTTCAAATGGCCCTAGGTTCTATGCGGAGCGTCCTACACCTATGAAAGTTTCCAACATTCAAATGCTTGTAACTTTTCATTGGAACGTCAAAAAACCTTGAAATTTTGTGACAATAAAGTACTCTTCTCAATTTGAGATATTGGTCATAGCTATGCTACCCTTGATTCAAAAATGAAACACTGACACTTATCAAAGTTTGCAACATTCAAATGAATGTAATTTTCCTGGAGCGTCGTAAAGAATTGATATTTTGGGACAATAATGTACTCGTACCTCTTGTCAATTTAAGTTATCGATCATAGCTATGCTACCATTGAGTCCAAAATTAAACACCGATAAAGCTTCAAATGGCCCTAACTTCTATACGGTGCGTCCTTCTCCAATCAAAGTTTCCAACATTGAAATACTTGTAACTTTTTATTGAAGCGTCATAAAACCTTGAAATTTTGTGACAATAAAGTACTCTTGTCAATTTGAGCTATTGGTCTTAGCTATGCTACCCTTGATTCCAAAATTAAACACTGATAAAACTTCAAATGGCTCTAAATTCTATGCGGTGTGTACTACACACACTTATCAAAGTTTGCAACATTCAAATGATTTTAATATTAGCTGGAGCGTCATAAAAGCTTGATATTTTGTGACAATAAAGTATGCGTGAATCTTTTCTATTTAAGCAATCGGTAATAGCTATGCTACCCTTAATTCCACAATGAAACACCGATAAAGCTTTAAATGGCCCTAACTTCTATACGGTGCGACCTACACCTATGAAAGTGTGCAACATTCAAATGCTTGTAACTTTGCATAAGAACGTCATAAAACCTTGAAATTTTGTGACAATAAAGTACTCTTGTTAATTTGAATTATGAGTCATAGCTATGCTACCCTTGAGTCCAAAATGAAACACTGATAAAACTTCAAATGGCGCTAACTTACGGTACGGTGCCTCCTAGACCTATCAAAGTTTGCAACATTCAAATGCTTCTAACTTTCTACTGGAGCGTCAATTGAAATTTTGTGACAATAAAGTACGTTCGAGTATGTCAACTTCAGCTATCGGTCATAGCTATACTACCCCTGATTTCAAAATAAAACACTGATAGAACTTCAAATGGCTCTAACTTACGGTACGGTGCGTTCTTCACCTATCAAAGTTTACAATATACAAATGCTGTAAATTAAAAAAAATTTATTTATTTATTTTTTTTTATTTAAGTTACTTCAGCGATGAAGAATTATTTGGCCAAACTTGTACAGTTATAACGCCACCACCATAAAATTTGAAACTTAAGTTTTATATATAGATATCAATATCCTTTAAAAAGTCGGTGATTATTTTGAAGGCGTGGTCTTCTTTAGCTTGGATTAGGGTTTTTAGAGAGTTGAATTGTATAAGTGCTGGGAAAGAATTTCTTGGCAAATTATATTTAGTACAATGAAAGATGATGTGTTCTGGGTCTTCAGGGCATTGGCAAACTTCACAGTTTCCATCTTCAATTACTCTTAGTTTCTTCAGCGTCTTGTTACAGAAAGCGTGTCCTGATAGGATGCGGTTAATTTGCTTGACTTCTTTGTGATTCAAGTTCTTATTTTTTTTAAACCAAGGAATTTTCAGAATATCGGGAAACAGATCTCCATACTTCATGCCTTTTTCAGAAATTAGATTGACATATTCCCTTTTCCATTGTTGTTGGATTTCATGCTGTAACTTGTTTATTGCATCTTGAAGTGGCCATGGGAAGTCAACTTCCTCACCTTCAGGACCTGCATTTTTGGCTTCTTTATCGACTGGCTCGTTGAGATTTATTCTGCTGTGGCCTGGGATATAATGAATATATAGTGACTCCATAGTGCTATTTTTAATTTTTGATATTATTTGTGAAGCAATGAAATTATTGGAATTGTGGTTTAGGAGATTTAGTGCTCCACTTTTGCTATCTGTAAGTATGGCGATTTTTGTTTGGTTATTTTCAATTGCAAAGTCTACGGCTTTGTCAATGGCCAAGAGTTCCGCTGACATTGATGATAGTTTCTTTTTAATATAGAAACTTTTCGTTGAGTTGGAGTTTACATGCAGAAAAGCAGCCCCTGAGAGATCATCTTTGACGGAGCCATCAGTAAAATATATTTCAAAATTATTTGAGTAGAGAAAGTTCAATTTTTCTTTGAATAAGGCATTGATGACGGTCTCGTTCCCTTCATTTTTGTTTTTTTGAGTCCCTTTGAAGAAGTCAAGATCACAATTTAATTTAATGAAGTAGATTCTGGATGATACCAATGTCTGTGAAAATTGTTTTAAATTCTTTGAATATGCAACCATAGCTTGATTTTAATCGGTCATTGAGAAATAAAGTATTGGTGATTGGAAGATTTAGTGCAAAGCATTTCGCTAACTCCTTCGCAGTGTTCAGTTTTAATCTGAATTTTATCGGTAGTACGGCTGCCATATGATATAAGATGTGAATGGGGGTTGAACAGATGAGTCCCATACACCTTCTGAGGTTCGCGTTACAACAAGGTTCGCGTTACAACGAGTTTTTTCCATGCTGTTTTATTAATGTTTGCAAAAGTAGATGTCGCATATTCTAGTTTAGCACGAGCAAAAGTTTTGAAAAGATATAAGGCTTTAATTGGTTGGATGCCAAATTTACAACCGCTGAGTATGTTAAGAAAGTTGTATTTTTGGTTTATGGCTGAAACTATTTGATTTACGTGTTCCGTTGCTGCATTATTTGATGTAATGTATCTTCCTAAGTATTTGATTTTCTGTACTTGTTTGATGGTAATATTATTTAGTTGAATGGCTATGTTTTTACTCCTATTGTTGAAGTGGATGATGTTGGATTTTTGAAAGTTGAAAGAAAGGTCAAGATTTTTACATAGTTGGGCGAAGGTTTGGATTTTCTCCTTTATATTGTGTATAGCATTATCCACATTTTTGAGGTGTACAGTGAAGAAGACATCATCTGCAAATTAGAATATATTGCAGTTGTCATCAGTAATTTGATGGAGAGAGGCTGTATAAAGGTTGAAGAGAATGGGACTGAGCCCACTGCCTTGGCATACACCTTGATTTGTGTTTAATGCGGCAGTTCCCAGGGTTAGCGTTCTATTTAAAAGAAAATCGCAGATCCAGTTGATTATTTTGTTATCAAAGTTCATATTATTGAGGATGTTATGAAGTTTATAAATATTAACGCAATCGAAAGCTTTGCTAATATCTAAGCATATACCCAGTACTTGCATTTTTCGAGATTTTAAATGCATCACATTGTTTATGAGATCATTAATGCACATAGAAGTAGAGTGAAATTTTCTAAATGCGTAAGATCTAGCTGGGAGTAGGTTATTTTCATCTATATGACTGTCAATTTTTAGTTTCATTAGCCCTTCGGTAATTTTTAGAAAAGTTGGTAGGAGACTTATTGGTCTATAATTTTTAATATCTGCAGGGTTCGAGTTCTTCTTGAGTATAGGGATGATTTTAATTATTCTCCATTCTTCTGGTATGTCGCCTTTTTCCCATATTTTTAGAATTACATTGAAGATATTAAGCTTTTGATCCATTGTTAGATGCTGAAGGATGTTGTAGGAGATTCCGTCCCATCCAGGGGCTGAATGTGGATTTCGTAATTTAAAAATGTTTCGAACTGTTGGAATGTGGCTAGCGGAGTTGTTGAAAGAATGTTCAAGGTTGAAAGCTGGTTTATTAGGGGTGTGGTGCTTGGTGATTGAATAGAGATTTGTTGGAGGAATTCATAGTTCTGCTCCTTTGTGAAGGAATTGCCGACTTTCTTCTCTTGTTCATAATTTTTTCACTCTGTTGATCATACCCCACCAATCCTGTATTGAAGGAGGGTTGGACAGGTCTTCTATTAACGTTTGGAAATTTGTCCTTTTAATTTTCACTAAATGCCTGGTTAGAGCTTCCTGTGCTTCATTAAGTTGGATGCAGTCTTCGAATTTTTTGGTGGTATAATATTTAAGTCGGGTAGCATTGCGAATCCTGATAAGTCTTTCTGTTTCGGAATTCCACCACCTTTTTGGTATATATTTGTTATCTTTTAGTTTTATAGTGTTTTTCTTAATTGTGTTTCTAATTAAATTTGAAATATCAGAAATGTTATCTGAAAATTCAATGTTGGGTAGATCCTGTAGGAGTTTAGAAAAGATTAGTTTTGAGTGCTGTGGTGCATCCTTTTGGACTTTTTTAATGCTTATAATTATCGGAAGATGATTGCTGTTGGTGATGCTACTTTTTTGGCAAGCCCATTTGAAGTTAGTTGGTTGTTTGTTAACAAATGTAAGATCAAGTACTGAGCTAATATCCCGAGTTTTATATGTTGGAGAACCTTCGTTAATGCAGAAAAAGTCGTTATTGATAGCGGTATTTTCAAGAGCAAGTCCTTTCGCATCTCCAGATGGGCTTCCCCAAGTTGTCGACTTAGCGTTGAAGTCTCCTCCTATTATTGTAGTTTTGTTTAAAGAGTGCAAATTCGAAAAAAATTTTTCTGTTTTTATATTGAAAAATTCTGTGGATTTGTTTGGTGGGAAATAAGAGCTGATAATATTGAAATTTTGTTTTAAGTTCAGTGTAGCTACGCCGATGCATTCTGTTTCTGTTGGGATTTTTAAAATTGAAAATTTAATTTTTCTGTTGATGTAGTAGCCATCATTTCGGGCTTTATGCGCGAAGTTGTACTTGGCCAGACTGGCCTTGCATTATTTTTGAGCCATGTTTCACTTATGATTGCGATGTCTATTTTATTTGTTTGTAAAAAAATGTCAAGTTTTTCTTTATTTCCAGGTGTCTTGATACTTTGAATATTAAGCTGACAGATTTTAAACTCCATATTTCATCTGTATCTTATTTAAATATTGATCCTTACTATTCATGTTTAAGAGTTCCTTATAAGAATGAAGCAAATTTATTACAACTAGGAAGATTGTCTTGATTAATTGATTTATTAATTATACGTGAGGTTTCCGACGAGGTTTCTTCGTTGTATGGGGTACTGCTTTCATCAGTGACGATAGTTCCGTGTTGTTGGATGAGATTTGGTTTGTGATCACTACGAATATCTTTGATAATATCTTCTCGTGCTTTCATCGCTGCTGCAACTCTGGCAGAGACCCTTTGGTTTAAATTAGTTTTTTTTTGTATCCTTGTTATGTTTGCATAAGAATGAATGTTATGCATTGCCTTGGCAGCTACTAAATTATTATTTACAACTTTATGATTTGTATTATTTGAGTTTAGCTGAGGGAAGCTAGATTCGTAGGTATCATCTTGAAGCGAGGCGAACCTGTTGAAAAGGTGAGGGTATTTAATTTTCGTTTCAAAGCGTGATAGGTTTTCTATGGTCATAATTTTGGCCAGGGCGTACGCTTTGGTTCTAGCTGGGCAATTCAAGTTTGTTGATTCTTGAGGTTCATTGCAATTGCTGCATTTTAATGGCATGCATTCCTCTGTCGCATTATGTACATTGAAACATTTATTACACTTGCTCATGCTTGCCTTGCAATGTTGAGCATAGTGTCCGTAGCGAAAGCACTTGAAGCATTGAGCGAAATGTATAAAGTGACTTACTGCAACTTTAGTGTAAGCAAAATTAATGAATTCGGGAATTTCGTTACCCTTGAAAAGAATTTTGACACGTTTGGTTGGAATTCTGGCGGAAAACTCATCCACATTGCGTCTTTCAACACGAATTATTTTTTTAATTTCTATGGTTGAAGAGATGGATTCTTCCAACTTTTTGATAGATATGTCGGTTGGAATATCGAAAATGATGCCCATTTTGCCAATAAAATGAGGCAGAATTTTAAGAATGTATCCTTTTTCCAATAGACGGGAGTCTTTACAAAGGGAGTTAGCTGCTTCCGCGGAATTTAATACAATTTTACAGCGTCCATAGCCAATTTTCAGCACTTCAATTACTCCTTTTATCTTTGCGTTTACAAGTATTTTTGTCAATGCTATTGCGTTGATTGCTTTGCGGTTTTCCTCATTATTGTTGATTGTGTCTGCATAGACCGTGAAGTGCCCCTTGTGATTATTGTCGTATGTCGTTATGCATTCCATTGCTTTCCTTTTATAGACTTTTATTTTTAACTGAAATTCTATTATCTTACCGTAATACCAATAGAATGTAGCAGTGGTAGTTTTCACCAGTAAGAATACGATAATAGACTCAAATTGGAATTTTCCGTATTCATTTTCAATATATTTAATTTTTTTTTTTTTCGACAGGAGCTTTCAAAAATACGTCAGACTTGAAAATCAATATATTTTGAATGAAAAACCATATATCAAATTTTATTTTATTTAATTTTTTTTTTATTAACGAATTTTATACCATATACAGAAACGTTTTAAAATTGCACCTAGTAAATACAGGTAATACTAAGTATCTGCCAATAAGATGGTACAATTTGTTGAATTTCTGGTCAAGATCCTCTCTTTTTTCTTTACGTGAGCTTTCCAGCGCAATTTGGCGTCGAGTGTAGTACCCAGGTATTTGGCTTCGTTGACATTTGGGATTATTAATCCATCCATGTAAATCGCCTAACTTAATGCGCCATTTCTTAGTCCATGAAGCAATACAATTAACAGCATCTTGTAGCTTAGCCGTCGCTTCTTCGATAGTTTTACCTGTAGCCAGAACACCAGTTTCTTTAAATGATTGAAATTTTTACTGGAACGTCATAAATCCTTGATATTTTGTGACAATAAAGTACTCGTGCCTCTTGTCAATTTAAGCTATCGGTCATAGCTATGCTACCATTGAGTCCAAAATGAAACACCGATAAAACTTCAAATGACTCTAACTTCTATACGGTGCGTCCTTCACCTATCACATTTTAAAACATTCAAATTCTTGTAACTTTTTACTGGAGCATCGTAAAGAATTGATATTTGTTTTGACAATAAAGTACTCGTACCTCTTGTCAATTTAAGCTATCTGTCATAGCTATGATACCATTGAGTCCAAAATTAAAAACCGATGAAGCTTCACATTGCCCTAACTTCTATACGGTGCGTCCTACACCTATGAAAGTTTGCAACATTGAAATGCTTGTAACTTTTTACTGAAGCGTCATAAAACCTTGAAATTTTGTGACAATAAGTACTCTTGTCAATTTGAGCTAATGCTACCCTTGATTTCAAAATGAAATACTGATAAAAGTTCAAATGGTCCTAACTTCTATACGGTGCGTCGTTCACCTATCCAAGTTTTCAATACTCAAATGCTGTAATTTTTTACTGGAGCGTCATAAAACCTTAAAATTTTGTGACAATAAAGTAATCTTATCAATTTAAGCTATCGGTCATAGCTATGGTACCCTTGAGTCCAAAATTAAACACTGATAAAATTTCACATGGCTATAACCTCTATACGGTGCATCCTTCGCCTATCAAAGTTTGCAACATTCAAATGCTGTAACTTTTTACAGGAGCGTCATTAAACCTTGAAGTTTTGTGCCAATAAAGTACTCTTGTCAATTTGCATTATCGATCACAGCTATGCTACCCTTGAGTCCAAAATGAAACACTGATAAATTTTCAAATGGCTCTAAATTCTATGCTGTGCGTCCTACACACCCCTATAAAAGTTTGCTACATTCAAATGATTGTAATTTTTACTGAAGCGGCGTAAATAATTGATATTTAGTGACAATAAAGTACTCGTACCTCTTGTCAATTTAAGCTATCGGTCATAGTTATGCTACCCTTGAGTCCAAAATTAAACACCGAGAAAGCTTCAAATGGCCCTAACTTCTATACGGTGCGAACTACACCTATCAAAGTTTGCAATATTGAAATGTTTGTAACTTTTTACTAGAGGGTCATAAAACCTTGAAATTTTGTGACAATAAGGTAGTCTTGTCAATTTGAGCTATTGGACATAGCTATGCTACCCTTGACTCCAAAGTGAAACACTGATAAAATTGCAAATGTTTCTAACTTTTATACGGTGAGTCCTTCACCTATCAAAGGTTGCAACATTCAAATGCTGTAACTTTTTACAGGAGCGTAATTAAACCTTGAAGTTTTGTGCCAATAAAGTACTCTTGTCAATTTGCATTATCAATCACAGCGATGCTATCCTTGAGTCCAAAATGAAAAACTGATAAATCTTGAAATGGCTCTAAATTCTATGCTGTGCGTCCTACATACACCTATCAAAGTTTGCAACATTCAAATGATTGTAATTTTTACTGAAGCGGCGTAAAGCATTGATATTTAGTGACAATAAAGTACTCATGCCTCTTGTCAATTTAAGCTATCGGTCATAGCTGTGCTACCCTTGAGTCCAATATTAACAACCGATAAAGCTTCAAATGGCCCTAATTTCGATACGGTGCGTCCTACACCTATGAAAGTTTGCAACATTGAAATGCTTGTAACTTTTTTTCTGAACGTCATAAAACCTTGCAATTTTGTGATAAGTACTCATCTCAATTTGCGCTATTGGTCATAGCAATGCTACTCTTGATTTTAAAATGAAACACTGATAAAATTTCAAGAGGCTCTAACTTCTATACGGTGCGTCCTTCACCTATCAAAGTTTGCTATATTAAAATGCTGTAACTTTCTTTAAATGATTGTAATTTTTACTGGAGCGTCATAAAGACTTGATATTTTGTGACCATAAAGTACTCGTGTCTCTTGTCAATTAAAGCTATCGGTCATAGCTAGGTTAGGTTTGGTTAATGTGGCAGCCAGTCCAAGGACCAGTTCACTCCGACCACCATGGGTCCATTGTGATACCACCGCGCCACAACGCACCTCCGATTCACTCGTCGAACCATTTTGAAGCCCTAATTAGGCGCAGGATTTGTTTGATCTTCGCGCTAGACACCTCTGTAAGAGAGCTAAAAGCGTATTTGCCTAAAGAAATTTGCCTGCTTCTAGCCAGAGCGGGGCAACTACAGAAGAGATGTTCCACAGTCTCCTCCTCCTCCTCATCCTCACAGCTTCTGCAGTATTCATGAGAGAATACTCCCAGCCTGAGAGCATATCTGCCGAAAAGCCAGTGACCAGTTATACATGCCACGACCTTAGAGATATTCTCTCCCGGCAGGGCAAGCAAGTCTCTAGTTTTCCTACTATTAAGTTCCGGTCACATTAGCCTAGTCGTTAAGCAAGTGTCCTCTTGTGCCCAAGACCCATTGGTCGCACGCACGACCCTATCCTTCAGCATCAGTTTACAGGTGGCAATTGGTATTCCAATCTCACATCTGTCCGTGCCTAAATGAAGGTTGGTACCCCGTCTGGCTAAGTCATCAGCCCTACAGTTTCACGCAATATCTCTATGCCCCGGAACCCTTATAAGACGTACCTTGAAAACGGTACTGATATCATGTAGGGCTGCTCGGCAGTCCTGAGCAACCTTTGATTTCAGTGCCACCGAGTTCATTGACAAGATGGCCGCCTGGCTATCCGAGTAGATATTTATAATAGTTTTTGTTACGGCATGTCTATTTAAGTAGACGGCTACCTCCTTTATGGCTAGGACCTCTGCTTGATATACACTGCAGTGGTCGGGGAGACGGAAAGAAAGTTCCAGTCCCAATTCTTGTGAGAAAACTCCAAAACCGACTCTATCGTCAAGTTTGGATCCGTCAGTGTAGAAATTCAGTTCCCCCCTTCTCCATGGCATTGGTGTTTGCCACTCTCTTCGAGACGGAATATATGGCTGGAAGAGCCTATCGAAGTTGAGATTAGGTATAGAGTGGTCGATGTGTTGGATAGAACTACTCCAGGTATGCGCAATAGTCGAGTGACCAATCTGCCGGTCATGCCATAAAGCCGCACATTTCAGCCTTAGCGCTGATGTGGCGGCCACTTGTTTCCCTACCAGCTCTAATGTAGGTAGGTTGATTATTACTTCTAAAGCTTTAGTAGGCGTGGTCCCTTAAGGCAGCCAGAGATGCATAAGAAAATCCGTTCCTTGGACTTTGCTCAGAAGCTTCCAATAGCTTTGTTTCTGAGTGGCTGGCCACCATACCACTATTCCATATAGCAATATAGGTCTGACCACCGAAATGTATAGCGAGTGCATAATTCGTGGGGATAGCCCCCACCTGATTCCGACCGCTTTTTTACATGTGTACAAAGCAATATTGGCCTTTCTGGCTCTTTCTTCAATATTGGGTTTCCAGGTAAGTTTTCTATCTAGTACTAGTCCCAAATATCTAATTGTCTCCTTCATCGGAATTTC